>OZ014530.1:103630214-104210214 GCA_963966105.1 Volucella zonaria | reverse complement strand
CTTTTTTTCGGAACTGTTTGATTAGGCCGATGTTTCCCATTTGATTGTCATATTGTTATAGTAAGAAATTGGTCTGATCATCATCTAAATGTATCTAAAAAATAATTTAGAAATAAATGTGACTTTTGAATAGCATTTAATAGGCTAAACAAAAAGATTATCTGAAGTTGGAATTTCTTTACTTTGGTTGGGGCTAATACAACGCTCACCGCCATTCTCTTTATCCACGGTCAAACTCGTGGCTTGTGTTAAATCTATTTAAATTTTACAAGTTAATATCGAATTAAATTATCTTATTTGTAAGTCTAATTACTTAGTTGGAGAACTCCTGTTGCTCCCAAGTTATAAAAAGCGCAGACATCTTATAATGGCTTTCTCAGAACTTCTTTATATGGAACACAAGTAATCATTTCTCTATTGCACATTAAATTACAAAACTTATTAAATATTGTAAATGGTCAATACAAACATAGTTATCAGCATAAAAAATATCGTTTTTTCTCGATTTTCACAATGTTATAATTTTCTAACTCAATAATTTGGTCTTCCACCATTTTGCCAAACACGGAAACAGTGAAAGGAATAATTAACATTTAACCAACATATGTAGCAATTTTGATAGCAAAGTCCGAAAAGGTTTTTAGTGTTCCATTGAAGTCCAAATTGCCCAACTTCCGGAGAGTAACCACTCGAGAGCGTCATTAGTCATTTCAATTGTGGCTGCAGAAAAAGTTATGTTAGAAGATTTTAGCGCGGGATAGTTTCGTGTTTTTTTGAACAGGAAATATGTAAGAACTTTTGAAATAATACGAGTATGTAATAAAAATAAATAACCTTTTTCTTTTGAAAAAAGCAAATCTAAGATTTGGCTGTATATTGCTTCAACACAAAACAAATGACCATCGTACTAAAATATGTCTGCGGTCTGAATGCGTTCCAAAACACACGAGGATTGCGATTGTACTAAGTTAGGAATGCTGATGTCTATGAACTCACCCATAATTTCGAGGGTCGGCCACTAGCCACATAAAAACATTATGGCTTGAGCCAGGGTGCGTCGCATCAATAGCTCTAATTGTCATCTATGAAGCTAATGTAATTATAAATTATATGAAACTGTTAAGATCGCTCTAAAAAACACTTTTAACATTAATGCTAAAATTTCCATTTCTATAAAAAGAAGATTGGAGTCTGATGGGGCTTTGTAATTCGAATGTATGTGCCACCCGGGCCCCCGCCCAATTACCAAGGCTTCGCACGTTGTCTAATAAAAAGCGGGGGCAGAGCATATTACTGATCTTATCGTAAACATCTTCAGATGACGCCATCGAAGGTTGCTACGATTTGACAAGTTACAAGTTGCCGGTCATAGGTCTTGTTGGCGGCAAGACCACGGGTAGTCCCTACCAGGACTTAAATCATGGTACCACGGGAGTCAGGAGCCCCCCGGATTTCGGTCCGGGCCTGACTTGTTGAGGTAGGCCTCCTTGTGGGAGCGTCATGGTGGCTGTGGTTTAAACTCTTTTTGTTGGTTTGACCCATTGTAGAGTTGCAAATAATTACTGGGTGCTGTGACCCTAAGAGCAGTAAGAGGTTTTAGATCGGCCTCGACTCATACCAAGGGTGGAACTTGTGCCTCCAACACAGTTCCGAATTGGTATCAAAGGATTGACGGAGAGCGATGGCAAGGCGTATCCTTGCTCCCATGGATGTATGGGCATCCCGTAAACATAGGTCTACATGACAGGTGGTTTACGTTAAAAACCAGAGACTAATGTATTGGGTCTATAACTTAATTCGTGCGGTTTGCTAAGAGATGGCGTAACTTGTATTATTCCATTGGAACATGCGTTGGAAAGCTACTGTCATTGTACGTCATTTCAGTATATGTCATTCGTTTGAAGCGTAAACAACAATAATTTTTTTTCACTCAAATGTGACGAACTTTGTGCCTGAAAAAGTGTTTTTGTGGGGAGTTCCTCTTCATTACTTTAATATGAAGAAAACTGCTACCGAAAGTCATCGCATTTTGGTGGAAGTTTATGATGAACATGCGCTAGCTGACCGAACGTGCCAAAAGTGGTTTGCATGAACTCAAGCCGAGAGACGTCGAAAGGCTTTTTTGCATGTCCGAAATGCTGCTGGAACGCCACAAAAGGAAGTCATTTTTGCATCGGATTGTTACTGGTGATGAAAAATGGATCCATTACGACAACCCAAAGCTCAAAAAATCATATATGAAACCCAGCCAACCAGCCAAATCAAGGGCAAAGCCGAATATCCATGGCGCGAAGGTAATGCTCTGTATTTGGTGGGATCAGATGGGTGTGCTGTATTATGAGCTGCTAAAACCGGGTGAAACCATCAATGGACAATGCTACTGAACATAATTAATCCGTTTGAAGAGAGCAGTGGCCGAAAAACGCCCGGAATATGCGACCAGACACGAGGCAATAATTTTCCACCATGACAAAGCTCGGGCCCACGTTGCTAGTCCGGCTAAGAACTATTTGGAAAACAGTGGATGGAAAGTCTTACCCCACCAACCTTATAGCCCAGACCTTGCCCCTTCTGACTACCATTTGTTCCGGTCGATGCAGAACGCCCTCACTGAAATACGGTTCACATCAGAGCAGAACATCAAAAATTGGCTTGATTCATTCTTGGCTACCAAGCCGGCGCAGTTCTTTTGGGATGGGATCCACAAATTGCCAGAAAGATGGGAAAAAGTCATAGCTTCAGATGGGCAATACTGTGAATAATACTATCGTACATGTTTTTCTTAAATAAACGTTTAAATTTTGAAAAAAAAACGCACGAATTAAGGTATATACCCAATATGTGCCATCCAAACAAAATATAACTCCCGAAATTCTATATTTTTCCAAAAAGAAACTCTCAACCTCTTTCCTCCCTCCATCTGTGTTGACCTTTTTTAACTTCCTTCTGCCAAAAAACTGTCAGGGAATTGAAGTTGGTACCTATCATCTCTGGCTCGCCTTCTCGTAAATGTCAACATGTGCTTCTTTACCTACCCTAACACCCTTTTTATACGGCATCGAAAGCCGAGTTTTCGTGAAAACTCTCGTAATCTTCGTCCTATACATTTTTTAGTTTTTGAAACCTTCTGTAAGACAAGTTTTTGACTAAAACTCCTCAAAACATACTCGCAATTGTCAGGTCTCATGCTTTTATCCATAACTAATTCAATATTAAATAAAATAATTTTTTTTTCAATAATACGGAGGAGAAAAGTTTCAGCGACATAATTGAAGAACATGTACATATGCATATGTATATCAGAATAGAGTTCGGGGCGCACCCATTGTGCTGATATAAAGTAATAATAATAATAATAATAATAATAATAATAATAATAATAATAATAATAATAATAATAATAATAATAATAATAATAATAATAATAATAATAATAATAATAATAATAATAATAATAATAATAATAATAATAATAATAATAATAATAATAATAATAATAATAATAATAATAATAATAATAATAATAATAATAATAATAATAATGAGTTTAATTTACCAAAAACTAAAATTATTTATATATATGTACATATGTATATTGTTTTTATTACATTTTTAGTCCAATTCAGTCTTATTTAATTTTTTACAATGATAGCTAATATTTTAATTAAATGAAAACAAAAAAAACAGGAATTCAATTCAGTAAAGAGGTAATTAAGTCAAAATAAAATAATCCAATTCAGTCTTGTTTATCTCTTTTCACAGTTATAGCTTATATTTTAAGTATAAAAAAAGCAAAAAATAATAATTCATAAAAAGGGTAATTCGGTCTGATTTATATTTTTTTACAACAGTACCTCCTATTTTAAGTAAAAAAAAAACCAAAACATAAATGAATTCAATTCATAAAATGGGTAATTCACTCAGGCCTAAATAAGTGTAAATACACATTATCAATATGTATTCTAAAACAACGTATTAACTTAAATCATTTGATGTGGTTCTAGCAGCTAATTTTTCACAATCGTTGTATTAAATAGCAATTCCATTTTTTCACATCCACACATCACATTCAAACATCCTGTCTCGCTAATTTTTCATTATTCATTCATAATATTTTCATTATTTTTCATTATGCCAGATTGTCGTGTATGCTTTTTCCTTTTTTTTCTTTTAGGTGTATCATCTGAAGGTGTCTAGAAATGTTTGGAATATTAGAGAATTTTTTGATAATTGGCGTCGTAATTGTTTGGAGAACTTGATGGTGTATTTGCGGTGGATATTTTTTTTTGTTGTTGTTTGTTTTAAAAGAACTTAACACTCAAGTGGGTATGAATACACTTATAATGCCTCAGCATGTGTTAAGTTTTTTGGAAAATGGGATAGAAAGAGAAACAAAGATGTTTGGGCTCAGTGGTTATTTCGCTCTATGGGTGGCATCCAACATTTAATGGGGAGACTAAATTATTAGTGTAAATTATTATTATGTTGTATTTAGGCAACCATTCACCTCACGAGATTTTAGTGAAAAAAAGTCTTTCGGCTACGGCTGGTATTGGTCCCCGAACCGTCCGATTGGGAAGCCAACACAACAAGCCACGGTCACCCACTATGTCGGAGTGTGGGATGTCCTTGCGAATAGCTGCGCTAGTGCGACTTATTTTCAATCCAATTTTTTCCATCTTTTACTATTGTTTTGAATCGTCCCTCGACTTGCTGTATTGCCATCCGCTTCCCAAACTACGCGGAACACTGCTCGCAAGCGTATTCCCAAATGTTCTTTTTTTCGGAACTGTTTGATTAGGCCGATGTTTCCCATTTGATTGTCATATTGTTATAGTAAGAAATTGGTCTGATCATCATCTAAATGTATCTAAAAAATAATTTAGAAATAAATGTGACTTTTGAATAGCATTTAATAGGCTAAACAAAAAGATTATCTGAAGTTGGAATTTCTTTACTTTAGTTGGGGCTAATACAACGCTCACCGCCATTCTCTTTATCCACGGTCAAACTCGTGGCTTGTGTTAAATCTATTTAAATTTTACAAGTTAATATCGAATTAAATTATCTTATTTGTAAGTCTAATTACTTAGTTGGAGAACTCCTGTTGCTCCCAAGTTATAAAAAGCGCAGACATCTTATAATGGCTTTCTCAGAACTTCTTTATATGGAACACAAGTAATCATTTCTCTATTGCACATTAAATTACAAAACTTATTAAATATTGTAAATGGTCAATACAAACATAGTTATCAGCATAAAAAATATCGTTTTTTCTCGACTTGCTCCCAAGTTATAAAAAGCGCAGACATCTTATAATGGCTTTCTCAGAACTTCTTTATATGGAACACAAGTAATCATTTCTCTATTGCACATTAAATTACAAAACTTATTAAATATTGTAAATGGTCAATACAAACATAGTCATCAGCATAAAAAATATCGTTTTTTCTCGATTTTCACAATGTTATAATTTTCTAACTCAATAATTTGGTCTTCCACCATTTTGCCAAACACGGAAACAGTGAAAGAAAAAATTAACATTTAACCAACATATGTAGCAATTTTGATAGCAAAGTCCGAAAAGGTTTTTAGTGTTCCATTGAAGTCCAAATTGCCCAACTTCCGGAGAGTAACCACTCGAGAGCGTCATTAGTCATTTCAATTGTGGCTGCAGAAAAAGTTATGTTAGAAGATTTTAGCGCGGGATAGTTTCGTGTTTTTTTGAACAGGAAATATGTAAGAACTTTTGAAATAATACGAGTATGTAATAAAAATAAATAACCTTTTTCTTTTGAAAAAAGCAAATCTAAGATTTGGCTGTATATTGCTTCAACACAAAACAAATGACCATCGTACTAAAATATGTCTGCGGTCTGAATGCGTTCCAAAACACACGAGGATTGCGATTGTACTAAGTTAGGAATGCTGATGTCTATGAACTCACCCATAATTTCGAGGGTCGGCCACTAGCCACATAAAAACATTATGGCTTGAGCCAGGGTGCGTCGCATCAATAGCTCTAATTGTCATCTATGAAGCTAATGTAATTATAAATTATATGAAACTGTTAAGATCGCTCTAAAAAACACTTTTAACATTAATGCTAAAATTTCCATTTCTATAAAAAGAAGATTGGAGTCTGATGGGGCTTTGTAATTCGAATGTATGTGCCACCCGGGCCCCCGCCCAATTACCAAGGCTTCGCACGTTGTCTAATAAAAAGCGGGGGCAGAGCATATTACTGATCTTATCGTAAACATCTTCAGATGACGCCATCGAAGGTTGCTACGATTTGACCAGTTACAAGTTGCCGGTCATAGGTCTTGTTGGCGGCAAGACCACGGGTAGTCCCTACCAGGACTTAAATCATGGTACCACGGGAGTCAGGAGCCCCCCGGATTTCGGTCCGGGCCTGACTTGTTGAGGTAGGCCTCCTTGTGGGAGCGTCATGGTGGCTGTGGTTTAAACTCTTTTTGTTGGTTTGACCCATTGTAGAGTTGCAAATAATTACTGGGTGCTGTGACCCTAAGAGCAGTAAGAGGTTTTAGATCGGCCTCGACTCATACCAAGGGTGGAACTTGTGCCTCCAACACAGTTCCGAATTGGTATCAAAGGATTGACGGAGAGCGATGGCAAGGCGTATCCTTGCTCCCATGGATGTATGGGCATCCCGTAAACATAGGTCTACATGACAGGTGGTTTACGTTAAAAACCAGAGACTAATGTATTGGGTCTATAACTTAATTCGTGCGGTTTGCTAAGAGATGGCGTAACTTGTATTATTCCATTGGAACATGCGTTGGAAAGCTACTGTCATTGTACGTCATTTCAGTATATGTCATTCGTTTGAAGCGTAAACAACAATAATTTTTTTTCACTCAAATGTGACGAACTTTGTGCCTGAAAAAGTGTTTTTGTGGGGAGTTCCTCTTCATTACTTTAATATGAAGAAAACTGCTACCGAAAGTCATCGCATTTTGGTGGAAGTTTATGATGAACATGCGCTAGCTGACCGAACGTGCCAAAAGTGGTTTGCATGAACTCAAGCCGAGAGACGTCGAAAGGCTTTTTTGCATGTCCGAAATGCTGCTGGAACGCCACAAAAGGAAGTCATTTTTGCATCGGATTGTTACTGGTGATGAAAAATGGATCCATTACGACAACCCAAAGCTCAAAAAATCATATATGAAACCCAGCCAACCAGCCAAATCAAGGGCAAAGCCGAATATCCATGGCGCGAAGGTAATGCTCTGTATTTGGTGGGATCAGATGGGTGTGCTGTATTATGAGCTGCTAAAACCGGGTGAAACCATCAATGGACAATGCTACTGAACATAATTAATCCGTTTGAAGAGAGCAGTGGCCGAAAAACGCCCGGAATATGCGACCAGACACGAGGCAATAATTTTCCACCATGACAAAGCTCGGGCCCACGTTGCTAGTCCGGCTAAGAACTATTTGGAAAACAGTGGATGGAAAGTCTTACCCCACCAACCTTATAGCCCAGACCTTGCCCCTTCTGACTACCATTTGTTCCGGTCGATGCAGAACGCCCTCACTGAAATACGGTTCACATCAGAGCAGAACATCAAAAATTGGCTTGATTCATTCTTGGCTACCAAGCCGGCGCAGTTCTTTTGGGATGGGATCCACAAATTGCCAGAAAGATGGGAAAAAGTCATAGCTTCAGATGGGCAATACTGTGAATAATACTATCGTACATGTTTTTCTTAAATAAACGTTTAAATTTTGAAAAAAAAACGCACGAATTAAGGTATATACCCAATATGTGCCATCCAAACAAAATATAACTCCCGAAATTCTATATTTTTCCAAAAAGAAACTCTCAACCTCTTTCCTCCCTCCATCTGTGTTGACCTTTTTTAACTTCCTTCTGCCAAAAAACTGTCAGGGAATTGAAGTTGGTACCTATCATCTCTGGCTCGCCTTCTCGTAAATGTCAACATGTGCTTCTTTACCTACCCTAACACCCTTTTTATACGGCATCGAAAGCCGAGTTTTCGTGAAAACTCTCGTAATCTTCGTCCTATACATTTTTTAGTTTTTGAAACCTTCTGTAAGACAAGTTTTTGACTAAAACTCCTCAAAACATACTCGCAATTGTCAGGTCTCATGCTTTTATCCATAACTAATTCAATATTAAATAAAATAATTTTTTTTTCAATAATACGGAGGAGAAAAGTTTCAGCGACATAATTGAAGAACATGTACATATGCATATGTATATCAGAATAGAGTTCGGGGCGCACCCATTGTGCTGATATAAAGTAATAATAATAATAATAATAATAATAATAATAATAATAATAATAATAATAATAATAATAATAATAATAATAATAATAATAATAATAATAATAATAATAATAATAATAATAATAATAATAATAATAATAATAATAATAATAATAATAATAATAATAATAATAATAATAATAATAATAATAATAATGAGTTTAATTTACCAAAAACTAAAATTATTTATATATATGTACATATGTATATTGTTTTTATTACATTTTTAGTCCAATTCAGTCTTATTTAATTTTTTACAATGATAGCTAATATTTTAATTAAATGAAAACAAAAAAAACAGGAATTCAATTCAGTAAAGAGGTAATTAAGTCAAAATAAAATAATCCAATTCAGTCTTGTTTATCTCTTTTCACAGTTATAGCTTATATTTTAAGTATAAAAAAAGCAAAAAATAATAATTCATAAAAAGGGTAATTCGGTCTGATTTATATTTTTTTACAACAGTACCTCCTATTTTAAGTAAAAAAAAAACCAAAACATAAATGAATTCAATTCATAAAATGGGTAATTCACTCAGGCCTAAATAAGTGTAAATACACATTATCAATATGTATTCTAAAACAACGTATTAACTTAAATCATTTGATGTGGTTCTAGCAGCTAATTTTTCACAATCGTTGTATTAAATAGCAATTCCATTTTTTCACATCCACACATCACATTCAAACATCCTGTCTCGCTAATTTTTCATTATTCATTCATAATATTTTCATTATTTTTCATTATGCCAGATTGTCGTGTATGCTTTTTCCTTTTTTTTCTTTTAGGTGTATCATCTGAAGGTGTCTAGAAATGTTTGGAATATTAGAGAATTTTTTGATAATTGGCGTCGTAATTGTTTGGAGAACTTGATGGTGTATTTGCGGTGGATATTTTTTTTTGTTGTTGTTTGTTTTAAAAGAACTTAACACTCAAGTGGGTATGAATACACTTATAATGCCTCAGCATGTGTTAAGTTTTTTGGAAAATGGGATAGAAAGAGAAACAAAGATGTTTGGGCTCAGTGGTTATTTCGCTCTATGGGTGGCATCCAACATTTAATGGGGAGACTAAATTATTAGTGTAAATTATTATTATGTTGTATTTAGGCAACCATTCACCTCACGAGATTTTAGTGAAAAAAAGTCTTTCGGCTACGGCTGGTATTGGTCCCCGAACCGTCCGATTGGGAAGCCAACACAACAAGCCACGGTCACCCACTATGTCGGAGTGTGGGATGTCCTTGCGAATAGCTGCGCTAGTGCGACTTATTTTCAATCCAATTTTTTCCATCTTTTACTATTGTTTTGAATCGTCCCTCGACTTGCTGTATTGCCATCCGCTTCCCAAACTACGCGGAACACTGCTCGCAAGCGTATTCCCAAATGTTCTTTTTTTCGGAACTGTTTGATTAGGCCGATGTTTCCCATTTGATTGTCATATTGTTATAGTAAGAAATTGGTCTGATCATCATCTAAATGTATCTAAAAAATAATTTAGAAATAAATGTGACTTTTGAATAGCATTTAATAGGCTAAACAAAAAGATTATCTGAAGTTGGAATTTCTTTACTTTAGTTGGGGCTAATACAACGCTCACCGCCATTCTCTTTATCCACGGTCAAACTCGTGGCTTGTGTTAAATCTATTTAAATTTTACAAGTTAATATCGAATTAAATTATCTTATTTGTAAGTCTAATTACTTAGTTGGAGAACTCCTGTTGCTCCCAAGTTATAAAAAGCGCAGACATCTTATAATGGCTTTCTCAGAACTTCTTTATATGGAACACAAGTAATCATTTCTCTATTGCACATTAAATTACAAAACTTATTAAATATTGTAAATGGTCAATACAAACATAGTTATCAGCATAAAAAATATCGTTTTTTCTCGACTTGCTCCCAAGTTATAAAAAGCGCAGACATCTTATAATGGCTTTCTCAGAACTTCTTTATATGGAACACAAGTAATCATTTCTCTATTGCACATTAAATTACAAAACTTATTAAATATTGTAAATGGTCAATACAAACATAGTCATCAGCATAAAAAATATCGTTTTTTCTCGATTTTCACAATGTTATAATTTTCTAACTCAATAATTTGGTCTTCCACCATTTTGCCAAACACGGAAACAGTGAAAGAAAAAATTAACATTTAACCAACATATGTAGCAATTTTGATAGCAAAGTCCGAAAAGGTTTTTAGTGTTCCATTGAAGTCCAAATTGCCCAACTTCCGGAGAGTAACCACTCGAGAGCGTCATTAGTCATTTCAATTGTGGCTGCAGAAAAAGTTATGTTAGAAGATTTTAGCGCGGGATAGTTTCGTGTTTTTTTGAACAGGAAATATGTAAGAACTTTTGAAATAATACGAGTATGTAATAAAAATAAATAACCTTTTTCTTTTGAAAAAAGCAAATCTAAGATTTGGCTGTATATTGCTTCAACACAAAACAAATGACCATCGTACTAAAATATGTCTGCGGTCTGAATGCGTTCCAAAACACACGAGGATTGCGATTGTACTAAGTTAGGAATGCTGATGTCTATGAACTCACCCATAATTTCGAGGGTCGGCCACTAGCCACATAAAAACATTATGGCTTGAGCCAGGGTGCGTCGCATCAATAGCTCTAATTGTCATCTATGAAGCTAATGTAATTATAAATTATATGAAACTGTTAAGATCGCTCTAAAAAACACTTTTAACATTAATGCTAAAATTTCCATTTCTATAAAAAGAAGATTGGAGTCTGATGGGGCTTTGTAATTCGAATGTATGTGCCACCCGGGCCCCCGCCCAATTACCAAGGCTTCGCACGTTGTCTAATAAAAAGCGGGGGCAGAGCATATTACTGATCTTATCGTAAACATCTTCAGATGACGCCATCGAAGGTTGCTACGATTTGACCAGTTACAAGTTGCCGGTCATAGGTCTTGTTGGCGGCAAGACCACGGGTAGTCCCTACCAGGACTTAAATCATGGTACCACGGGAGTCAGGAGCCCCCCGGATTTCGGTCCGGGCCTGACTTGTTGAGGTAGGCCTCCTTGTGGGAGCGTCATGGTGGCTGTGGTTTAAACTCTTTTTGTTGGTTTGACCCATTGTAGAGTTGCAAATAATTACTGGGTGCTGTGACCCTAAGAGCAGTAAGAGGTTTTAGATCGGCCTCGACTCATACCAAGGGTGGAACTTGTGCCTCCAACACAGTTCCGAATTGGTATCAAAGGATTGACGGAGAGCGATGGCAAGGCGTATCCTTGCTCCCATGGATGTATGGGCATCCCGTAAACATAGGTCTACATGACAGGTGGTTTACGTTAAAAACCAGAGACTAATGTATTGGGTCTATAACTTAATTCGTGCGGTTTGCTAAGAGATGGCGTAACTTGTATTATTCCATTGGAACATGCGTTGGAAAGCTACTGTCATTGTACGTCATTTCAGTATATGTCATTCGTTTGAAGCGTAAACAACAATAATTTTTTTTCACTCAAATGTGACGAACTTTGTGCCTGAAAAAGTGTTTTTGTGGGGAGTTCCTCTTCATTACTTTAATATGAAGAAAACTGCTACCGAAAGTCATCGCATTTTGGTGGAAGTTTATGATGAACATGCGCTAGCTGACCGAACGTGCCAAAAGTGGTTTGCATGAACTCAAGCCGAGAGACGTCGAAAGGCTTTTTTGCATGTCCGAAATGCTGCTGGAACGCCACAAAAGGAAGTCATTTTTGCATCGGATTGTTACTGGTGATGAAAAATGGATCCATTACGACAACCCAAAGCTCAAAAAATCATATATGAAACCCAGCCAACCAGCCAAATCAAGGGCAAAGCCGAATATCCATGGCGCGAAGGTAATGCTCTGTATTTGGTGGGATCAGATGGGTGTGCTGTATTATGAGCTGCTAAAACCGGGTGAAACCATCAATGGACAATGCTACTGAACATAATTAATCCGTTTGAAGAGAGCAGTGGCCCACGTTGCTAGTCCGGCTAAGAACTATTTGGAAAACAGTGGATGGAAAGTCTTACCCCACCAACCTTATAGCCCAGACCTTGCCCCTTCTGACTACCATTTGTTCCGGTCGATGCAGAACGCCCTCACTGAAATACGGTTCACATCAGAGCAGAACATCAAAAATTGGCTTGATTCATTCTTGGCTACCAAGCCGGCGCAGTTCTTTTGGGATGGGATCCACAAATTGCCAGAAAGATGGGAAAAAGTCATAACTTCAGATGGGCAATACTGTGAATAATACTGTTGTACATGTTTTTCTTAAATAAACGTTCAAATTTAAAAAAAAAAACGCACGAATTAAGGTATATACCCAATATGTGCCATCCAAACAAAATATAACTCCCGAAATTCTATATTTTTCCAAAAAGAAACTCTCAACCTCTTTCCTCCCTCCATCTGTGTGCTTTGCAGTTACACACTTTACATCGCAAAACGTTTAACATGTCGCCGAGAACTTTACTGATTGTGGATCTGCCATGGCCAAGATAAAGTCCCACAGACCTTTTTTAACTTCCTTCTGCCAAAAAACTGTCAGGGAATTGAAGTTGGTACCTATCATCTCTGGCTCGCCTTCTCGTAAAATGTCAACATGTGCTTCTTTACCTACCCTAACACCCTTTTTATACGGCATCGAAAACCGAGTTTTCGTGAAAACTCTCGTAATCTTCGTCCTATACATTTTTTAGTTTTTGAAACCTTCTCTAAGACAAGTTTTTGACTAAAACTCCTCAAAACATACTCGCAATTGTCAGGTCTCATGTTTTTATCCCTAACTAATTCAATATTAAATAAAATAATTTATTTTTTTCAATAATACGGAGGACAAAAGGATGTAAGACTAGCCATCAACTAATAATAATAATAATAATAATAATAATAATAATAATAATAATAATAATAATAATAATAATAATAATAATAATAATAATAATAATAATAATAATAATAATAATAATAATAATAATAATAATAATAATAATAATAATAATAATAATAATAATAATAATAATAATAATAATAATAATAATAATAATAATAATAATAATAATAATAATAATAATAATAATAATAATAATAATAATAATAATAATAATAATAATAATAATAATAATAATAATAATAATAATAATAATAATAATAATAATAATAATAATAATAATAATAATAATAATAATAATAATAATAATAATAATAATAATAATAATAATAATAATAATAATAATAATAATAATAATAATAATAATAATAATAATAATAATAATAATAATAATAATAATAATAATAATAATAATAATAATAATAATAATAATAATAATAATAATAATAATAATAATAATAATAATAATAATAATAATAATAATAATAATAATAATAATAATAATAATAATAATAATAATAATAATAATAATAATAATAATAATAATAATAATAATAATAATAATAATAATAATAATAATAATAATAATAATAATAATAATAATAATAATAATAATAATAATAATAATAATAATAATAATAATAATAATAATAATAATAATAATAATAATAATAATAATAATAATAATAATAATAATAATAATAATAATAATAATAATAATAATAATAATAATAATAATAATAATAATAATAATAATAATAATAATAATAATAATAATAATAATAATAATAATAATAATAATAATAATAATAATAATAATAATAATAATAATAATAATAATAATAATAATAATAATAATAATAATAATAATAATAATAATAATAATAATAATAATAATAATAATAATAATAATAATAATAATAATAATAATAATAATAATAATAATAATAATAATAATAATAATAATAATAATAATAATAATAATAATAATAATAATAATAATAATAATAATAATAATAATAATAATAATAATTTTTTTTTTTTTTTTTTTTTTTTTTTTTTTTTTTTTTTTTTTTTTTTTTTTTTTTTTTGCGGGTCAGGGAGGGGAAATGCATTACGCATCCCTGCCAGGTCGTCACGCTTCACGACAGGGTATGTTGGACTCCTCGGATGTTTACCAACTAAAACCCCCCACCCTTCAGCCATGGGAATCAACCACACCGGGACTACTTTCGTATTACTTCGGTGTGGCTCCCTTCTCTTGGGCTATATGTGCCACTCTTAGCTTGCGTTTTCCCCGTCGGGCCCGCTTATATGTTTTTGTTCAGCCGCTTCCATCCTGGTAAGCGTCCAGGTCTATTTTCTTCTTTCGGAGAGTGCGTTCAGCAAAATTCGCAATACGATTCCAGCTCTCTTCACTTTTCAGCATGATCTCCGTAACAGTTTGGGCTGTTAGTGGGCCGCAATTTATTTCAATGCTGATCCTTTCTTCCCTCCATTTATAGCAGTTGAAAAAGGTATGCTCAGCATCATCAACATCTGAATCGCCATATATGCAGCTTGGGCCGCTGCATTTCTCCATTTGATGCAAGTATTTTCGGAAATAACCATGTCCGGAAAGTAGTTGTGTGAGGTAATAATTTACGTCTCCGAAACTCCTATTCACCCAGCTTGCTAAATTTGGGATGAGTTTCGCTGTCCATCGGCCATGCCTTTCATTTTGCCACTTCTGCTGCCACTGTTCAATGCTCTGTGCTCTTAATTCTCCTACTGTCAGTCGACTTTCGTTGCTGAGTTTTTGTTCCCATCTCTTCTTGCGTTCTGCAGCTAGTAAGCCAATAGGGATCGTGCTACTAATGACAAGTACGGCCGCCTCTGAAACCGTTCTATAGGCTGACGCTGCCCTCAAGGCTGCTGTTCTTTGCGCTGAGCCTAAAGCCTTCCTGCGGTACTCTGCTTTCAACGAATCAGCCCACACTTCACTTCCGTAGAGCAGAACTGATTGCACCGTTGCCAAAAGTAATTTTCGCTTACTTGCAGTCGGGCCGCCTGTGTTTGCCATTAGCCGTGATAAGGCTACCGTGACTTGGCCTGCTTTTTTTATTGCATAGTTTATCTGAGCCCAATAGGATAATTTGGAGTCCAGATGGATACCCAGATATTTTACTGTTTTGCTTGATTGAAGCATACCACCAACTGTATATATCGGTATTTCGATTGGTATTTGTTTTTTTGTGAGGATAAGGAGCTCGGTTTTTTCCGTGGCAAGGCTTAGACCGTGATCAAGCATCCATGCCTGCGTCCTGATCATCACCTGATTTAGCTTTCGCTGAGCTTCTTCTGTGTTCCTTGCGGTTATCACTGCGGCGATGTCATCTGCGTATCCAACAAGGTACGAGTCATCTGGCATGTCAATGCAGAGTATTTCATCGTACATGACATTCCATAGGTCCGGTCCAAGTATAGAGCCCTGCGCTGCCCCCGCTGTGATCTGCTTTCGTACTTTCCCGTTTTCTGTCTCGTAAACTAGAATTCGATTTTCGAGATAGCTGCGGATCATTTTCATTAAGTATTGTGGGACCTGGAAACGACCTTCCAATGCGTTAATTATATCGGTCCATCTCGCACTATTGAAAGCATTTTTTACATCTAGGGTTGCCAAAAGGACGATGCGTCTGGAGTAATGGTTTCCACTCTGCGCTATCTCTACACTTTTGAGCACATCCGCAATAGCATCTACTGTAGACCTGCCTTGTCGAAAGCCATGTTGCTTATCTGAAAGTCCGCCAGATTCAGTTACTGCTTGTAATAAGCGCGGCTTAATGAGCTTTTCGAGGAGTTTACCTGCTGTGTCTAACATGCAGAGTGGACGGTACGAGGATGCCGACTCGGGATCGCCTTTGCCCTTTCCAATTAATACCAAGTGCTGTATTTTCCAAACTTCTGGGAAAATGCCTTCCCTTAGACACTCGTTATACATTTCGAGTATCATTTGTGGTCGTTCAATTGCAATTATTTTAAGCACCTCCGCTGGGATTCCATCTGGGCCAGGAGCCTTTTGATTTCTTAGAGTTTTTGCCGCGGCTTTTAATTCACTTTCCGTGAACAGTGTCATCAGTTCATTTCTCTGCGTTGTCGTTACGATTTCCGTTCTCAGTTCATGGGTTGGGAAGAGTGTGTTTACCACGTTTTCCAAACTTTGAGCTGGGAGGTCCACTGATGGTGATACCCCGCCAAGCTTTTTCATGACGAGCTTGTAGCCTAGGCCCCATGGATCGCGATTGATGTCAGTACGGAGCTCTTCCCAATAATAATAATAATAATAATAATAATAATAATAATAATAATAATAATAATAATAATAATAATAATAATAATAATAATAATAATAATAATAATAATAATAATAATAATAATAATAATAATAATAATAATAATAATAATAATAATAATAATAATAATAATAATAATAATAATAATAATAATAATAATAATAATAATAATAATAATAATAATAATAATAATAATAATAATAATAATAATAATAATAATAATAATAATAATAATAATAATAATAATAATAATAATAATAATAATAATAATAATAATAATAATAATAATAATAATAATAATAATAATAATAATAATAATAATAATAATAATAATAATAATAATAATAATAATAATAATAATAATAATAATAATAATAATAAGCCTTGACGCGGAGGGGGGCTTACGTGCTATGTTAGTACAACTAATTATCCCTACCCATACACTAGTATGGAGAAAAATTTACATGGAAATGGACAACGAAAACGAATCAAATCGAGTGAGGATATTCACTCAAACGTCGGTAGAAGCCACGGCTACCGGCGCGGGCTTGGCTCTGCAAACCGATGAATCGCCAGTGGCCCAACAAACGAACACTCAAACTGCGACAAGTGTTTCCCAAGCCAATCTTGGGACCACCAGAGCAGGCTAATGACATGAACGAATATGTCCTGCGCTGCTACTACACTGCAACAAATTGCGAAAACCCCAATAATATGATAGCCTATAGGAAAACAATGTACAACATACTTATTGCGAAGTACAGGCACCTGGATGGAAGAATAAACGACAATTATGAAAGGGACCTAAAGCGTTTTCAGAAACCTCCAGACCAACAACATTAGGAAAAGTCACGATGCCTAAATGGCAAAAGAGACTAAAGAATAAAATAGAAAGGGTAAGACAGGATATTGGAAGGCGAATATCCTTTAGAAACGGACTAAGATCTAAAAGACTTTGCAGACGTGTCGCGAGACTAATTAAGCCACTCCGATGCACCAGCACAAGTATGGAACAGGTCACGGATATCCTGGACAGGAAAACCCAGATACTAGCAGCATTGAATGAGCGCTTACACCGTTACACGAAGTGCAGCAAAAGAAAGGCAGACAACACCTTGTTCTTCAAAAACCAGAGGGCTTTCTTCAGGAATATCGCATCCCCACTCCAACCATCGAAGGATAACGACTATCCATCAATGGATAGAACAGAACAATTCTGGGAGAACATCTGGAGTGTAGCTAAACAACATAATGACTCTGCCCAGTGGATTGCCAACGAAAGCGTACAATGCGAGCATATAACACCAATGCTGGCTTAACATATAAGTAAGGAGGAAGTTGGTGACGCCATTTCTAAAATTATTAATTGGAAGGCACCTGGCATAGATAAACTCCAAAACATCTGGCTCAAAAAGCTCACCACAACCCATGAAGAACTTGCGAAATGTTTCACCAGTATGCTGCTGCTGACGAGTATACCACCCGCGTTCCTGACAACCGAACTAACTTTTCTGCTTCCGAAAGGAGAGGTAAGCACAGATCCCTCGAAATACCGTCCCATCACATGCTTGTGCACAACATACAAGCTGTTCACGAAAATTCTTTCTATTAAATAAAATAATTTATTTTTTTCAATAATACGGAGGACAAAAGGATGTAAGACTAGCCATCAACTAATAATAATAATAATAATAATAATAATAATAATAATAATAATAATAATAATAATAATAATAATAATAATAATAATAATAATAATAATAATAATAATAATAATAATAATAATAATAATAATAATAATAATAATAATAATAATAATAATAATAATAATAATAATAATAATAATAATAATAATAATAATAATAATAATAATAATAATAATAATAATAATAATAATAATAATAATAATAATAATAATAATAATAATAATAATAATAATAATAATAATAATAATAATAATAATAATAATAATAATAATAAAAATAATTTTTTTTTTTTTTTTTTGCGTGTGAGGAGGTCAAAAATGCTTCGGGCATCATCAGAACTGTCGTCACAGTAATGGTATGTGGAAAAAAAAACAAAAACACTAAAAAACTTCCCCCTCCTTCGCGGACCTCTTTCCACCCTGGTACCGAAACTTTTGCCATTACTTCAGGGTGGGGTCCTTCGTGTAGCGCCCTTTGACATCTACGTGAAATGCCTGCGTCCAGGCCACGCTTGGGTTATTCTCTCTTTGCTATCTTTGCTATTTGAGGCATTACCTTGCGGCTTCGAGGTCTCTTTGTTTGGACTTAAGAATTTTTTCAACATATTTTTGGATTATTTGCCAGTTTTCTTCGCTTGAGCTCATCTTCCGTATTATATTTTCGGGGGTAATTTGTCCCATGTGTAGCTCTATTTCTTCCCGCATAGGACTCCATTTTCTGCAATAGAAGAAAGTGTGTTCCGCATCATCACTTTCGGCATCTCCATATAAGCAGCTTGGTTGCGCGCATTTATGTATGCGATGAAGGTATCTTCGGAAGTAGCCATGTCCTGAGAGCATTTGCGTCAAATAGTAGTTGGTTTCGCCTGCACGCCGATTAAGCCAAGGTTCTAACACCGGTATCATTCGGGCCGTCCATCTGCCACGGTCATCATTTGTCCATGTATCTTGCCATGTACATATGGTTTGTCGCCTTATCGCTGCTGCTGCTAGCGCCGTGTATCCGCCGTTTGTCCTCATTTGCCATATTTTGTGCCGTTCTTTAGCAAGAAGGTCAATTGGTACCACTCCCGCTATTACCCGTATTGCTGCGTCAGATACAGTGCGATATGCCGAAGCTATGCGCAAAGCCGCTGTCCGCTGTACTGCTAGAAGCTGCTTTCTTCGTTTTTCGACATTTAAAGTTTCTGCCCACACTTCGCTTCCGTAAATGAGGATAGCGTTGTTTGTTGCCATCAATAATTTTCTTTTGCTGGCCATCGGGCCCCCGACATTTGCCATTAGTCTGCTGAGGTAGGCTGTGGCTTTTCCCGCTTTCATCGCTGCGTATTGCAGTTGCGTCCCGAATGTAATTTTGCTGTCTAGCCTGATGCCTAAATATTTTATGGATTTTTGCGTCATTATTGCTTCTTCATTTATTCGCATCTCCAGTTCTGTGGGCGTCTGTCTTCGTGTAAAGAGTAATAGCTCGGTTTTCTGTGTTGCAAGATGTAGTCCATGTGAGTTTAGCCATGCTTGAGTTCTTAGCATTACTTGGGTGAGCTTGCGTTGCACTGCTTCCGTGGTTCGTGCTGTGATGCCTGCGGCTATATCATCTGCGTATCCTACTAGGAAGACATCGTCTGGCATCTCTATGTGTAATATCTCGTCATAGGTTATATTCCACAGATCAGGGCCCAATATAGATCCCTGCGCTGCTCCTGCCGTGATTTGTCTGGTTCTTGTCCCCGATTTAGTCTTATATTCTAGTACCCGGTTGCTCAGGTAGCTATTTATTATTTTCTTCAGGTACGTAGGCATTTGGGGCCTGCGTTCCAGAGCTTCGACTATATCCTTCCATCTGAGGCTATTAAAGGCATTTTTGACATCTAGGGTCGCAAAGAGAACAAAAGGTCTAGAGTGGTGGTTACCTCGTTGCGTTGCTTGTGCTGCTCTGATTACTTCTTCTATAGCGCCAGCCGTAGATTTACCTGGTCTAAAACCATGCTGCTTTGGGCTTAGTCCTCCGGATGCCTCTATGGCGGAGTTTAGACGAGGCTTAATCAATCTTTCCAGTAACTTCCCCGCTTTTTCGAGCATGCAGAGCGGTCGGTATGCTGATGGGCTTTCCGGGTTTCCTTTTCCTTTGCTTATAAGAACCAGGCGCTGCCTCTTCCAAGTTTCTGGGAAGACTCCCCCACTGAGGCATGAGTTGTACATCTTGAGTAAAAAATGGGGACGTTTTTCAGCTATCTCCTTCAGAACCTCCGCTGGAATGCCATCTAGACCGGGAGCTTTTCTGTTCCTGAGCAACCTAGCTGCTGCTCTGATTTCTATCTCCGTGAAAGGTTCTATAACTTCCTCTGGTCCTGTGCTATAGCGTTCGACAGTCCTCGCTTCGTGAGTTGGGAAAAGCGTCGTGACTATATGTTCCATTGTTTCAACGTCTAGTTCTTGGGCTGGTAACTTATTTTCAAGTTTTCTCATAGCCACTTTATATCCTAGGCCCCATGGATTGCGGTTGATATCCTGGCAGAGCTCTTCCCATTTCTTCCTCTTGCTTTTGCAGATGGCAGTTTTTAACTCCTTTTTTGCTCGTTTATACTCTTGGTTTTCGTTGGCTGCCTCGCCCCTCCGTTTCGCTTTTGTAAGTCTGCGTCTGCAGCGCAGGCAGTTTCGTCTGAGTTGCGCGATTTCGTCATTCCACCAGTAAACAGCTCGTCTTTTCCTTCTGTTTTGGTATTCCTTGGGCATGGCTGCGTTGCAGGCTTGTCTTATAGCTTGCATGACTTGTGTGACCACTGTCCTGGCGTCATATGGGCTGTCAGTCGTGAGCCTGGTTCTGTCGAGTGTAGTTATCAACGCTTCTACGTTCAGTTTCGCGACGTTCCATTTCCTGACTTTAGTATTTCGTGTTTCGTGCGTTGTGATATCTGTATTCATCTCGAAAGAGATGTACTGGTGGTCACTCCCAGTATATTCCTCCAGTACTTTCCATTTTTTAATTTTGCCGCCTATTCTCTCCGAGACCATTGTGATGTCGGGGATGGTACCCTCGCATCCGGGTCTTCTGAAAGTCGGTACGCTTCCAGTATTTGCAACGATGAGCCCAAGTCTTGCAGCCATATCAAGTACTCTCCGTCCTTTAGAGTTTGTTGTTGGCATCCCCCATTCCACGGCTCTGGAGTTAAAGTCTCCTGCTACAATGAACACGCCTTCGAGCTGGAGTATTTTGTTTTCAATTGCATCCAGCTTATCTTGGAAATCCTGGACGTTTTCGCTCGGCGTTAGGTAGCAGCTAACAACTGTAACGCCTTTAGTGTGTGCATAAGTGTAACCAGTTCCTGAGCCACTGTAGGTTAGTGTTGTACTCGCTGTGCTTGGTACCCAGACTGCTGCTGTTGCCGTTGTGTCTTCTAGCCATGTACCACTGTCTCTTTTCGTGTACTGCTCGCTGATGATGACGAAGTCAATCTGATGTTCGAGGACAAGCTGGGAAAGGAGAGCATCGGCCGTTCTACTCCTGTGCAGGTTAGCTTGAAGGAATTTCATTTAATATAAGCTTTACATCTGCGGGAGCCCGGCAGGTGATCGACCGAGGCATGTCCCTCATGCAGGCATAGGCAGCATTTTGCGGGCTTTTCACATTCCTTCTTTTTGTGTCCGCTTTCTCCGCATCGTATGCATATTCCTTGTCCTTTTCTGTCTGGTCCCTTGCAGTCATATTGTAGGTGACCAGCGCCGAAGCACCTGTAGCAACGTTTGATATCTTCTAGTTGCCTCACTCTGCACATGGTCCATCCTATCCGCAGGCGTTGTGATTTATGTATAAACGATGCTCCTTCGATGCTCAACGTAACGTATGCCCGCCGTTGTTCTCTGCTATTGGTTCGTGTTATGGTGACACTAAGATCTGCATCGGCATCGTTATCTTGGAGAGCCGCCTTTACGGCCGTTGCTACTTCATCCTTGTCCGAGAGTGCGTCTAGGTCTCGGATTTCAATGGTGGCCTTTTGTTTCAGTTCTGTAACTGTTCCCGTATCTTTGAGTGTGCTCTTGATGGCATTGCAGAATTCAGCCTTTTTGCCTCCTTTTTTAATTTCTAATAGAATAGCTCCTGCCTTTGTTTTCCGTATTGAGCGGATCACCACTTCGGCTGCTTCAGGCTTGACCTTTTGTCGGAGGTTTTTGAGCACATCTGCGTAACTGTGGCCATTTCCTGGTCTTACCAAGACCGCTTCTGTATGCTCTCTCTTGTTACGCGGCGGTTTCTCTTTTGGTTCTCGTCGTTGAACCGTTTTCGAGGGATTCTCATTTGCCTGTGCTTCGGGTGTTCGAGGTTTTTTACGCGTGACTGTATACCACGTTTCTTGTTTCTTTTCCGCCATCTTTTCTGCAGGGCTAGTTGCCACCCTTTTGTTTTTCGGAGTTGTTGGTGTATCAACTGTTACTGCGTTTAGTTTGTGCTTTGTGTTACCCAGTGGTGGCTTTTCGCGCCTAATCTGTTTTTCTGACGTGATCCAGTTCCGCCTATAATCCTTTATTACGTCAAAAAGTTCGTCAAGCTCGGAGATGCCATTTTTTATGTCCATGCTAACGTTTTTTTGCCTTGCCATGGCCACCTTCATTTTTTGTATTACTGCTTTACATTTGTTTAGAGTCTCATGCTCTGCAGTTCTCATCTTATCTATAAACTGCTGCCGTGGGGAGATGTCTACATTTGTAGGAGTTCAAGGCGCGTGCATGATTTCCTTGTCTTGATCGCACTTCTTGGGTACTTCAAAGGTGGGATCTTCGGCAAGAGCGGGTTAAGAGCATTAGCCTGAAAGCCGTTTCTCCAAGATGTCACTTTTGGTTATTAAGGTAACAGAATACTGCATCCACCAGCTCTCGGCAATCTATTCCAAATGTTTCATCGAGATCGTGTACCGGTTTCGTACTTCAGGTCGTCATCAGTTTCATAACCCTCATCAGGTATCTATTCCAATGGGGTCTCCCGCTCTCGTTGGCCCCGACCCACGATCCACACAGGTTGGTTACTGCGTCTCACAATGGGTTGCTCGGGTGTCCAGGGGGCCACGTATGCCTTTTGCACACGTATAATAATAATAATAATAATAATAATAATAATAATAATAATAATAATAATAATAATAATAATAATAATAATAATAATAATAATAATAATAATAATAATAATAATAATAATAATAATAATAATAATAATAATAATGATAATAATAATAATAATAATAATAATAATAATAATAATAATAATAATAATAATAATAATAATAATAATAATAATAATAATAATAATAATAATAATAATAATAATAATAATAATAATAATAATAATAATAATAATAATAATAATAATAATAATAATAATAATAATAATAATAATAATAATAATAATAATAATAATAATAATAATAATAATAATAATAATAATAATAATAATAATAATAATAATAATAATAATAATAATAATAATAATAATAATAATAATAATAATAATAATAATAATAATAATAATAATAATAATAATAATAATAATAATAATAATAATAATAATAATAATAATAATAATAATAATAATAATAATAATAATAATAATAATAATAATAATAATAATAATAATAATAATAATAATAATAATAATAATAATAATAATAATAATAATAATAATAATAATAATAATAATAATAATAATAATAATAATAATAATAATAATAATAATAATAATAATAATAATAATAATAATAATAATAATAATAATAATAATAATAATAATAATAATAATAATAATAATAATAATAATAATAATAATAATAATAATAATAATAATAATAATAATAATAATAATAATAATAATAATAATAATAATAATAATAATAATAATAATAATAATAATAATAATAATAATAATAATAATAATAATAATAATAATAATAATAATAATAATAATAATAATAATAATAATAATAATAAGCCTTGACGCGGAGGGGGGCTTACGTGCTATGTTAGTACAACTAATTATCCCTACCCATACACTAGTATGGAGAAAAATTTACATGGAAATGGACAACGAAAACGAATCAAATCGAGTGAGGATATTCACTCAAACGTCGGTAGAAGCCACGGCTACCGGCGCGGGCTTGGCTCTGCAAACCGATGAATCGCCAGTGGCCCAACAAACGAACACTCAAACTGCGACAAGTGTTTCCCAAGCCAATCTTGGGACCACCAGAGCAGGCTAATGACATGAACGAATATGTCCTGCGCTGCTACTACACTGCAACAAATTGCGAAAACCCCAATAATATGATAGCCTATAGGAAAACAATGTACAACATACTTATTGCGAAGTACAGGCACCTGGATGGAAGAATAAACGACAATTATGAAAGGGACCTAAAGCGTTTTCAGAAACCTCCAGACCAACAACATTAGGAAAAGTCACGATGCCTAAATGGCAAAAGAGACTAAAGAATAAAATAGAAAGGGTAAGACAGGATATTGGAAGGCGAATATCCTTTAGAAACGGACTAAGATCTAAAAGACTTTGCAGACGTGTCGCGAGACTAATTAAGCCACTCCGATGCACCAGCACAAGTATGGAACAGGTCACGGATATCCTGGACAGGAAAACCCAGATACTAGCAGCATTGAATGAGCGCTTACACCGTTACACGAAGTGCAGCAAAAGAAAGGCAGACAACACCTTGTTCTTCAAAAACCAGAGGGCTTTCTTCAGGAATATCGCATCCCCACTCCAACCATCGAAGGATAACGACTATCCATCAATGGATAGAACAGAACAATTCTGGGAGAACATCTGGAGTGTAGCTAAACAACATAATGACTCTGCCCAGTGGATTGCCAACGAAAGCGTACAATGCGAGCATATAACACCAATGCTGGCTTAACATATAAGTAAGGAGGAAGTTGGTGACGCCATTTCTAAAATTATTAATTGGAAGGCACCTGGCATAGATAAACTCCAAAACATCTGGCTCAAAAAGCTCACCACAACCCATGAAGAACTTGCGAAATGTTTCACCAGTATGCTGCTGCTGACGAGTATACCACCCGCGTTCCTGACAACCGAACTAACTTTTCTGCTTCCGAAAGGAGAGGTAAGCACAGATCCCTCGAAATACCGTCCCATCACATGCTTGTGCACAACATACAAGCTGTTCACGAAAATTCTTTCTATTAAATAAAATAATTTATTTTTTTCAATAATACGGAGGACAAAAGGATGTAAGACTAGCCATCAACTAATAATAATAATAATAATAATAATAATAATAATAATAATAATAATAATAATAATAATAATAATAATAATAATAATAATAATAATAATAATAATAATAATAATAATAATAATAATAATAATAATAATAATAATAATAATAATAATAATAATAATAATAATAATAATAATAATAATAATAATAATAATAATAATAATAATAATAATAATAATAATAATAATAATAATAATAATAATAATAATAATAATAAAAATAATTTTTTTTTTTTTTTTTTTGCGTGTGAGGAGGTCAAAAATGCTTCGGGCATCATCAGAACTGTCGTCACAGTAATGGTATGTGGAAAAAAAAACAAAAACACTAAAAAACTTCCCCCTCCTTCGCGGACCTCTTTCCACCCTGGTACCGAAACTTTTGCCATTACTTCAGGGTGGGGTCCTTCGTGTAGCGCCCTTTGACATCTACGTGAAATGCCTGCGTCCAGGCCACGCTTGGGTTATTCTCTCTTTGCTATCTTTGCTATTTGAGGCATTACCTTGCGGCTTCGAGGTCTCTTTGTTTGGACTTAAGAATTTTTTCAACATATTTTTGGATTATTTGCCAGTTTTCTTCGCTTGAGCTCATCTTCCGTATTATATTTTCGGGGGTAATTTGTCCCATGTGTAGCTCTATTTCTTCCCGCATAGGACTCCATTTTCTGCAATAGAAGAAAGTGTGTTCCGCATCATCACTTTCGGCATCTCCATATAAGCAGCTTGGTTGCGCGCATTTATGTATGCGATGAAGGTATCTTCGGAAGTAGCCATGTCCTGAGAGCATTTGCGTCAAATAGTAGTTGGTTTCGCCTGCACGCCGATTAAGCCAAGGTTCTAACACCGGTATCATTCGGGCCGTCCATCTGCCACGGTCATCATTTGTCCATGTATCTTGCCATGTACATATGGTTTGTCGCCTTATCGCTGCTGCTGCTAGCGCCGTGTATCCGCCGTTTGTCCTCATTTGCCATATTTTGTGCCGTTCTTTAGCAAGAAGGTCAATTGGTACCACTCCCGCTATTACCCGTATTGCTGCGTCAGATACAGTGCGATATGCCGAAGCTATGCGCAAAGCCGCTGTCCGCTGTACTGCTAGAAGCTGCTTTCTTCGTTTTTCGACATTTAAAGTTTCTGCCCACACTTCGCTTCCGTAAATGAGGATAGCGTTGTTTGTTGCCATCAATAATTTTCTTTTGCTGGCCATCGGGCCCCCGACATTTGCCATTAGTCTGCTGAGGTAGGCTGTGGCTTTTCCCGCTTTCATCGCTGCGTATTGCAGTTGCGTCCCGAATGTAATTTTGCTGTCTAGCCTGATGCCTAAATATTTTATGGATTTTTGCGTCATTATTGCTTCTTCATTTATTCGCATCTCCAGTTCTGTGGGCGTCTGTCTTCGTGTAAAGAGTAATAGCTCGGTTTTCTGTGTTGCAAGATGTAGTCCATGTGAGTTTAGCCATGCTTGAGTTCTTAGCATTACTTGGGTGAGCTTGCGTTGCACTGCTTCCGTGGTTCGTGCTGTGATGCCTGCGGCTATATCATCTGCGTATCCTACTAGGAAGACATCGTCTGGCATCTCTATGTGTAATATCTCGTCATAGGTTATATTCCACAGATCAGGGCCCAATATAGATCCCTGCGCTGCTCCTGCCGTGATTTGTCTGGTTCTTGTCCCCGATTTAGTCTTATATTCTAGTACCCGGTTGCTCAGGTAGCTATTTATTATTTTCTTCAGGTACGTAGGCATTTGGGGCCTGCGTTCCAGAGCTTCGACTATATCCTTCCATCTGAGGCTATTAAAGGCATTTTTGACATCTAGGGTCGCAAAGAGAACAAAAGGTCTAGAGTGGTGGTTACCTCGTTGCGTTGCTTGTGCTGCTCTGATTACTTCTTCTATAGCGCCAGCCGTAGATTTACCTGGTCTAAAACCATGCTGCTTTGGGCTTAGTCCTCCGGATGCCTCTATGGCGGAGTTTAGACGAGGCTTAATCAATCTTTCCAGTAACTTCCCCGCTTTTTCGAGCATGCAGAGCGGTCGGTATGCTGATGGGCTTTCCGGGTTTCCTTTTCCTTTGCTTATAAGAACCAGGCGCTGCCTCTTCCAAGTTTCTGGGAAGACTCCCCCACTGAGGCATGAGTTGTACATCTTGAGTAAAAAATGGGGACGTTTTTCAGCTATCTCCTTCAGAACCTCCGCTGGAATGCCATCTAGACCGGGAGCTTTTCTGTTCCTGAGCAACCTAGCTGCTGCTCTGATTTCTATCTCCGTGAAAGGTTCTATAACTTCCTCTGGTCCTGTGCTATAGCGTTCGACAGTCCTCGCTTCGTGAGTTGGGAAAAGCATCGTGACTATATGTTCCATTGTTTCAACGTCTAGTTCTTGGGCTGGTAACTTATTTTCAAGTTTTCTCATAGCCACTTTATATCCTAGGCCCCATGGATTGCGGTTGATATCCTGGCAGAGCTCTTCCCATTTCTTCCTCTTGCTTTTGCAGATGGCAGTTTTTAACTCCTTTTTTGCTCGTTTATACTCTTGGTTTTCGTTGGCTGCCTCGCCCCTCCGTTTCGCTTTTGTAAGTCTGCGTCTGCAGCGCAGGCAGTTTCGTCTGAGTTGCGCGATTTCGTCATTCCACCAGTAAACAGCTCGTCTTTTCCTTCTGTTTTGGTATTCCTTGGGCATGGCTGCGTTGCAGGCTTGTCTTATAGCTTGCATGACTTGTGTGACCACTGTCCTGGCGTCATATGGGCTGTCAGTCGTGAGCCTGGTTCTGTCGAGTGTAGTTATCAACGCTTCTACGTTCAGTTTCGCGACGTTCCATTTCCTGACTTTAGTATTTCGTGTTTCGTGCGTTGTGATATCTGTATTCATCTCGAAAGAGATGTACTGGTGGTCACTCCCAGTATATTCCTCCAGTACTTTCCATTTTTTAATTTTGCCGCCTATTCTCTCCGAGACCATTGTGATGTCGGGGATGGTACCCTCGCATCCGGGTCTTCTGAAAGTCGGTACGCTTCCAGTATTTGCAACGATGAGCCCAAGTCTTGCAGCCATATCAAGTACTCTCCGTCCTTTAGAGTTTGTTGTTGGCATCCCCCATTCCACGGCTCTGGAGTTAAAGTCTCCTGCTACAATGAACACGCCTTCGAGCTGGAGTATTTTGTTTTCAATTGCATCCAGCTTATCTTGGAAATCCTGGACGTTTTCGCTCGGCGTTAGGTAGCAGCTAACAACTGTAACGCCTTTAGTGTGTGCATAAGTGTAACCAGTTCCTGAGCCACTGTAGGTTAGTGTTGTACTCGCTGTGCTTGGTACCCAGACTGCTGCTGTTGCCGTTGTGTCTTCTAGCCATGTACCACTGTCTCTTTTCGTGTACTGCTCGCTGATGATGACGAAGTCAATCTGATGTTCGAGGACAAGCTGGGAAAGGAGAGCATCGGCCGTTCTACTCCTGTGCAGGTTAGCTTGAAGGAATTTCATTTAATATAAGCTTTACATCTGCGGGAGCCCGGCAGGTGATCGACCGAGGCATGTCCCTCATGCAGGCATAGGCAGCATTTTGCGGGCTTTTCACATTCCTTCTTTTTGTGTCCGCTTTCTCCGCATCGTATGCATATTCCTTGTCCTTTTCTGTCTGGTCCCTTGCAGTCATATTGTAGGTGACCAGCGCCGAAGCACCTGTAGCAACGTTTGATATCTTCTAGTTGCCTCACTCTGCACATGGTCCATCCTATCCGCAGGCGTTGTGATTTATGTATAAACGATGCTCCTTCGATGCTCAACGTAACGTATGCCCGCCGTTGTTCTCTGCTATTGGTTCGTGTTATGGTGACACTAAGATCTGCATCGTTATCTTGGAGAGCCGCCTTTACGGCCGTTGCTACTTCATCCTTGTCCGAGAGTGCGTCTAGGTCTCGGATTTCAATGGTGGCCTTTTGTTTCAGTTCTGTAACTGTTCCCGTATCTTTGAGTGTGCTCTTGATGGCATTGCAGAATTCAGCCTTTTTGCCTCCTTTTTTAATTTCTAATAGAATAGCTCCTGCCTTTGTTTTCCGTATTGAGCGGATCACCACTTCGGCTGCTTCAGGCTTGACCTTTTGTCGGAGGTTTTTGAGCACATCTGAGTAACTGTGGCCATTTCCTGGTCTTACCAAGACCGCTTCTGTATGCTCTCTCTTGTTACGCGGCGGTTTCTCTTTTGGTTCTCGTCGTTGAACCGTTTTCGAGGGATTCTCATTTGCCTGTGCTTCGGGTGTTCGAGGTTTTTTACGCGTGACTGTATACCACGTTTCTTGTTTCTTTTCCGCCATCTTTTCTGCAGGGCTAGTTGCCACCCTTTTGTTTTTCGGAGTTGTTGGTGTATCAACTGTTACTGCGTTTAGTTTGTGCTTTGTGTTACCCAGTGGTGGCTTTTCGCGCCTAATCTGTTTTTCTGACGTGATCCAGTTCCGCCTATAATCCTTTATTACGTCAAAAAGTTCGTCAAGCTCGGAGATGCCATTTTTTATGTCCATGCTAACGTTTTTTTGCCTTGCCATGGCCACCTTCATTTTTTGTATTACTGCTTTACATTTGTTTAGAGTCTCATGCTCTGCAGTTCTCATCTTATCTATAAACTGCTGCCGTGGGGAGATGTCTACATTTGTAGGAGTTCAAGGCGCGTGCATGATTTCCTTGTCTTGATCGCACTTCTTGGGTACTTCAAAGGTGGGATCTTCGGCAAGAGCGGGTTAAGAGCATTAGCCTGAAAGCCGTTTCTCCAAGATGTCACTTTTGGTTATTAAGGTAACAGAATACTGCATCCACCAGCTCTCGGCAATCTATTCCAAATGTTTCATCGAGATCGTGTACCGGTTTCGTACTTCAGGTCGTCATCAGTTTCATAACCCTCATCAGGTATCTATTCCAATGGGGTCTCCCGCTCTCGTTGGCCCCGACCCACGATCCACACAGGTTGGTTACTGCGTCTCACAATGGGTTGCTCGGGTGTCCAGGGGGCCACGTATGCCTTTTGCACACGTATAATAATAATAATAATAATAATAATAATAATAATAATAATAATAATAATAATAATAATAATAATAATAATAATAATAATAATAATAATAATAATAATAATAATAATAATAATAATAATAATAATAATAATAATAATGATAATAATAATAATAATAATAATAATAATAATAATAATAATAATAATAATAATAATAACAATAATAATAATAATAATAATAATAATAATAATAATAATAATAATAATAATAATAATAATAATAATAATAATAATAATAATAATAATAATAATAATAATAATAATAATAATAATAATAATAATAATAATAATAATAATAATAATAATAATAATAATAATAATAATAATAATAATAATAATAATAATAATAATAATAATAATAATAATAATAATAATAATAATAATAATAATAATAATAATAATAATAATAATAATAATAATAATAATAATAATAATAATAATAATAATAATAATAATAATAATAATAATAATAATAATAATAATAATAATAATAATAATAATAATAATAATAATAATAATAATAATAATAATAATAATAATAATAATAATAATAATAATAATAATAATAATAATAATAATAATAACAACAATAATAATAATAATAATAATAATAATAATAATAATAATAATAATAATAATAATAATAATAATAATAATAATAATAATAATAATAATAATAATAATAATAATAATAATAATAATAATAATAATAATAATAATAATAATAATAATAATAATAATAATAATAATAATAATAATAATAATAATAATAATAATAATAATAATAATAATAATAATAATAATAATAATAATAATAATAATAATAATAATAATAATAATAATAATAATAATAATAATAATAATAATAATAATAATAATAATAATAATAATAATAATAATAATAATAATAATAATAATAATAATAATAATAATAATAATAATAATAATAATAATAATAATAATAATAATAATAATAATAATAATAATAATAATAATAATAATAATAATAATAATAATAATAATAATAATAATAATAATAATAATAATAATAATAATAATAATAATAATAATAATAATAATAATAATAAGCCTTGACGCGGAGGGGGGCTTACGTGCTATGTTAGTACAACTAATTATCCCTACCCATACACTAGTATGGAGAAAAATTTACATGGAAATGGACAACGAAAACGAATCAAATCGAGTGAGGATATTCACTCAAACGTCGGTAGAAGCCACGGCTACCGGCGCGGGCTTGGCTCTGCAAACCGATGAATCGCCAGTGGCCCAACAAACGAACACTCAAACTGCGACAAGTGTTTCCCAAGCCAATCTTGGGACCACCAGAGCAGGCTAATGACATGAACGAATATGTCCTGCGCTGCTACTACACTGCAACAAATTGCGAAAACCCCAATAATATGATAGCCTATAGGAAAACAATGTACAACATACTTATTGCGAAGTACAGGCACCTGGATGGAAGAATAAACGACAATTATGAAAGGGACCTAAAGCGTTTTCAGAAACCTCCAGACCAACAACATTAGGAAAAGTCACGATGCCTAAATGGCAAAAGAGACTAAAGAATAAAATAGAAAGGGTAAGACAGGATATTGGAAGGCGAATATCCTTTAGAAACGGACTAAGATCTAAAAGACTTTGCAGACGTGTCGCGAGACTAATTAAGCCACTCCGATGCACCAGCACAAGTATGGAACAGGTCACGGATATCCTGGACAGGAAAACCCAGATACTAGCAGCATTGAATGAGCGCTTACACCGTTACACGAAGTGCAGCAAAAGAAAGGCAGACAACACCTTGTTCTTCAAAAACCAGAGGGCTTTCTTCAGGAATATCGCATCCCCACTCCAACCATCGAAGGATAACGACTATCCATCAATGGATAGAACAGAACAATTCTGGGAGAACATCTGGAGTGTAGCTAAACAACATAATGACTCTGCCCAGTGGATTGCCAACGAAAGCGTACAATGCGAGCATATAACACCAATGCTGGCTTAACATATAAGTAAGGAGGAAGTTGGTGACGCCATTTCTAAAATTATTAATTGGAAGGCACCTGGCATAGATAAACTCCAAAACATCTGGCTCAAAAAGCTCACCACAACCCATGAAGAACTTGCGAAATGTTTCACCAGTATGCTGCTGCTGACGAGTATACCACCCGCGTTCCTGACAACCGAACTAACTTTTCTGCTTCCGAAAGGAGAGGTAAGCACAGATCCCTCGAAATACCGTCCCATCACATGCTTGTGCACAACATACAAGCTGTTCACGAAAATTCTTTCTAATAGAATTTATCGCCACTGCCAGTCCAACAACATCATTTCGGACGAACAAAAAGGCTGCAGCAGACAAACTATGGGATGCAAAGACCAGCTAACGATCGACTCTGTAATCACAGGTTTGGCCCTGAGATAAAAAAGAAACTTAAGCATGGCCTACATAGATTATAAAAAGGCTTTCGATTCAATGCCCCATGGATACCTCATCAAAGTACTTGAGATTTATAAAGTTGATCAATCCATAGTGGACTGTCTGAAATTTTTAATAGAAAAATGGAACACTAAACTGCATCAGGATGGGTCAGTTAGCAAAACTATCCGCATACGAAGTGGTATATTTCAGGGAGATGCTCTAAGCCCTCTTTGGTTTTGCTTGGGACTCAACCCACTTAGCAGAATTCTGAGCCAAATGAGATCTGGATTTTCCATCAAAACTGAAACATTTGACCACTCCTTTAACCACCTCTTATACGTTGATGACCTCAAACTCTACTCCAACAAAAGAGAAAAACTCCACCGGATGATAGAAGTGGTCAAAAGTTTTAGCAGAGATATTCAGATGGAATTTGGTTTGAATAAATGCAAAATGGTACACCTGGTAAGGGGAAAAAAAATAGATGCTACTGAGGAAGGATGCCCCATCGACTACAACGGCATCATCGACGATATGCAACATGGCGAGTCGTACAAATATCTTGGTTTCTTGCAGCTCAAAGGAATCAACCACGGCTCTATAAAAAGAAGACTAACTTCACAATTCAAAGTGCGGCTAAAGTCTATAATGAAAACCAACCTTAACGGAGGAAACAAATGTAGAGCAATTAACAGCTGGGCAATTCCGTTATTAACGTATTCATTTGGGATTATAAAATGGTCACCTACAGATGCTACAAATCTTGACATGTTGATACGCACATCTCTGACGAGATATCAAAGTCAGCACCCACAAAGTGCGATTGAAAGAACATCTCTTCCTCGAAGAATGGGTGGAAGAGGAATTGTGAACATCAGCCGACTTCACTACCAGCAAAATTTAAATCTCCGCCAGTACTTTTTAACTAGCACATCACCGTTGATAAAGGCTATTGTTCTAGCCGATGATGGCTTTACGCCTTTACACCTAAAATCAGACAACTTCCCTATTCCCGAGAATGTCAAGACCACCAGCGACCTTACAGCGTCTTGGAAGGCCAAGCCCATGCATGGAGGACACCCATATGATATGCAGCTTGACCACATTGATCAATATGCATCAAATTTAAGGCTCACGCAGGGAAAGTTATTTTCGGAAACCGAAAGCTTCGTAATGGCTATTCAAGACAAAGTCGTGAAACCAAGGAATTACCGTGAGTTCATTCTCAAAGAAACAGTAGAGGACAAGTGCCGACGATGCGGAGAGGCGGGAGAGACGATAGAACACATAACATCAGGATGCAGTGTATTAGCTCAACAAGACTACACTTTTAGACACAACAACGTAGCCAAGCAGGTCCATCACCAATTGGCTCTAAACAGTGGCCTGGCAGAACACTACATCCCGTACTACAAATATCATCCACCTCCAGTGTTGGAAAATGCAAATTTTAGGTTATACTGGGATAGAGCCACAACAACAGATCAGCATATTCTAGCCAACAGGCCGGACATTATCTGGTTCCATAAGGCAGCCCGACGTATAGAAATCTTTGATGTGGCAATAACGTTGAATCGAAACCTACAGTCAACGTATGCAACGAAGACTTCAAAATACACACCTCTAGCAATAGAAATGAGCGCTATGTATAACGCCGACCGCGTACATATTACACCAATTGTCATGTCAACAACCGGTCTAATTCCAACAAAGCTGATAACAGACTTAAAGAAACACGGCATGGAAAAGTTGTTGGCTCAGATGCAAAAGGCGGTTCTACTAGATACGTGTAACACTGTTCGAAAATTCCTGCAACTACAACAATAATCAATTCAAGGGTTTAGAACTTGGACTATTCCCCAACAGAGCATAATCCCTTGGTAGGGCATACCCGGGATATGTTATCTCCGGTAGAAAAGCCGGATATTATTAATAATAATAATAATAATAATAATAATAATAATAATAATAATAATAATAATAATAATAATAATAATAATAATAATAATAATAATAATAATAATAATAATAATAATAATAATAATAATAATAATAATAATAATAATAATAATAATAATAATAATAATAATAATAATAATAATAATAATAATAATAATAATAATAATAATAATAATAATAATAATAATAATAATAATAATAATAATAATAATAATAATAATAATAATAATAATAATAATAATAATAATAATAATAATAATAATAATAATAATAATAATAATAATAATAATAATAATAATAATAATAATAATAATAATAATAATAATAATAATAATAATAATAATAATAATAATAATAATAATAATAATAATAATAATAATAATAATAATAATAATAATAATAATAATAATAATAATAATAATAATAATAATAATAATAATAATAATAATAATAATAATAATAATAATAATAATAATAATAATAATAATAATAATAATAATAATAATAATAATAATAATAATAATAATAATAATAATAATAATAATAATAATAATAATAATAATAATAATAATAATAATAATAATAATAATAATAATAATAATAATAATAATAATAATAATAATAATAATAATAATAATAATAATAATAATAATAATAATAATAATAATAATAATAATAATAATAATAATAATAATAATAATAATAATAATAATAATAATAATAATAATAATAATAATAATAATAATAATAATAATAATAATAATAATAATAATAATAATAATAATAATAATAATAATAATAATAATAATAATAATAATAATAATAATAATAATAATAATAATAATAATAATAATAATAATAATAATAATAATAATAATAATAATAATAATAATAATAATAATAATAATAATAATAATAATAATAATAATAATAATAATAATAATAATAATAATAATAATAATAATAATAATAATAATAATAATAATAATAATAATAATAATAATAATAATAATAATAATAATAATAATAATAATAATAATAATAATAATAATAATAATAATAATAATAATAATAATAATAATAATAATAATAATAATAATAATAATAATAATAATAATAATAATAATAATAATAATAATAATAATAATAATAATAATAATAATAATAATAATAATAATAACCCCGGAAAGCGGTTTACCTCAAGACCTGACTTGTCATGAACGTACTGAAAGACTCGCGGACGAGACCGCCCAGTTACTGGAGAAGTTTTGCCGTGACACCATGCCCCATAAGGGTGTATCGCCCGGCCGAACTCAACAGTACTGGTGGACGGAAGAGATAGCCGACTTGCGAAGGGTGTGCCTGGCTCAAAAGCGAAAGCTTACCCGGGAAGCTGGTGGGCCTCGCGTTGAAGCGCTTAGACTAGAGTACAGAACAGCACGGAAACGATTAAAAGTCAAAATTAAAGATAGTAAAAGACAGTGCTGGAAGCGCCTCTGCGATGAGGTCGAGCGCGACCCCTGGGGAACCGGTTACAAAATTGTCACTGGGAAACTGGGAGCTCGCTCTCCTCCCAACATAAGAGACGTGGAAACAACAAGACGTATAGTGGACGGACTTTTCCCGACGCACCCGACGAGACAAGACGTCGAAAGACGCATTGACTTGGACAGCATTCCCCCCTTCACGGTTACAGAGCTTAAACAAGCTGCATCCCTTATGAAGCCGGGAAAGGCTCCCGGACCAGACGGCGTTCCAGGAGAGATAGTCAGATCCACCGCTATCCACAGACCTGACATCCTCCTGGACCTTTTCAACGCCTGCCTGAAAAGTGGGACCTTCTGTGGCCGGTGGAAGAAGGCGAGATTGGTTCTCCTAAGCAAGGGCAAGGGAGACCCGGACTCTCCCTCGGCCTACCGACCGCTGGCCCTACTAGACACGACGGGAAAGCTTTTTGAACTGCTACTTAGACCACGACTGACTAACGCGATAGACGCATCCGGCGGCCTATCCGACCGACAGTACGGTTTTAGAAAAGGACGATCGACTATAGGCGCGATACAAGAAGTTGTCGACGCATACCAGAGAACGCGAGAAAAATGTGACCAGGCACGCCCTTTGGTACTCCTCGCGCTACTGGACATTAAAAACGCTTTCAACTCGGCGAGGTGGGTAGACATTCTCGAGGCCCTTGACGGGGCTTTTCGGGTGCCTGGCTACCTCGTCCGGATTGTCGAGGACTACTTACGAAACAGACAGATCATATTTGAAACGACTGACGGAACAGAGACCATGATAGTCACCGCTGGTGTCGCACAGGGATCAATCCTTGGACCGGACTTTTGGAACGCACTGTACGACGACCTACTTAGAATTGAGCTGCCAGATGGCTGCTACATCGTCGCTTACGCTGACGATGCGGCAGTCATCATCGTCGAACGTAATCCCGACCTGGCACAGCTGAAACTAAATATGGTCATGAGACGGATAAACGACTGGATGACGAAACGCGGACTTAATATCGCGGAAAACAAGACTGAACTGATCATACTAACGAGAAAACGGATACAGACGATTCTCCCGATGAAAGTTGGAACGGCAACGATTGCGACTAGAGGGGAAGTCAAGTACCTTGGGTTATACCTTGATACGAAACTAACCTTCTGGCCTCACATACAGAAAGCGGTCAAAAAGGCGTCGCAACGAGCGACCTGCCTGAGTCGCCTCATGGCTAACATCGGGGGACCACGACCAAATAAACGCAAACTACTAATGACGACCATCCACTCGATACTACTTTACGGATCCGAAATCTGGGCAGAGGCGCTCCGGGTAAAGAAGTACGCCAAAGCGATGACAAATGTACAGAGACGGGGGGCACTGCGTGTTGCCTCGGCCTACAGAACTGTCTCGCAAGAGGCTGTTCTTGTTGTGGCTGGGGTAATCCCCATAGACCTTCTTGCGCTGGAGCGGAGGAGGATCTATGTATCTAGTGCCGAGACGGGAAGAGCGGATGCGGCAGAAAGGGAAAGACAGCAGACACTACGAGACTGGGAAGACCGTTGGACAAACACAACCAAAGGACGATGGACGAAAAGGCTAATAACGGACATGAGAGCCTGGACAGATCGGAAATTTGGGGACGTCAACTTTTACGCCACTCAATTTCTGACTGGACATGGCTATTTCCGGTATTACCTCTACAAACTGAGACGAGTACGGACACCGAACTGCACATACTGTGGACACGACAGGGACGACGCGGAACATACGTTTTTCGACTGCGACAGATGGACAAGACGCCGACAGGAAATCGAGACTGTTGTAGGAGCAATCACGCCGGACAACATCATAGGCGTGATGCTCCAAAATAACAGTCACTGGGGTCTTCTGGCGGCCTTTATCGAGACCGTTTTGAGGGGTAAAAATGCGGATGGATGCCTGAGAGATGACTGATTGAGAGGGGGCTTTGTAACCTACACAGAAAGGCCGGTCGGACGGAAGTAATGCTAACGCGGTCCCCGTCCGACTGGTGAACATAGGGAGGGTGAGTTTAGTCAGTAAAAATCTGACACTCCCGCCGAGTGCGGATGCTCGACGGGGTCTCCTGCTAGGATGTAAATTTGCTAGCAGGCAGCTGGGCCAACTTCCTAGCTGATGAAGATTCTCACCACACCCTCATAAAAAAAAAAAAAAAAAAAAAAAAATAATAATAATAATAATAATAATAATAATAATAATAATAATAATAATAATAATAATAATAATAATAATAATAATAATAATAATAATAATAATAATAATAATAATAATAATAATAATAATAATAATAATAATAATAATAATAATAATAATAATAATAATAATAATAATAATAATAATAATAATAATAATAATAATAATAATAATAATAATAATAATAATAATAATAATAATAATAATAATCCCCCCAGGGATAAGCCTTGACGTGGCGGGGGGCTTAGACGCTTGCTACAATGAGACTGTCGGCTTTATTGAGTCAGGGTCAGCTAAGTCAAGCAGGCCAAAGTCAAGTAGTGTAGCGAACTGATTATCCCAATCCAAACCATATTTACAGTTGGAGCAAAATAACCACCCTAAGCCACGTAGTGTTAAGATACCGTGCTCAGGTGGCTCTCTTGGCACCAGGGTTGATAGGTGTCGCGAACGGTTCCTCGGGGGTACCAGGCGCCCCCCCCGAGTAAGTAGCCTTACCTCCACATGCGGGGCTCTGTGGAGGTCGACCGCCATTCCCTAGCTACTCGTGGGATTCGAATGCATAATCTAAATAATAAAACAAAAGGTGGAAAGGAGGATGCATCTAAACAGATGCAAAAAAGGAAGGACGGGCAGATGAGAGACCCGAACAAAACGCAACGCGATGCGAACTGCGCGAGCGCGAACGCGGCAGCAACGAACGCTAGATCGCATTTACTGCCAGGGATTTCGAGGTCCAGGACCTCGAGTGCCTCCAGCTTCCTAAGCGAACAAGGTCACACTTCTGGTACCGAGCTCACAGAAATCGAAGGCGCGTCGGACTTGGTCACTCTTAACTTGCAAAAAGTACTTAAAGAGCTCGCGAAAATGAACGCTCAGATGGCCAAGCAGACCAATGTCAGCATGGTCATCAAGCAGGGCGTCATCAAGTGTACAGAGGCTACGGACGCCGCCCTGAGTGAGTACGAGCGACAGAAATCACTCAGTTCGGTTGTCGTGGAGGACCGACAGAGGCCAAAAAGAAAACGCGAAAAAACAATGACCCCTGATCAACAGAACGCTGCCAAGAAAGCTGTACCTTCAACCCGAATAGCCAACACAGAGGCATGGGTCAAGGTGCAGAAAAAAATTAAAAAGCAAGACAAGTCTCGGAAGCCAGACGAAAAGCAAAAACCAAGGCAAAGGGCTCCTCGAAAAGGTACAACGGTCTTGATTCGACCAAGTGAAGGACAGACGTACGCTGACATTTTAAGAACGGTGAGAGAAAAAGTAGACCCTGAGGCTTCCAAGGTCAGGATCAAGGGCTACCGGCAGACAAAAGACGGCGGACTGCTGATCAAAGCGAAGACGAACGACGTAGACAGCAGTGTCTTTCAGAGCTCACTTCAGGAGGCGGTTGGGGGGGCTGGACAGGTCAAGGACATGAGCCCCAGTATCGCGCTGGAGATTATGGACCTGGACTGCGTCACCACCGTCGCCGAAGTCGAGCAGGCACTGACTCGTGAGATTGGACAAAAAGACGGACTAAACGTTCACATTTTTGGACCGAATAAATACGGACAGTGTATGGCAGCTTGCAACGTTGACAGAAATAGGACAGGGCCACTTCTCGAAAAGTGGAAAATTAGGGTTGGGTGGGTTAATTGCCGCATCCGCCTCAGGACAGTAGTAACGAGATGTTACAAGTGCCTGGGTTACGGACACACAAAAAAAAACTGTAAGGGACTAGACCGAAGCAATGCCTGCTGGAAATGTGGTTCCTCTAACCACACCAACAGGGACTGTAAAAATCGACCTTCATGCTTTCTTTGTTCCGAAGCAAAGTACGAAGATACTATTCACGTAGCTGGCTCCGGCGGGTGCGTAGTGTTCAGGGCAGCGCTAAAAGAAAGGAAGGACAGGGAGAAGACGAGACAGACAAAATGACGAACGTACTACAAGTCAACTTGAACAGGAGTGAGACTGCGCTCTTACTTCTGCCAAGAATGGCAGACGAATACGACGCTGACGTACTGATCATCTCCGAACAGCTACGAAACAAGACTGACAGATACTGGTTTTCCAACGCGAGCGGAACATCTGCTCTATGGATAAGGGGGGCCAGCCGAGGTGGAGTATCCAAAAGCGGGGCGGGCGAAGATTTCGTCTGGGTGAAAATCGGCTCCTGCGTAATCGTGAGTGTCTATCTGACCCCAAATTGCACTGCCTCGGAACTCGATGCAAAGCTGGAACTCCTAGAAGACGGATTACGGGACATGACGGGAGATCTAATATTGGCGGGAGATTTCAACGCCAGAGCGATCGAGTGGGGCATGACAACAACGAACGAACGTGGACGACTGTTGCTAGAAATGGCCGCAAGGCTTGACCTAGTAACCATGAACATCGGGAGTACCATGACATACAGACGACCAGGATTCGGTTTTTCTATACCTGACGTGACATTCGCATCAGATAGACTGGCACCGCGAATCACACAATGGCGTGTGCTGGAGGACTACAGTTCTAGTGACCACCAGTACATCGCCTTTGGGATAAGCGATGCCATGACAAACAGACAAACGAACAGACCCCTACCCCAGCGGTGGAACACGAAAAAACTGGACTATGACAAACTGAGGCAAATGCTAGGCGCGGCCTTGGCCCCGGAAAGCGGTTTACCTCAAGACCTGACTTGTCATGAACGTACTGAAAGACTCGCGGACGAGACCGCCCAGTTACTGGAGAAGTTTTGCCGTGACACCATGCCCCATAAGGGTGTATCGCCCGGCCGAACTCAACAGTACTGGTGGACGGAAGAGATAGCCGACTTGCGAAGGGTGTGCCTGGCTCAAAAGCGAAAGCTTACCCGGGAAGCTGGTGGGCCTCGCGTTGAAGCGCTTAGACTAGAGTACAGAACAGCACGGAAACGATTAAAAGTCAAAATTAAAGATAGTAAAAGACAGTGCTGGAAGCGCCTCTGCGATGAGGTCGAGCGCGACCCCTGGGGAACCGGTTACAAAATTGTCACTGGGAAACTGGGAGCTCGCTCTCCTCCCAACATAAGAGACGTGGAAACAACAAGACGTATAGTGGACGGACTTTTCCCGACGCACCCGACGAGACAAGACGTCGAAAGACGCATTGACTTGGACAGCATTCCCCCCTTCACGGTTACAGAGCTTAAACAAGCTGCATCCCTTATGAAGCCGGGAAAGGCTCCCGGACCAGACGGCGTTCCAGGAGAGATAGTCAGATCCACCGCTATCCACAGACCTGACATCCTCCTGGACCTTTTCAACGCCTGCCTGAAAAGTGGGACCTTCTGTGGCCGGTGGAAGAAGGCGAGATTGGTTCTCCTAAGCAAGGGCAAGGGAGACCCGGACTCTCCCTCGGCCTACCGACCGCTGGCCCTACTAGACACGACGGGAAAGCTTTTTGAACTGCTACTTAGACCACGACTGACTAACGCGATAGACGCATCCGGCGGCCTATCCGACCGACAGTACGGTTTTAGAAAAGGACGATCGACTATAGGCGCGATACAAGAAGTTGTCGACGCATACCAGAGAACGCGAGAAAAATGTGACCAGGCACGCCCTTTGGTACTCCTCGCGCTACTGGACATTAAAAACGCTTTCAACTCGGCGAGGTGGGTAGACATTCTCGAGGCCCTTGACGGGGCTTTTCGGGTGCCTGGCTACCTCGTCCGGATTGTCGAGGACTACTTACGAAACAGACAGATCATATTTGAAACGACTGACGGAACAGAGACCATGATAGTCACCGCTGGTGTCGCACAGGGATCAATCCTTGGACCGGACTTTTGGAACGCACTGTACGACGACCTACTTAGAATTGAGCTGCCAGATGGCTGCTACATCGTCGCTTACGCTGACGATGCGGCAGTCATCATCGTCGAACGTAATCCCGACCTGGCACAGCTGAAACTAAATATGGTCATGAGACGGATAAACGACTGGATGACTTAATATCGCGGAAAACAAGACTGAACTGATCATACTAACGAGAAAACGGATACAGACGATTCTCCCGATGAAAGTTGGAACGGCAACGATTGCGACTAGAGGGGAAGTCAAGTACCTTGGGTTATACCTTGATACGAAACTAACCTTCTGGCCTCACATACAGAAAGCGGTCAAAAAGGCGTCGCAACGAGCGACCTGCCTGAGTCGCCTCATGGCTAACATCGGGGGACCACGACCAAATAAACGCAAACTACTAATGACGACCATCCACTCGATACTACTTTACGGATCCGAAATCTGGGCAGAGGCGCTCCGGGTAAAGAAGTACGCCAAAGCGATGACAAATGTACAGAGACGGGGGGCACTGCGTGTTGCCTCGGCCTACAGAACTGTCTCGCAAGAGGCTGTTCTTGTTGTGGCTGGGGTAATCCCCATAGACCTTCTTGCGCTGGAGCGGAGGAGGATCTATGTATCTAGTGCCGAGACGGGAAGAGCGGATGCGGCAGAAAGGGAAAGACAGCAGACACTACGAGACTGGGAAGACCGTTGGACAAACACAACCAAAGGACGATGGACGAAAAGGCTAATAACGGACATGAGAGCCTGGACAGATCGGAAATTTGGGGACGTCAACTTTTACGCCACTCAATTTCTGACTGGACATGGCTATTTCCGGTATTACCTCTACAAACTGAGACGAGTACGGACACCGAACTGCACATACTGTGGACACGACAGGGACGACGCGGAACATACGTTTTTCGACTGCGACAGATGGACAAGACGCCGACAGGAAATCGAGACTGTTGTAGGAGCAATCACGCCGGACAACATCATAGGCGTGATGCTCCAAAATAACAGTCACTGGGGTCTTCTGGCGGCCTTTATCGAGACCGTTTTGAGGGGTAAAAATGCGGATGGATGCCTGAGAGATGACTGATTGAGAGGGGGCTTTGTAACCTACACAGAAAGGCCGGTCGGACGGAAGTAATGCTAACGCGGTCCCCGTCCGACTGGTGAACATAGGGAGGGTGAGTTTAGTCAGTAAAAATCTGACACTCCCGCCGAGTGCGGATGCTCGACGGGGTCTCCTGCTAGGATGTAAATTTGCTAGCAGGCAGCTGGGCCAACTTCCTAGCTGATGAAGATTCTCACCACACCCTCATAAAAAAAAAAAAAAAAAAAAAATAATAATAATAATAATAATAATAATAATAATAATAATAATAATAATAATAATAATAATAATAATAATAATAATAATAATAATAATAATAATAATAATAATAATAATAATAATAATAATAATAATAATAATAATAATAATAATAATAATAATAATAATAATAATAATAATAATAATAATAATAATAATAATAATAATAATAATAATAATAATCATAATAATAATAATAATAATAATAATAATAATAATAATAATAATAATAATAATAATAATAATAATAATAATAATAATAATAATAATAATAATAATAATAATAATAATAATAATAATAATAATAATAATAATAATAATAATAATAATAATAATAATAATAATAATAATAATAATAATAATAATAATAATAATAATAATAATAATAATAATAATAATAATAATAATAATAATAATAATAATAATAATAATAATAATAATAATAATAATAATAATAATAATAATAATAATAATAATAATAATAATAATAATAATAATAATAATAATAATAATAATAATAATAATAATAATAATAATAATAATAATAATAATAATATTTTTTTTTTTTGTTTATGCGGGCGAAGGGGTAAAAAATGTGTAAACTGCATCATCAACGATGTCGTCACATCGATGGTATGTACCGCTCTCATGCACTAAAAACATCCCCTCCTTTGTGGAACCGTCTCCCACCACGGGACCGTCGAGTGTGACATTTCTTCGGGGTGGCGTTCCTTTTCGCAATTATTGCGCGTCCAACGTTGCTCCTGCGTCCAGGTCCCGCTTTTTCCGTCGTAGTACATATTCCACGAACGAAGCAATGCACTGCCAATTTTCTTCGGTGCTTAACATTTTCTCGACGATGTTTTCCGCTGAGAGTTGGCCCTGTCTTTCTTCTATGGGGCTCCGTGCTTCTTGCCATCTTCTACACCAGAATTGTTTGTATTTTAGTTTCCTGCTGGGTGTGGGTGTTCAATGCATCATTTTTCTGTAACCACAGCTTCCTTCTTTCATCTGCTAGTAGATCTATTGGCATAGTTCCACTTATCACCAGAATCGCTGCCTCCGATACTGTGCGGTATGCTGACGCCACCCTTAGGGCTGCAGTCCTCTGTACTTTGGCTAGAGCTGTGCGCCTGTTTTCCATCCTCAGGGTTGGCGCCCACACTTCGCTCCCATATAGTAAGATTGACTGTGTTGTGTCCATTAACAGCTTCCTTCTGCTGGATAGAGGCCCTCCGATGTTTGCCATTAGTCTCGATAACGATGCCGTTATCTTGGCTGATTTCTCAATGGCGTGTTTAATTTGCGACCAGTAGGTCAACTTGTTGTCAATCCTAATACCTAAATATTTTATCACTTTCTTGGTGCGAATGGTTTCTGAATGCACCTGCATATCTACTTCCAGCGGTATGTGTTTTCTAGTGAGGAAGATGAGTTCCGTTTTCTCCGCGGCCAGACTAAGTCCGTGCAAGTCAAGCCACGTTTGTGTCCTCAGCATCACTTGCGTAAGTTTTCGCCTCACCATGTCCATGTCGCGTGCGCTGATGACAGCTGCAATATCGTCAGCGTACCCTACTAAATAGCAGTCTTCAGGCATACTGATGTTTAAGATACCATCGTAGCTTACATTCCATAAATCAGGGCCAAGGATTGAGCCTTGTGCTGCTACAGAGGTGATTTTATTGTTCTGTTGGCCTTCGTTTGTATCATAGATTAGCTCCCGGTCTTTCAGGTAGCTGCGTACCATATTCATTAGGTAGGCAGGTGCTTTAAAGCGTGTTTCGAGGGCTTCGATCATATTTTCCCATTTTGCACTGTTAAAAGCGTTTTTGACATCGATTGTGGCGAGGAGTACTATAGGCCTCGAGAAGTGGTTTATCCGTCGCGATAATTCTACACTTCTTATGACATCTTCGATGGCTCCGACAGTGGATCTACCTGGCCTAAAACCGTGCTGCCTTTCCGATAGGTCTCCAGCGTTCTTTACTGCAGCTGTAATGCATGGCTTTAGCATTTTTTCCAGCAGTTTCCCTGCTGTGTCGAGCATATATAGAGGTCTGTATGCCGATGGTGTCTCTGGGTCTCCCTTGCCTTTGCTGATTAAGACTAGCCTTTGTCTTTTCCAAACTTCTGGAAACACCCCCTCTGCCAGGCATGCATTGTACATGTTCAGTAGAACTTGTGGGCGTTCAGCTGCTATTAGTTTGAGTACCTCTGATGGGATTCCGTCTGGGCCTGGTGCCTTATTGCATTTTAGCGTGCCGGCTGCTGCGCTCAATTCTTCCTGCGTGAACAGTGGCGTCGGGCCCTCTGGTGCACTCCTTGTTTGATCGGTTCTTATTGCGTGGTTCGGGAAGAGGGTGTATACTATGTTCTTCATAGCGTGTGCTCTAAGCTCCGGAACTGCATTTTTCACGCCGAGTTTTCTCATCACAATTTTGTATGCTAGGCCCCATGGATTTTGGTTTATATCGCGCCGGAGTTCTTCCCATTTTTCTTTCTTGCTTTTTATAATGGCGAGTTTTAGATCCTGTTTTGCCTTTTTATACTCTCCCTGCTCTTCTGTTGCAATACTACTTCTTCTGGCCCTTGTGTATTTCCGTCTTTTGTGAAGGCATGTCTGTCTTAAAGCGCGTATTTCATCTGTCCACTAGTAGGCAGCTGTCTTGGGATGAGTGTGTTTTATGCGCGGCATGGCTTCTTTACTTGCTATCTTGATGCTTTTGAGAGTCTTTTCCACTGTGACTCTAGCCGAGCTGTTTGCGTGGTATTCCGGCAGGTTAGCGTCCATCTGTGTGAGGAATATTTCGGAGTTTAGCTTCGAGGCATTCCACCTTCGCGTTCCCTTGATTTCTCTAGCTCTTGTTTTGTTTGCAGCTCCAACGAGGTAAGTCATGTACTGGTGGTCGCTGCCAGTATAGTCTTCGAGTACTGTCCATTGCTGTAGCTGGCTCGCATAGGTCTCCGATACAAGCGTTATGTCAGGGGTAGTGTCGGCGCACCCTGGTCTTCTGAAGGTAGTTGCAGTTCCTGAGTTAGCCACGATAAGGCCTAGCCTGGCTGCCATGTCTAAAACTCTTCGTCCTCTCGAGTTCGTCGTCTGCATACCCCATTCAATGGCGCTAGCGTTAAAATCTCCGGCTATGATCAGCTGTCGGTTTGTGTGAAGCGCACAGTCCTCTATGGCGTCCATCTTTGCTTGAAAGTCGGCAATAGCGTCGCTCGGTGTGAGATAACAACTCATTATGGTGAATTGTTTGCTACTTGCCCAGACGAATCCGTTTCCTGCACCGTTGTTCAATTTTTGGAAGTTGCATTTTTCCGTCAGCCATATTGCTGCAGTCGCCGATGTGTCTTCGAGCCATATTCCGCTACTTGGTTTGGCGTACTGTTCGCTTATTATTGCCATGTCGGTCTCATGTTCCAGCATAACCTGCGGCAGGAGCGAGTCGGCCGTCCTGCTTCTATGCAAATTGCCCTGCAGGATCTTCATTTCACTATGTGTTCTCTGTATGACGAGCACATCTTGGAGCCAGGGATATGTTCTGTGTGGTTGTGTCGTTTTCCCACGCACAGGCAGCAGCTTGGTGTATTTTGGCATTCTTTGAGTTTGTGCCCAGGTTTTCCGCATCGTATGCAAACCCATCTCCTTTTCTGTTTGGCCCTTTACATTCCCACTGCAAGTGACCGAATCCAAAACATCGGTAGCATTTCTTCACCTCTTTTAAGAGCCTTATCCTACAATTTACCCATCCTATCTTTATCCGTTCTTTCTTAAGGACCTCGTTCGCTCTGTCAGTCGGCAGCATCACGTAAGCACGCATTTGTTCACGACTGTTTGGCTTAGAGACCCTGACGATGATTTCTTCCTCGGGCTCCCCGAGGATATCCTTTAAGGAGGCGGTAACCTCTTCTGACGTCGTCAATGAGTCTAAGTCCCGAATCTCTATAGTTACTTTTGGCTTGAGCTCTCTTACGGAGGCTATCTCGTGTAGGTTGGTTATGAGTGCGTCCCGGAACTCTGGCTTCGCTTTTTCTCCTTTTTCCATTTCGAGGAGTAGTGCACCTGTTTTAGTTTTTTTAATTGACCTTATTTCCACCTTATTTTCGTTTGTCATCGAATATTTTCTGAGGTTGCTTAGCACTTCCGCGTAGCTGCGGCCTTCCGCTGGTTTAATTAATACTGCCTCTGGCCGCACTTTTGGTTTTCGTTCGCCTCTTTGCGTTTGAGGTTGTTCAGTTACTCCTGACTTCTGTTTGTTTTGTTTTGTTGTCGCGTTTTGTTTCCGCTTTTCCTTTCCCTTTACCAATTGCCAGTCCTTATTTGTTGCCGTTCGCGCCCTTTTTCCTGTTTCCTGTCCTGTAGGGCTTGTTGCTAAGCGTTTTGCTATGGCGATCGTTGTTGGTGTCGGGATGTCACTGGTATCAGTTTGGGCTTCTGTCATCTTCGGCGTTTTGATGCGGCTGGTCTTTTGTTCCGCTGTAATCCAGTTGCGGCGCAGACTTCCGATGATATCAAAAAGTTCGCCCAGTTCCGATACGCCATTTTTAACATCAGCGCTTATATTTTTCTGCTTCACCATAGCTTGTTTCATTTTTTCGAGGGTGGCACGGCACTTTGCTAGTGCTTCATCCTCTCCTGCCCTCATCTTTATTATGAACTCTTGTTTCGGTGAGCCGTGTCCATTAAGTATCCTATGGTCGATGACTGGTGTCTCTTTCGCTGGCAGTCTGGCAGGTCTTGTCATCGACGGTGTGGAAGAAGTCTGTGCACCCAATTTATCTCCCTCTTCACCTTTTCGAGTTTGTGGTGGTGAGCGTAAGATTTTGCTTTTTCTCATGAAGACTTCTGCGCCTTCGCCCTCAGGTGTGTGCATCGATTGTGACTGCTGATTTCCTTCGGGTAAGTTAGGTTTACTACTTTGGGAGTAGTTCCCCTCGTTTGCTCTCCTGGTTTGTGTCAGGGTTTTATTCATTTTAGTGCGATATGGTCCCAACTCAAAGCCGTTATCAATGCTCGGATGTGTAGTCACCACAAGATCTCATGGTTATCTTTGCAAGCAGTGAGGCCATGCATGGGTTGACACAAGCTCTTATGAGGTCATGTGTTCAGAGCCAGATCGGTGCTAAACAGGAACATTACATCTGTACCTACACCACCAACTTAACGGCGACGAAACATTGAGCGTTCTTTGAGGCCTGCCACGGTTTTAACAGGACAGAGCATTAGCCTGTAAGTCGTTTCAGACAGATTTCACTCTGCCTTATTAAGATTACAGAATACTGAAGACGTCAGCCGATAGCTATCAAAAATTTAAATACATGTTTCCGGTATACCTTAGTTAAGACCTTACCGGGCTCGGTCCTAACGCCCAACACTATGGGCATCCTCTAGTACGTACTACCTTTGCCATGGCTTTGGTACCACGTTGTGGCGGGTCATCATGATCTCGGGATCTCGCCATTTTATTCATACTGTATCCCCCGATGCCACCATGGAGGGTGGGTGGGTGGTGAGCACTTATGCAGAAGACGGTGCTTACTCGTCTTGTCACAGAAGGTTTTCACAGCGACCTTCCTAACGGAAGGCCTTCGCCATCCGCCACCTGCGACCCCTACGGTAGCCTGAGCTCAGCCCCGTAATAATAATAATAATAATAATAATAATAATAATAATAATAATAATAATAATAATAATAATAATAATAATAATAATAATAATAATAATAATAATAATAATAATAATAATAATAATAATAATAATAATAATAATAATAATAATAATTTTTTTTTTTTGTTTATGCGGGCGAAGGGGTAAAAAATGCGTAAACTGCATCATCAACGATGTATGTACCGCTCTCATGCACTAAAAACATCCCCTCCTTTGTGGAACCGTCTCCCACCACGGGACCGTCGAGTGTGACATTTCTTCGGGGTGGCGTTCCTTTTCGCAATTATTGCGCGTCCAACGTTGCTCCTGCGTCCAGGTCCCGCTTTTTCCGTCGTAGTACATATTCCACGAACGAAGCAATGCACTGCCAATTTTCTTCGGTGCTTAACATTTTCTCGACGATGTTTTCCGCTGAGAGTTGGCCCTGTCTTTCTTCTATGGGGCTCCGTGCTTCTTGCCATCTTCTACACCAGAAGAAGGTGTGGTTCACATCGTCTGTGGGCTCGTCGCAGTAGATACATTTGGGGCATTCGGCCTTCCCCATGTTGAAGAGGTATTTACGAAAGTACCCGTGTCCAGAGAGCATCTGCGTTATATAGTAGTTTATCTCGCCAAAGCGTCTGTTGTACCATATTTTTAGATCTGGGATTAGCTTTGCCGTCCATCTACCTTTGGATTCTGTGGACCAGCGGTCCTGCCATCGCTGAATTGTTTGTATTTTAGTTTCCTGCTGGGTGTGGGTGTTCGATGCATCATTTTTCTGTAACCACAGCTTCCTTCTTTCATCTGCTAGTAGATCTATTGGCATAGTTCCACTTATCACCAGAATCGCTGCCTCCGATACTGTGCGGTATGCTGACGCCACCCTTAGGGCTGCAGTCCTCTGTACTTTGGCTAGAGCTGTGCGCCTGTTTTCCATCCTCAGGGTTGGCGCCCACACTTCGCTCCCATATAGTAAGATTGACTGTGTTGTGTCCATTAACAGCTTCCTTCTGCTGGATAGAGGCCCTCCGATGTTTGCCATTAGTCTCGATAACGATGCCGTTATCTTGGCTGATTTCTCCATGGCGTGTTTAATGTGCGACCAGTAGGTCAACTTGTTGTCAGTCCTAATACCTAAATATTTTATCACTTTCTTCGTGCGAATGGTTTCTGAATGCACCTGCATATCTACTTCCAGCGGTATGTGTTTTCTAGTGAGGAAGATGAGTTCCGTTTTCTCCGCGGCCAGACTAAGTCCGTGCAAGTCAAGCCACGTTTGTGTCCTCAGCATCACTTGCGTAAGTTTTCGCCTCACCGTGTCCATGTCGCGTGCGCTGATGACAGCTGCAATATCGTCAGCGTACCCTACTAAATAGCAGTCTTCAGGCATACTGATGTTTAAGATACCATCGCAGCTTACATTCCATAAATCAGGGCCAAGGATTGAGCCTTGTGCTGTTCCAGAGGTGATTTTCTTCTTCTGTTGGCCTTCGTTTGTATCATAGATTAGCTCCCGGTCTTTCAGGTAGCTGCGTACCATATTCATTAGGTAGGCAGGCGCTTTAAAGCGTGTTTCGAGGGCTTCGATCATATTTTCCCATTTTGCACTGTTAAAAGCGTTTTTGACATCGATTGTGGCGAGGAGTACTATAGGCCTCGAGAAGTGGTTTATCCGTCGCGATAATTCTACACTTCTTATGACATCTTCGATGGCTCCGACAGTGGATCTACCTGGCCTAAAACCGTGCTGCCTTTCCGATAGGTCTCCAGCGTTCTTTACTGCAGCTGTAATGCATGGCTTTAGCATTTTTTCCAGCAGTTTCCCTGCTGTGTCGAGCATATATAGAGGTCTGTATGCCGATGGTGTCTCTGGGTCTCCCTTGCCTTTGCTGATTAAGACTAGCCTTTGTCTTTTCCAAACTTCTGGAAACACCCCCTCTGCCAGGCATGCATTGTACATGTTCAGTAGAACTTGTGGGCGTTCAGCTGCTATTAGTTTGAGTACCTCTGATGGGATTCCGTCTGGGCCTGGTGCCTTATTGCATTTTAGCGTGCCGGCTGCTGCGCTCAATTCTTCCTGCGTGAACAGTGGCGTCGGGCCCTCTGGTGCACTCCTTGTTTGATCGGTTCTTATTGCGTGGTTCGGGAAGAGGGTGTATACTATGTTCTTCATAGCGTGTGCTCTAAGCTCCGGAACTGCATTTTTCACGCCGAGTTTTCTCATCACAATTTTGTATGCTAGGCCCCATGGATTTTGGTTTATATCGCGCCGGAGTTCTTCCCATTTTTCTTTCTTGCTTTTTATAATGGCGAGTTTTAGATCCTGTTTTGCCTTTTTATACTCTCCCTGCTCTTCTGTTGCAATACTACTTCTTCTGGCCCTTGTGTATTTCCGTCTTTTGTGAAGGCATGTCTGTCTTAAAGCGCGTATTTCATCTGTCCACCAGTAGGCAGCTGTCTTGGGATGAGTGTGTTTTATGCGCGGCATGGCTGCTTTACTTGCTGTCTTGATGCTTTTGAGAGTCTTTTCCACTCTGACTCTAGCCGGCAGGTTAGCGTCCATCTGTGTGAGGAATATTTCGGAGTTTAGCTTCGAGGCATTCCACCTTCGCGTTCCCTTGATTTCTCTAGCTCTTGTTTTGTTTGCAGCTCCGACGAGGTAAGTCATGTACTGGTGGTCGCTGCCAGTATAGTCTTCGAGTACTGTCCATTGCTGTAGCTGGCTCGCATAGGTCTCTGATACAAGCGTTATGTCAGGGGTAGTGTCGGCGCACCCTGGTCTTCTGAAGGTAGTTGCAGTTCCTGAGTTAGCCACGATAAGGCCTAGCCTGGCTGCCATGTCTAAAACTCTTCGTCCTCTCGAGTTCGTCGTCTGCATACCCCATTCAATGGCGCTAGCGTTAAAATCTCCGGCTATGATCAGCTGTCGGTTTGTGTGAAGCGCACAGTCCTCTATGGCGTCCATCTTTGCTTGAAAGTCGGCAATAGCGTCGCTCGGTGTGAGATAACAACTCATTATGGTGAATTGTTTGCTACTTGCCCAGACGAATCCGTTTCCTGCACCGTTGTTCAATTTTTGGAAGTTGCATTTTTCCGTCAGCCATATTGCTGCAGTCGCCGATGTGTCTTCGAGCCATATTCCGCTACTTGGTTTGGCGTACTGTTCGCTTATTATTGCCATGTCGGTCTCATGTTCCAGCATAACCTGCGGCAGGAGCGAGTCGGCCGTCCTGCTTCTATGCAAATTGCCCTGCAGGATCTTCATTTCACTATGTGTTCTCTGTATGACGAGCACATCTTGGAGCCAGGGATATGTTCTGTGTGGTTGTGTCGTTTTCCCACGCACAGGCAGCAGCTTGGTGTATTTTGGCATTCTTTGAGTTTGTGCCCAGGTTTTCCGCATCGTATGCAAACCCATCTCCTTTTCTGTTTGGCCCTTTACATTCCCACTGCAAGTGACCGAATCCAAAACATCGGTAGCATTTCTTCACCTCTTTTAAGAGCCTTATCCTACAATTTACCCATCCTATCTTTATCCGTTCTTTCTTAAGGACCTCGTTCGCTCTGTCAGTCGGCAGCATCACGTAAGCACGCATTTGTTCACGACTGTTTGGCTTAGAGACCCTGACGATGATTTCTTCCTCGGGCTCCCCGAGGATATCCTTTAAGGAGGCGGTAACCTCTTCTGACGTCGTCAATGGGTCTAAGTCCCGAATCTCTATAGTTACTTTTGGCTTGAGCTCTCTTACGGAGGCTATCTCGTGTAGGTTGGTTATGAGTGCGTCCCGGAACTCTGGCTTCGCTTTTTCTCCTTTTTCCATTTCGAGGAGTAGTGCACCTGTTTTAGTTTTTTTAATTGACCTTATTTCCACCTTATTTTCGTTTGTCATCGAATATTTTCTGAGGTTGCTTAGCACTTCCGCGTAGCTGCGGCCTTCCGCTGGTTTAATTAATACTGCCTCTGGCCGCACTTTTGGTTTTCGTTCGCCTCTTTGCGTTTGAGGTTGTTCAGTTACTCCTGACTTCTGTTTGTTTTGTTTTGTTGTCGCGTTTTGTTTCCGCTTTTCCTTTCCCTTTACCAATTGCCAGTCCTTATTTGTTGCCGTTCGCGCCCTTTTTCCTGTTTCCTGTCCTGTAGGGCTTGTTGCTAAGCGTTTTGCTATGGCGATCGTTGTTGGTGTCGGGATGTCACTGGTATCAGTTTGGGCTTCTGTCATCTTCGGCGTTTTGATGCGGCTGGTCTTTTGTTCCGCTGTAATCCAGTTGCGGCGCAGACTTCCGATGATATCAAAAAGTTCGCCCAGTTCCGATACGCCATTTTTAACATCAGCGCTTATATTTTTCTGCTTCACCATAGCTTGTTTCATTTTTTCGAGGGTGGCACGGCACTTTGCTAGTGCTTCATCCTCTCCTGCCCTCATCTTTATTATGAACTCTTGTTTCGGTGAGCCGTGTCCATTAAGTATCCTATGGTCGATGACTGGTGTCTCTTTCGCTGGCAGTCTGGCAGGTCTTGTCATCGACGGTGTGGAAGAAGTCTGTGCACCCAATTTATCTCCCTCTTCACCTTTTCGAGTTTGTGGTGGTGAGCGTAAGATTTTGCTTTTTCTCATGAAGACTTCTGCGCCTTCGCCCTCAGGTGTGTGCATCGATTGTGACTGCTGATTTCCTTCGGGTAAGTTAGGTTTACTACTTTGGGAGTAGTTCCCCTCGTTTGCTCTCCTGGTTTGTGTCAGGGTTTTATTCATTTTAGTGCGATATGGTCCCAACTCAAAGCCGTTATCAATGCTCGGATGTGTAGTCACCACAAGATCTCATGGTTATCTTTGCAAGCAGTGAGGCCATGCATGGGTTGACACAAGCTCTTATGAGGTCATGTGTTCAGAGCCAGATCGGTGCTAAACAGGAACATTACATCTGTACCTACACCACCAACTTAACGGCGACGAAACATTGAGCGTTCTTTGAGGCCTGCCAAGGTTTTAACAGGACAGAGCATTAGCCTGTAAGTCGTTTCAGACAGATTTCACTCTGCCTTATTAAGATTACAGAATACTGAAGACGTCAGCCGATAGCTATCAAAAATTTAAATACATGTTTCCGGTATACCTTAGTTAAGACCTTACCGGGCTCGGTCCTAACGCCCAACACTATGGGCATCCTCTAGTACGTACTACCTTTGCCATGGCTTTGGTACCACGTTGTGGTGGGTCATCATGATCTCGGGATCTCGCCATTTTATTCATACTGTATCCCCCGATGCCACCATGGAGGGTGGGTGGGTGGTGAGCACTTATGCAGAAGACGGTGCTTACTCGTCTTGTCACAGAAGGTTTTCACAGCGACCTTCCTAACGGAAGGCCTTCGCCATCCGCCACCTGCGACCCCTACGGTAGCCTGAGCTCAGCCCCGTAATAATAATAATAATAATAATAATAATAATAATAATAATAATAATAATAATAATAATAATAATAATAATAATAATAATAATAATAATAATAATAATAATAATAATAATAATAATAATAATAATAATAATAATAATAATAATAATAATAATAATAATTTTTTTTTTTTGTTTATGCGGGCGAAGGGGTAAAAAATGCGTAAACTGCATCATCAACGATGTATGTACCGCTCTCATGCACTAAAAACATCCCCTCCTTTGTGGAACCGTCTCCCACCACGGGACCGTCGAGTGTGACATTTCTTCGGGGTGGCGTTCCTTTTCGCAATTATTGCGCGTCCAACGTTGCTCCTGCGTCCAGGTCCCGCTTTTTCCGTCGTAGTACATATTCCACGAACGAAGCAATGCACTGCCAATTTTCTTCGGTGCTTAACATTTTCTCGACGATGTTTTCCGCTGAGAGTTGGCCCTGTCTTTCTTCTATGGGGCTCCGTGCTTCTTGCCATCTTCTACACCAGAAGAAGGTGTGGTTCACATCGTCTGTGGGCTCGTCGCAGTAGATACATTTGGGGCATTCGGCCTTCCCCATGTTGAAGAGGTATTTACGAAAGTACCCGTGTCCAGAGAGCATCTGCGTTATATAGTAGTTTATCTCGCCAAAGCGTCTGTTGTACCATATTTTTAGATCTGGGATTAGCTTTGCCGTCCATCTACCTTTGGATTCTGTGGACCAGCGGTCCTGCCATCGCTGAATTGTTTGTATTTTAGTTTCCTGCTGGGTGTGGGTGTTCGATGCATCATTTTTCTGTAACCACAGCTTCCTTCTTTCATCTGCTAGTAGATCTATTGGCATAGTTCCACTTATCACCAGAATCGCTGCCTCCGATACTGTGCGGTATGCTGACGCCACCCTTAGGGCTGCAGTCCTCTGTACTTTGGCTAGAGCTGTGCGCCTGTTTTCCATCCTCAGGGTTGGCGCCCACACTTCGCTCCCATATAGTAAGATTGACTGTGTTGTGTCCATTAACAGCTTCCTTCTGCTGGATAGAGGCCCTCCGATGTTTGCCATTAGTCTCGATAACGATGCCGTTATCTTGGCTGATTTCTCCATGGCGTGTTTAATGTGCGACCAGTAGGTCAACTTGTTGTCAGTCCTAATACCTAAATATTTTATCACTTTCTTCGTGCGAATGGTTTCTGAATGCACCTGCATATCTACTTCCAGCGGTATGTGTTTTCTAGTGAGGAAGATGAGTTCCGTTTTCTCCGCGGCCAGACTAAGTCCGTGCAAGTCAAGCCACGTTTGTGTCCTCAGCATCACTTGCGTAAGTTTTCGCCTCACCGTGTCCATGTCGCGTGCGCTGATGACAGCTGCAATATCGTCAGCGTACCCTACTAAATAGCAGTCTTCAGGCATACTGATGTTTAAGATACCATCGCAGCTTACATTCCATAAATCAGGGCCAAGGATTGAGCCTTGTGCTGTTCCAGAGGTGATTTTCTTCTTCTGTTGGCCTTCGTTTGTATCATAGATTAGCTCCCGGTCTTTCAGGTAGCTGCGTACCATATTCATTAGGTAGGCAGGCGCTTTAAAGCGTGTTTCGAGGGCTTCGATCATATTTTCCCATTTTGCACTGTTAAAAGCGTTTTTGACATCGATTGTGGCGAGGAGTACTATAGGCCTCGAGAAGTGGTTTATCCGTCGCGATAATTCTACACTTCTTATGACATCTTCGATGGCTCCGACAGTGGATCTACCTGGCCTAAAACCGTGCTGCCTTTCCGATAGGTCTCCAGCGTTCTTTACTGCAGCTGTAATGCATGGCTTTAGCATTTTTTCCAGCAGTTTCCCTGCTGTGTCGAGCATATATAGAGGTCTGTATGCCGATGGTGTCTCTGGGTCTCCCTTGCCTTTGCTGATTAAGACTAGCCTTTGTCTTTTCCAAACTTCTGGAAACACCCCCTCTGCCAGGCATGCATTGTACATGTTCAGTAGAACTTGTGGGCGTTCAGCTGCTATTAGTTTGAGTACCTCTGATGGGATTCCGTCTGGGCCTGGTGCCTTATTGCATTTTAGCGTGCCGGCTGCTGCGCTCAATTCTTCCTGCGTGAACAGTGGCGTCGGGCCCTCTGGTGCACTCCTTGTTTGATCGGTTCTTATTGCGTGGTTCGGGAAGAGGGTGTATACTATGTTCTTCATAGCGTGTGCTCTAAGCTCCGGAACTGCATTTTTCACGCCGAGTTTTCTCATCACAATTTTTTATGCTAGGCCCCATGGATTTTGGTTTATATCGCGCCGGAGTTCTTCCCATTTTTCTTTCTTGCTTTTTATAATGGCGAGTTTTAGATCCTGTTTTGCCTTTTTATACTCTCCCTGCTCTTCTGTTGCAATACTACTTCTTCTGGCCCTTGTGTATTTCCGTCTTTTGTGAAGGCATGTCTGTCTTAAAGCGCGTATTTCATCTGTCCACCAGTAGGCAGCTGTCTTGGGATGAGTGTGTTTTATGCGCGGCATGGCTGCTTTACTTGCTGTCTTGATGCTTTTGAGAGTCTTTTCCACTCTGACTCTAGCCGAGCTGTTTGCGTGGTATTCCGGCAGGTTAGCGTCCATCTGTGTGAGGAATATTTCGGAGTTTAGCTTCGAGGCATTCCACCTTCGCGTTCCCTTGATTTCTCTAGCTCTTGTTTTGTTTGCAGCTCCGACGAGGTAAGTCATGTACTGGTGGTCGCTGCCAGTATAGTCTTCGAGTACTGTCCATTGCTGTAGCTGGCTCGCATAGGTCTCTGATACAAGCGTTATGTCAGGGGTAGTGTCGGCGCACCCTGGTCTTCTGAAGGTAGTTGCAGTTCCTGAGTTAGCCACGATAAGGCCTAGCCTGGCTGCCATGTCTAAAACTCTTCGTCCTCTCGAGTTCGTCGTCTGCATACCCCATTCAATGGCGCTAGCGTTAAAATCTCCGGCTATGATCAGCTGTCGGTTTGTGTGAAGCGCACAGTCCTCTATGGCGTCCATCTTTGCTTGAAAGTCGGCAATAGCGTCGCTCGGTGTGAGATAACAACTCATTATGGTGAATTGTTTGCTACTTGCCCAGACGAATCCGTTTCCTGCACCGTTGTTCAATTTTTGGAAGTTGCATTTTTCCGTCAGCCATATTCCTGCAGTCGCCGATGTGTCTTCGAGCCATATTCCGCTACTTGGTTTGGCGTACTGTTCGCTTATTATTGCCATGTCGGTTTCATGTTCCAGCATAACCTGCGGCAGGAGCGAGTCGGCCGTCCTGCTTCTATGCAAATTGCCCTGCATGATCTTCATTTTACTATGTGTTCTCTGTATGACGAGCACATCTTGGAGCCAGGGATATGTTCTGTGTGGTTGTGTCGTTTTCCCACGCACAGGCAGCAGCTTGGTGTATTTTGGCATTCTTTGAGTTTGTGCCCAGGTTTTCCGCATCGTATGCAAAGCCCATCTCCTTTTCTGTTTGGCCCTTTACATTCCCACTGCAAGTGACCGAATCCAAAACATCGGTAGCATTTCTTCACCTCTTTTAAGAGCCTTATCCTACAATTTACCCATCCTATCTTTATCCGTTCTTTCTTAAGGACCTCGTTCGCTCTGTCAGTCGGCAGCATCACGTAAGCACGCATTTGTTCACGACTGTTTGGCTTAGAGACCCTGACGATGATTTCTTCCTCGGGCTCCCCGAGGATATCCTTTAAGGAGGCGGTAACCTCTTCTGACGTCGTCAATGAGTCTAAGTCCCGAATCTCTATAGTTACTTTTGGCTTGAGCTCTCTTACGGAGGCTATCTCGTGTAGGTTGGTTATGAGTGCGTCCCGGAACTCTGGCTTCGCTTTTTCTCCTTTTTCCATTTCGAGGAGTAGTGCACCTGTTTTAGTTTTTTTAATTGACCTTATTTCCACCTTATTTTCGTTTGTCATCGAATATTTTCTGAGGTTGCTTAGCACTTCCGCGTAGCTGCGGCCTTCCGCTGGTTTAATTAATACTGCCTCTGGCCGCACTTTTGGTTTTCGTTCGCCTCTTTGCGTTTGAGGTTGTTCAGTTACTCCTGACTTCTGTTTGTTTTGTTTTGTTGTCGCGTTTTGTTTCCGCTTTTCCTTTCCCTTTACCAATTGCCAGTCCTTATTTGTTGCCGTTCGCGCCCTTTTTCCTGTTTCCTGTCCTGTAGGGCTTGTTGCTAAGCGTTTTGCTATGGCGATCGTTGTTGGTGTCGGGATGTCACTGGTATCAGTTTGGGCTTCTGTCATCTTCGGCGTTTTGATGCGGCTGGTCTTTTGTTCCGCTGTAATCCAGTTGCGGCGCAGACTTCCGATGATATCAAAAAGTTCGCCCAGTTCCGATACGCCATTTTTAACATCAGCGCTTATATTTTTCTGCTTCACCATAGCTTGTTTCATTTTTTCGAGGGTGGCACGGCACTTTGCTAGTGCTTCATCCTCTCCTGCCCTCATCTTTATTATGAACTCTTGTTTCGGTGAGCCGTGTCCATTAAGTATCCTATGGTCGATGACTGGTGTCTCTTTCGCTGGCAGTCTGGCAGGTCTTGTCATCGACGGTGTGGAAGAAGTCTGTGCACCCAATTTATCTCCCTCTTCACCTTTTCGAGTTTGTGGTGGTGAGCGTAAGATTTTGCTTTTTCTCATGAAGACTTCTGCGCCTTCGCCCTCAGGTGTGTGCATCGATTGTGACTGCTGATTTCCTTCGGGTAAGTTAGGTTTACTACTTTGGGAGTAGTTCCCCTCGTTTGCTCTCCTGGTTTGTGTCTGGGTTTTATTCATTTTAGTGCGATATGGTCCCAACTCAAAGCCGTTATCAATGCTCGGATGTGTAGTCACCACAAGATCTCATGGTTATCTTTGCAAGCAGTGAGGCCATGCATGGGTTGACACAAGCTCTTATGAGGTCATGTGTTCAGAGCCAGATCGGTACTAAACAGGAATATTACATCTGTACCTACACCACCAACTTAACGGCGACGAAACATTGAGCGTTCTTTGAGGCCTGCCATGGTTTTAACAGGACGGAGGCGTCTGCAGCTTTAGCCTGTAAGTCGTTTCAGACAGATTTCACTCTGCCTTATTAAGATTACAGAATACTGAAGACGTCAGCCGATAGCTATCAAAAATTTAAATACATGTTTCCGGTATACCTTAGTTAAGACCTTACCGGGCTCGGTCCTAACGCCCAACACTATGGGCATCCTCTAGTACGTACTACCTTTGCCATGGCTTTGGTACCACGTTGTGGTGGGTCATCATGATCTCGGGATCTCGCCATTTTATTCATACTGTATCCCCCGATGCCACCATGGAGGGTGGGTGGGTGGTGAGCACTTATGCAGAAGACGGTGCTTATTATTATAATAATAATAATAATAATAATAATAATAATAATAATAATAATAATAATAACAATAGTAACAATAATAATAATAATAATAATAATAATAATAATAATAATAATAATAATAATAATAATACTAATAATAATAATAATACTAATAATAATAATAATAATAATAGTAATAATAATAATAATAATAATAATAATAATAATAATAATAATAATAATAATAATAATAATAATAATAATAATAATAATAATAAAAATAATAATAATAATAATAATAATAATAATAATAGTAATAATAATAATAATAATAATAATAATAATAAAAATAATAATAATAATAATAATAATAATAATAATAATAATAATAATAATAATAATAATAATAATAATAATAATAATAATAATAATAATAATAATAATAATAATAATAATAATAATAATAATAATAATAATAATAATGCGCCTGTACTCTACAGTGTTTGACTTACGACTAATCTCCTACCTACCGGCAGACTCTTTTCCTAGTGATTTACAATCACTAGTTAGTGTTGCCACTTTATATTTCTTACATTCTTATCAGTTTCTTTCCTATAGTTTGCTACAATAGTAAATTCATCACATTTAGTAGCGGACTTCATATTATTCCTAATCAAAATCTAATCTAATCAAATCTTGGTTAAAAAAGAAATTGTCGAATGTAGTGATAATAGTGGCCGAATCACAATGCCGTGTGCGCGGTCGTGTGGTTTGGCATGCTTCATGCAGTGTCGAGATGAGTATAATTTTCCCATATTTCTAATACATAAATTCATTGCACGGGATAGAGTAGAAGTTTACTCTTTTGTTTTATTAAATTAAATTAGGATGAATAACTTCACAAACAATGTACTCGTATTTTAATAAAGAGTTAAAAAAAAAAAAAAAAAAAAAGTTAACCTACCCTGTATCTTAAAATCGAACAAATCAACGTCAAAAGTAAAATAAGTTGTCAATTGTCAAATGTCAAAGCGCACTAACGATACAAAGCTGAAGCGAAGTTTGAGATAACACTATGAATTGCCCCATATGTTCGCTATGTTTCTACGCGCTATCCTAATGCAAGCACTCGCGGAGTCAACATTGTGAATGGGATTGTACAGTACAGGGGGTACAGTTTAACATTACGAATGCAAAAAGCTTTTGTTTACAAAGTGTGTGAATGTATTAGCCGCTCATATCGGATTTATGAGAAAAAACCGCAAAATCTGGACGTGTTCTCAGTTCACAACACGAAGAGACTCTTTCTTATAGATGAACTAAGTTAGATGGTAAATTCTACTTATGCTTTTGCCAACCCGTAACCCTCGCAAAGAGACACTGGAAATGAAATACCAACACGTTGTATATCTCTATAACCTGCCAGAATTTGCTACAATGAAAATAATTTACAAGTAAAGTTTTGTGCGTAAAGTTCACCATGTGTTTGTAACGTGGATGACGTTTTTTGACTAAAATGGGCGGGTTTTGTGTAAAATGGAAGAAAAATTGATATTGATGGTAATTCACGTTTTCACAGCCATGATCACACGGTAGAGGCGATCAGTGGAAAGCGATGGGCAGGTGAGTTGACGAGAAATATACCAGAAGTTAATTCAGCGATCGTACCGCCGGAATGATTTCCTTCTGTACTATGCCCTCTCTATGCAGAAAATCGCATCACATTCTAACATTGAAGAGTCCGAGCTGGTTGAGTTCGTCATCGAAGGTTTGGGCGACACATCGCCAAACGCTTCAATATTATACGCCGCAAAATCGATTTCGATACTGCAGATGCTTCTGCCAAGGTATGAGAAGAGAAAGTTGCTTAAATCGTCCACGCCTTCGGCTAAGAGGGTCCAGACATCAATCGCTGCAAAAGAACAGGAAAGATGTTATAACTGTTCCAACTATGGTCACTATGCAGCAAATTGTCCAGAGCCGAAGAGGCCTCCGGGCTCGTGCTTCCGTTGCTTCAATACTGGCCACAATTACAAGAATTGCCCAAAGGCACAATGCCCCTAAGGCCAACGATTTTGATAACGATGATGAAAATTTTGTTCAATATTTGAAAGCCATGCAGCTGGTAAGTGTTTCATTTATTCTGACAAAAAATAAGCGCACTAAATTTTTGTATTTTTTAGATACCGGTAGTCCGGTTAGTTTCGTTTAAAAGTCATTGTTGCCCTTAGGAAAATTAAGATACTTGAATTACAGAGGGTTAACAGACTCAAAACTGTATACTTACGGTACGGTTAGTAGTTTTGTCATGCTTGCTGGTTATAAAAAAAGAATTTCGCTTCAGATCATTGCAGATGAAGCTATGTCAATGCCTTTATTGTTGGGATGCGATGCGCTTAAAATATTTGAAATCACTCTAAATATAAACAAAAGATAAGTGTCTGCAGAACAACTATGTACTTCTGATTTAAATTTTAATAATAAAGACCTTATGAATTATATGTATTCGCGCACATACGTTCCACCACAGCCTACTATGAAAGCAAACAACTTGATTGATCAGTGTAGTGTAGTTTCGGAAAGTAGTAAAATCGTTTATTCAGGTGACAGTGAGAAACTATATAGTACTGACGTAGGAGGCGACGATTCTGTTCTTCGGACTCGGGCTGGTGATTGTTATTCTGAAACTTTTGTAACAGGGCCCGTCTTATTAGAAGAAATAAATATTGGACCAAATCTAGATCGAGCAACCGCAGACAAATTTCGTTCCCTGGTCATTGAAAAGTAGATCAATTTTAATAAGGCAACAATCAAACCCTTGTGCTACGAGATGCACATACGTTTTACAAACGACTCTCTCATCTTCTGTCTTCCGCGAAAGCTATTGCTGTCCGAAAAACTGGTGGTAAAGAACATTACTAATGAGCTTTTAGAGCAAAAAATCATTAAACATAGTGACTCGCCCTACGCGTCGCCCATTGTTTTAGTCAAAAAGAAGTCTGGAGAAACGCGAATGTGTTTTGATTACCGGGCTCTTAAGAAACTTACGATTCGGGATAATTATCTACTTATGCTTATTGATGATTGTTTGGAATATCTCGAGGGGAAAAAAACTCTTTACAGTGTTAGATCTTAGGAGTGGATTTCATCAAGTTAAAGCCGGCTCGGATTCGACTCATGTTACGGGGTGCGTAACGCCTAATGGATATTATGAGTTCTTAATGATGCCATTTGGCCTTAAGAATGTCCCTAACATCTTTCAGAGATTTATCTCTAAATTCCTTCGACAGTTTATTGAGGAAAATTCTTCTGTTAGGATGCGTTCTCCATTGTTTAACTGAACATGTAAGTAAAAGAACTTTAACTATAAAGTTGTGCACTGTAGGGGGGCTAACATGGGTCATGCAGATGCATTAAGTAGGTGCTTTATTTATTCTGTTGTGGGCTCAGAAGATATTGACTTTCAGCTAAGGATTGCCCAAAATCGAGATTGTGCAGTCTCCTCATTGAGGGGCAAGTTGGATAATGAAGAGTCTAGTCTATACATGTATCCTTCAGGACGGTATGGTTTACAGAAAGTATCGGGTTGAAAATCTCTTGTTTTATGTTCCCGCCGAGATGGAGGACAACTTAATTAGACATGTTCACGAAAGCGTAGGCCATTTAGGGGTTACCAAGTGCTACGAACAACTTCGGATGAACTACTGGTTTTCTGATATGTTAAAAAAGGTAGAGAGGTTTATTAAGAACTGTATCCGGTGTATCATGTATTCGTCACCTGTAAATACAATTGAGAGGAATTTATTCAGTATCCAAAAAGAACCGGTACCTTTTCATACACTTCACTTCGACCACTTCGGACCTCTTCCCGCTATTCAGTCGAAAAGGAAACATATTCTGCTAGTCGTCGATGCCTTTACGAAATATGTCAAGCTGTATCCTGTCATATCGCCTAATACTAAGGAAGTGTGTGCTTCACTGAACAAATATTTCGACTATTATAGTAGACCTTCTAGGGTGATTACAGATAGAGGCACCTGCTTTACCTCTCTGGAATTCAACTCATTTCTTCTAGATAAGAATATAACTTATGTAAATGTGGCGGTCCGATCGTCGCAGGCCAACGGCCAAGTTGAGAGGGTTAACCAGGTGTTAACAGGTATGCTCGGGAAACTTAGTCAAACCGTGTAACATTATGATTGGGTACAGAAGTTATCGCAAGTGGAATATAGTATAAATAATACCGTGCAAAGATCCATTGGCACCATTCCTAGCAGACTACTTTTCGGCGTTGATCAGAAGGGGCCTAGTGTAGATGAACTAACTGAATTTCTTCAGGATAAGGGTTTGTGCTCTCCTAATAGAGATTTATTCGAAAGTACAAAACGAGCTTTTGTGTCGATAGAAAAGGTTCAGAGTTACAACTTGCGAAAATTCGAAGAGCATCATCTTCCAGAACCATAGCATAAGAGGGGGATTTTGATGTTATAAGAAATATTGTCATTTCTGTTGGCGTTAATAAAAAATTAATACCCAAATATATGGGTCCGTTTGTACCGTACGATAGTTACGTTATCAGGAATATCGAGAACTGTGAGATTATACAGTTACCCTATAACGGAATAGTGGAGGCTAAGAACATTCGCCTTTGGAATAGGGACACTGATCAGTCAAGTTGAGGGTTTTAGTCAGAAGCGCCTACCACTGTATGTTTAAGTTAATTTTAGTTGTACCCATTTTTGTAAATGTAAGATCGTGGGCGATCTGTTTGTCAGATTGACCGAGTTATAATACTTAAGAAATTTGTATCATTAATGGACCACACAAAAAATTGTTTTCCTCCGTACTGTAGAGGAAGATTCCGTCATTGTCTCATTTTTTTGATAAGACGTCACTTTTTTTGGCGATCTTCGTGGAGTAAGTGTTTTATTTTTACAAAAATAGAAGAAATTTAAAAAAGAAACTATAATATATAATAAAAAATAAGTATACTACATTTCAAAATAATTTAATTTACTTCTTTTTTACAGTAGGAATAATGAATGTAAATGGACAATTCAAGAGCTAGAACAATTGTGGATAAATGATGCTAACTAAAGACATGTGAGTAAAAAATATAGAATTTAGTTTAGGCGTATATTTAATGGCTCTTTGCAGATTCAACATTTGGATTAGAATGTTTCTGCCAAACGCGTTTCAAGAGTGTAAGCAACGAGTGCTAATCAAAGACATGTGAGTAAAAACTTTAGTTTCTTGATTTTATTATTTATTAAATAAAATAAATTTAAAAAAAAATTTGTATTTTTTCTTGGATCGTGCAATTTCACACAAACTTTGAGGTATGCATAGCGGTGCGTTCTGCATTCTGAAAAATGAAAAATAAAAAAATAGTTGCACAAAAATGGACAGCAGGTTTTTTTTATAGACCTAATCCACATCCGAAATAAACTTGTTCCTGAAAGTGATGGTTAATAGATTAATAGATCTATTTCAAAATTTGTAACAGAGCATGAAAAGTGGGCCACATACGATAAAAGAAAAAGTTTGAGGTCCAAGGTAGATGAAACTGCATAAACTGTAGTAAAGCCTGAATTGATGCCACGTTAGGTAATGCTTTGTGTTTGGTATTATTGGAAGGGAATTGCGTATCATGAGCCGCTCTATCCTAGCCAGACGATTGGCTCTCCTCTCTACTGTGAACAATTAATGCGATTAAAGCGGACAGTCGAGATAAAGAGACCAAAAGTTAATTTAGAGTATAAGACAAATGAGTTTGAATTTTGTTGAAAAACCTTAATGTATTATCTTTGACCAGTTTCTTCTAGTTTTGCCCAACTCATTCCTAAAGATGTCCAGTTAGTTTTGCTTCATCAACTCTGTTTTCGATTCGGCATTCGATGCACCTATTGTGTAACATGAACAATCCCGATACTATACATTTTCTGTAATTGCTTGCTGTATTTTTGCGTAACAAGTGTTGACTGGAATTCAATATTGTTGATTTACTAATCAAACAACGGAATGAAATCCAAACACTACGATGAAGTAATGTCATTCCCAGGTGCAGAATTGTTACCATGAATGTGCTAATAGCTCTTCCGACATAATATAAAAGGATAAGTATCCGTAACCCCGCAACATAGACTAACTATACCTAGATATCAAACTTTATTAATACTTTTGCAAACCCTTAACTTTTGCACAGACACACTGTAAGTGAATCACCAACACATTCTCTATTTCTATAACCTGTCAGAATGGCTAAATGACAACAAATTTCACGTAATGTTCACTAGGTATATATAATAAACGCAAAAATAAAAGGAAAAATATTTTACGCTTGTGAATATTTAATTTAACGTGGTGAAAAAGTGACAATAATATAATATATGAAAAAACCTCGTTTTTTTGTTTCAAGTGCACAAAAGGCGATAGTTTCAGAATAAAATTAAAAAAGGACCTAAGAATCACATTTTGAACGTTTCATTTTAAGATATAAATGAATGGAAACTATTACAATTCTGGAATCAAGTTACTAAGAAAAAATCCTAGAAGGCAAATCCTTTGTTTTTGTATTCATCAGCAAAGTCTTTTCTTTTTTTATTTGCTTCGCTGACGAAAAGTTTCCTTCTTGCGGTATAAGATTTATACTCAGTTCGTTGTGTCCATCTACATCCTATGTACGCTGCTTTCGATAGGCCGCTGCTTTCGATAGGTCGCTGCTTTCTTTCACATTTACGACAATCCCGCCAAATTTAACATTACAACGTGATATTTGTGAAAGGTTGTTTACATCGATTTTTTTCTTTTTTGAAATTTATTGATGCAAAAACTGAGCAATGAATTTGAAAATGTTGCGTTAGGAATATATTAAATATAAGCTAAATTGTCCAGTCACATCCATGTTTTTTCAAAAAATAATTGGTCAGTCCTCCGTTGTACTAAATGGGCTTATAAAGCACTAATTTTGTTTGTTGCTATTACCAATATTTTAAATTCAATTTTGCAAAAGCTTGTGTAAAGTTATATTTTCACCAATTAAAACAGTCAAAATAATCATTAATCCTTATCTATTACTTCGTATGAAAAGTTAATACAATAATTGAATTATAATACATATATGTATTTTCCATCTAATCTAATAATCCAATTTATTTATGAATTGTAATTTACATTTTTTCGGAACAGGCTCTCCTGATGAAAGCATTCATGGTGAAGTGAAAAACTTACCCACACCGTGGTGAAATGAACAAATGTCAATATTTTATTGAGGAAGGAGCAAATATGTAAGTAAAAAAAATTTCTATTGTTTTAATTTAATAAAACTAATTCGTTTTTATCTTATAGAGCTATAGAGCTATAAAATGGGAGAAACCAAGAAATGCCGCTTAGGATGCAAGACCTACATCCATTGGTATCGTCCAGGATGCGAGGAAGGCAGGTAAGTTTGTATTATGCATAGTAAGAATATTTTTTAATAAATTAAATTCTACTTTTTCTGTGAAAACCACCGCTCAACTTTTTACGAGACATGGAGATGCTGTGCATGCATGCACTCTGATAACCCCAAGAAGGCTGTTTGCTACAAATAAGGTTTGTTCTCATTATTTATATTTTCCACTAATATGTATGTATGTACTCATCGATCTATCGGTTCTTTCTTTTTCATAGAAATTCTTCTATTACGAAGCTGATTCAAATAATGAGTGGAAGGAAGAGGAACCAGTAGCATCACTTAAGTGAAGCGAAGATGATGACAATGACAAATCAGAGGATGATAATTACGAAGTCCTACAATCATCTACAATAGATTGTATTTAGGTCCAATGATGTAAACCTTTTTTTTATTCTTCACTTTTCAGAATGCGGAATGGGTGCAATAGGCCTACAGGGGAAACCGACCACCTAGTAAAAAAAAATCGGTTAACACACCGTTATGCATACCTCAAAGGTGGTGTGGAATTGCATAATCCAAGCAAGAAAAAACTATTTTTTTATATTTATTCTATTTATGGAATAAAAAAATTGAAGCAAAAATCGAGAAAAGGGCATTAAGTAGTATTTAGTTTAATATGACTTTTATTTTCAATTTAAATTCATTACATTCAATTCAAAATATGCTAAGTCTATCATGGTTTGGCCTATGGCCGTCTACCAGATTGACAATAATTTATACATTGTTATTTTTATTCTAAAAAGGAAAACGAGATATACATCAAAAATATTAAAAACCAATGTATTTGGACAGCACACGATGGTTCCACCCTGGGAACGCTTTTGTTCGAACCCTTCCACTCCAAATGTTGAATCTGCAAAGAAAAAGGCATTAAATGTGTTGCTAAACTAAAATGTACGAGGGGCGTTCAACATATTCTCGATATCGGGGTGAAGCTGTGGTTGTATATATAAATTGACTTATTTATCTAGTAATACTATTATTTTAGTGCATTCATGTAAAATTTCATATAAATGTGATTATTAATTCGCGTTTTATCTCTAGTTAAACAGAATCATAATGGCAACTGAGACGATGATGGTGAAAATTGAGCATCGCGCTGTAATTAAATTTCTCACTAAGCAAGGAAAAAGTCAAAAAACTATTCATGAAGAAATAGTGGCTGTTTACCAGGGTTCCGCACCTTCATTATCAACTGTGCAAAAGTGGTCAAGTGAGTTCAAGAGAGGCAGAGAGAGCATTAAGACGACCCCCGCACCGGCGCCCCGGCTACTGCTTGTACGGGAGAAAGCATCAAAGAAGTCGAAAAACTTATTCTTGAGGATGCCCGAATAAAGGTGAAAATGATGGCAGAGATCCCCAAGCTTTCAATTGCTACCATTCACACCATTCTTCATGACCATCTTAACCTTTCAAAGGTCAGTGCAAGGTGGGTGCCACGAATGCTCACAGTGCCTCAGAAAAAAGTGAGAATCGCATGCTGTAGAGAGCTTTTGGAGATGTGTAGTGAGAACGCGGACGGTGTTATGGATCGAATTGTTACTGGGGATGAAACATGGGTCCACCACTACGACCCTGAAAGCAAACAAGAGTCCATGCAGTGGCATAAAAAAGGAACAGACCCCCCGAAGAAGTTCAAAGTCACTCCGTCTGCCGGGAAGCTCATAGCCACAGTTTTTTGGGACTCAAAGAGAATCTTGCTCATTGAGTACAAAAAAAAGGTGAAACCATCAACGCCACATCCTACGCTTCCACTTTGCATAATTTGCGGGAGGAAATTAAAAAGAAAAGACGGGGTAAACTCGCAGCGGGTGTGTTGCTTCTTCATGACAACGCTCCTGTTCACACGACGCGAGTTTCCAAGGCTGCTGCGCGAGATTGTGGTTTCGAAGAAATCCAACACCCGCCCTATAGTCCAGACCTTGCCCCTAGTGATTATTTCCTGTTTCCGGATTTGAAAAAATGTCTTCGTGGAAAAAAATTTTCGGATGATGAAGAATTCAAGTCGGCAATAAATGGAGGAGGAGGAAATTTATTTTTTTGAGGGTTTAAAAAAGCTTATCTCAAGATGTAACAAATGCATTGATGTTAGGGGAGATTATATTGAAAAATGAAAACAATTTAAATAGAATTCGCATTTTCCTTCATATCGATACCGAGAATATATTGAACGCCCCTCGTATACTTTTTACTCACTTGGCTTTAGTCAGCATTTGGTGGTTCCACTCTTGAAACACTTTTATTCGAATCCTCCACTCCAAATGTTGAATCTGTAAATAAAAAGGCATTAAATGTATAGCTAAACTAAAATGCATATTTTTTACTTACATGTAATTAGTTAGCACCACTTATCCACATTTCTCCAAGCTCTTGAAAGTGAAAAAGAAGTAAAATAAATTATTCTGAAATTAAAATGTTTTTACTTACTCACAAGAAAATGTAAACAAACCTTTCCAACTGCTTTTGCCATGTCCTCATAAAAGCAATCTGTTGGTGGTAGCAGTATTTTGTAGGAGATTATTTCTTCTTGCCCCAGATGTCTTGATTTTTTTCTTTTGTTGTCCTAGAAAATATAGCAACTTACACGAAATTAGATTTGTAAACATGAAAAAAGTCAAAATCGAAATTCACCGCGTCATTTTTATATGGGTGACGTCAATCCTAAAGCTTTCGAATTTTGACATTGTTGACAATTCTCAAGTATTCATTAAAAGGTTCACACAGGCGATCAGAAGAAAACCCGTTTTGATTTTCCAATATCTGGAAAGTTTGATATCTAGGTATAGTTAGTCTATGCCCCGCAAATTGTGAATATTATACTTTCCATGTTGTATTCGCACTCGATGTCTAGAATCCATACTACGGAGCCGTCAGCACACCGATACTACCGAAGATATTAGTTTGGTTCCCTCTTTTTACTTTTGTTTGAGTGAGAACAGCGTCATCTATATTTAAAATGCAGAAGATTTCCATGTTTAAATAGCAGGAGACCCAAGCGTTGGTGAATGAAAACGAATTTTCTGGCAAAATTGAAATTGGAACGCTGAACGGCATAGATTATATGTGGGAAAAGAAGCAGACAAAGAACGAACGAACGACTACGACAGAGAGCGGCGGTACTTGAACGTCTTCAAGGTGCAAAGGTGTTCACCACGTTGGACTTAAAGAACGGGTTCTTCCATGTTCCGATGGATCCCGAGTCGGGAAAGTATACAGCCTTTGTCACCCCAGACGAACAATGTGAGTTCCTGTTTGTTCCGTTTGGAATATCCAACTCGCCAGCGGTTTTTGCCAGGTATATTCACGCAATCTATAGGACGCTAGTCCAAAAGCGAGTCGTGGAAGTGTACATGGACGATCTCATCATACCATCGGACGATAAGGAGGAGGGCATAGAGAAATTGAAGCTGGTGTTGGAAGTAGCAGAGAAGTTTGGGCTACGGTTAAGTTGGAAGAAATGTCAATTTTTGAAGCGGAAGATCAACTTCCTGGGAAATATAATCGAGAATAGCACTATCAAACCTTCCACAGAGAAAACAAGGGCCGTATCTGTGTACCCGGTTCCGAAAGACCAAAAGGCACTTCAACGTTTCTTGGGACTAACATCATATTTCAGGAGATTTGTCTAAGGATATGCAATAATCGCTAAACCACTACCAGATCTGCTGCGGAAGAATGCCAAGTTTGAATTGGGAGTCGAGCAACTTGCTGCCTTTGAGCAACTGAAGTCAGCATTAGTCAAAGCGCCGGTACTAAAATTGTACAACCCACAGGCTGAGACAGAAATCCACACAGCCGCATGTAAGTTTGGGTACGGTGCGGTTTTGCTCCAGAAAGACAAGAAAGTTCAGGTGTTACACCCAGTACAATTCATGCGCCGGAAGACCAAGGAGTCAGAAGAACAGTTCCATTCGTATGAGTTCGAGGTGCTTGCATTTGTTGAGGCACTGAAGAAGTGGCGAGTGTATGTGTTAGGCGTTGATTTCAAAATTATTACCGATTGCAATGTTTTCGCGCAGACAATGAAGAAAAAGGATGTTCCGCTAAGAGTAGCCAGATGGGCCATGTTCCTTCAAGAACTTAGTTACAAAATCGAACACATGTCAACCTCCAAGATGAAACATGTCGACGCTTTGAGCAGAGTGTTTTGCCTCATGATCGAAGACTCGCTTAGCCACCGGATAAAGGAAGCGCAACAGAGTGATGAGTGGACCAGAGCGGTTGGAAAGATCCTGGAAAGGGAAGAATATGAAGATTTCTTAATGAACGGGATAGCGCATCAGCAGGGACACTAGAGAAGACATTTTTTATACCAGATGTGACTAGGAAGGTAACCGAAGTAGTTAAGGGATGTGGGAAATGCCTGATATCAGAGTCCAAAGCCGGAAAGAGAGAAGGCCTGCTGACATCGATCGATAAGGAAGATAAGCGGCTAGGGACATATCACATTGACCACCTCGGACCGATGGAACAGACGCATAAGGCGTACAATTACATTTTGGTCGTAGTAGATGGATTTTCTAAATTCGTGTGGCTTCATCCCACGAAGAGTACGGGAGCTGCCGAAGTCATGGATCGCTTGGAAAGGCAGTCAAGTGTGTTCGGTAATCCACGGAGTGTCATCACAGATAGGGGGGCGGCGTTCACCTCAACTGCGTTCGAGACCTATTGCAGAGACGAAAACATCCAACACCTTATGATCCCGACAGGTATACCGCGAGGAAGTGAACAGGTAGAGAGGATTCATAGAATCATTTTGCCGATGCTGACAAAGGCCTGTCTAGCAAGCCCGGCGAATTGGTACAAGCATGTGGACCGGGTACAGCGAACGTTGAATAATTCACCTTTAAAGAGTATAAAGTTCAGTCCGTTCCAACTATTAACTGGATTGGAAATGCGAACGTCCGAATACCCAGAAATACGCAAGTGGTTAGCTGAAACAGAAGTTCAGGACCTACACGCAGGACGAGATACCATAAGGAAGGAAGTGTGTCAAAATATCGCGGCTGTACAAATGGAGAACAGGAGAACTTTCGATAGTACCCGAAAGCCCGAGAGAGAGTATGAGCCTAATGCACTAGTCGCCATTGAGCACACGCAGTTCAGAACCAGAGCTAAGCTCAAGCCAAAGTTCATGGGCCCATTCAAGGTCGTGAGGAAACGAGAACATGGGAGGTAAATTCCTTAACCAGTCCGCAAACACAACTCAGCAAATTCGGCGGGTTATTCGCTAACGTGGTTGTCATAGTACAAAGCATTAATTTTAATCGTATTTTAATAATAAACCTGAATTCTTAATATCTAAGCGGTGTGTTTTATTACTACGAGTAGAATCAACAGCCAGATCCTGCATATATTCGAAAGTTATCAGGGTAGTATAAATATCAGCGTACCCCAAGGTATGCAAGAGAGTTCAAAGGTGAAATTTGAAGAGTGAATTACGAGTAGTGATTAATGGCGTTTTATATTGGGCTGACAGGGACCTTCTTTTTGTACTCCGGAGGAAAAAAGTGACATATAAACATTTTCCCCTCATTTTTTTAGAATCAAAATTTTGCTTCTGGTTTTCTTCTCAGGATCAACATTTGTCTTCTTTATGCCAAAAGATACTAACCCATATAAATATGTATAAACGCTAAATAGAATAGTTTGACACTTTCTATTTTCGTAGAATCGGGCGATTGGCCAATTTATTATTCTGAGTGTTCAAATTGATTCGCAAGCAAATATATTTAGAAAATAAAAGTCCGGAGAGCACTAAAAACTTCGGACTTCGGAGCACAAAAAAAAAAGATTCTTGTCTGCCAAATCGAAAACGCCAAAAGTGGTTTAAGTGAAAGCTAAAGAAAAGTAAAGGGTTTGAGATAAGCGGTTGAATTGTGATTTGTAAATGTATTGAATAAAGTGAGTGTATTGAAAGGAATAATTTACATCATTTTTACCCACAGAAACATTTTACATTGGTGTCAGAAGTGGGATAGGACTTTTGTGTGTAATAAAAAAAAATTAACAAATAAAAATAAATAGGGTTTTTGTGATTGTGGTAAAGCAGGCCTGGGGCGAAAACTACTGCAGTTGACCCTCGTCCAACTCAAATCTGAGTTGAACAAAGGAAACCTCAGCGGCAGTGGAGGAAAATTCGACTTGGTGCACCGAGTTCACGACGCTTTGAACAACCAGCGGCATGACCCAGATACATACTGCTTTAACATTGAGGAGGAAGAACAGATAAGTACCGGCAATGACATGGCTGCGACAATGACTCATTTCATTGAAAATAGATGAACAAAAGAGCAGTCTCCAACAAAAGCCGAACGAACAGAAGAAAAATCGGCATGTACAGAAGAACAACCTCGAACAAAAGCTGAACGAACAGAAGAACAGATTCGACGAACAAAAGAAAAATCTGGAAGAACAGAAAAACATTCTACAGCAAAATTTCGAAGAAATCGATGACAAATTTGATAGAATAGAAAAGAATGTTGATTACAAATTTGTTAGAATAAAGAATAATGTTAATGAAAAATTCGTACAGATGGACAGCAAAGTTGAGCAGGAGCAAAAGAGCACGAAACAATTTGAAAACAGAAACTCCGGGAATGCTCTTAAAGTGGTCCAAGAAGAAAAGACTTGAAGCCTCCCTCATTCGATGGTAAGACCTTATGGTCTGCTTATAAGAAGCAGTTTGAAATGGCTGCCTGTCAGAATGACTGGGACAATGAGGAAAAGTGCTTTGCGCTAATAATGGCCCTGCACGGTCCTGCAGCAGAATTGTACCAAACAATAAAAATCGAAAAGCATAAAGATTATGTGGCTTTAGAACAGACTATCGAGAGCGGCTTGGGGATAGCCACATGCAAGAGGTTTACAAGGTCCATGTACAAAGCTGAATGCAGCAACGAGGTGAAACACTGCAGCAGCTCCAAGCAGACGTAAGTAGACACGCACATATGTCATATCCCACCACAGGCTAGGAAATTATCGACGAATTGGCAAAGGTCGCATTCATCAGGGGAATCGCAGATTCCGGGCTAAGGTCAGCAGTATAGAAGAGCGGGAAAATAACACTTGACTTTGCTCTGGTCTTCCATCACCAGAGCCAATCAGGCTTCAAATGGATTACATTTCGTCAGGAAGTAGCATCTGATGAATTCTTCTGTTCAGGACTAAGTGCCGAGCAACAAAATACTCCTCGGAAGCGACAAAGGATCCGCTGCTGGAACTGCGATAAAGCAGGACATCTTCAAGGGCATTGTAAAGAACCGTTACGACGAAAAGGCTGCCTTTACTGGGGTTACAAGCAAAAAGACGGAATGAACGGCAGAAATGGCTACCAAGAACCGGTCAAACTTCCTGATGCCATCAGTTGGAAAATGCTTACTTCGCGGGGCAGAAGTCGGTAGCAGGAGTCGGCGACTCCAGGGCAATTATCCAAGTCTCGCAGGCGAAAAAACGTAATGAAAGTCTCCTAGCCGAAGTAGTCAGCGGTACGGAAGCGAAAAAACAGGCCCCAATCCAAATGATCAGGACCGAGCCAATAGAGAGTTGGAGTACAAATAAAATTCGTTTCCCCAACAGACAGATAATAACGTCGAGCCAGTATTGGCGTGGAGGAAACTCGAAGAAAGATCAAGCTGGCAGGAGATATCGAACCGGAGCCAAACTCTGAGGGCATATCGGGTACAATGGGACTCGCTTTGTGTGTAAGATGGTTTGGTGAAGAAAAAATGGGAAAGTGCAGATGGAACAACATTATCTCGTATGCAGCTAATTGTGCCACGGTCCAGAGTGTCGGAATCTCAGTTGACCATTTGGGAATAAACAATACGTTGGAATGGGTAAGGGAACGTTTCTATGTATGGGCTAAGCGCTAAACAAGATGTCGAGAATTGGTACAAAAAGTGCATATGGTGTGCGGGTACCAAGGGCCCAAAGTAAAGCCACAGGGGCGAATGCAACAAAACAACTTCGGAGCACCATTCGAAGGAATAGCCATCGACATCGCTTGCCCGTTTCCCGAAACCTTTAATGGAAACGGATACACTCTCGTGGTTATGAATTAATTCAGTAAGTGGCCGGAAGTTTTTGCAATCCGATATCAAGAGGCTAAGACCGTAGCAGAAGAGAAAGTCAGCAACTGGGAGAGTAGATTTTTGGTCCCAATGGAGATACACTCCGATCAAGGGCAAAATTTCAAATCAAAATTCATCCAGGAAGTGTGCCGATATCTGGGTATAAGGAGGATAAGGACAACGCCACTACACCCTCAGTCTGATGGAATGGTCGAGCGATTCAATCGGACCTTGAATGGACATCTGTCTAGGGGCGTCAGTAACTGCCAGCGGGACTGGGATCTACACATACCCCTCTTCTTAATGGCCTGCCGAAACGTGGTCCATAGTTCAACGTAACATACACCATCTGAGATCATATTTGGTCAAACAGTTCGGTTGCCAAGTGAAACGAAATTCGGATCCCTACCTACAGAGGTCAAGGTGGTAAACGACTACGTGGATGACTTGCGCAGCAGGATTCGGAAATTGCGTGAAAACACACGAGAAAAGATGAAGCTAGCGAGCAACCGCATGAAGACGATCTGGTGTGGGTGCATAATAATCTGCGTAAGAAAGACAAATCACCAAAATTGTAACAGGGTTGCGATGGTCTATACAAGGTGATAGCTCGCATTAATGACGTTGTTTTGAAAAGATACGCTCTTTCATTGGTAAGTGATCGTTTGAGATATTCCACAGATGCGAAGAGATTATCGATTCGCTGCGGGTGGTATATGGAAAGCCCGATGGATTAATGATCTGCTTAAGCTGCCAGCGTTGAACTTAGGAAGCGACGTTAAACTTCATCAATGGGTCGTGACTTAGAATGGTTTTGTGGCGGATATCAAGTCAATTGAAGTGATAAAAAACTCTCTAACAGCTATGTTTTGACGGATCTTGCAAGTAAACCCTCTACTAGTTTATACGGTCTATTACGAAGCTTCACCCAAACCTAGGTGATTTCGCAAGTTCCTCACCATTAAATTGTTTGATTTGTGAGAAGATTAATAGCGGCTCAGGTTCATCCAAAGAGTGCTGACACATCAACCCGTGCCTTCTAGTAGCATTTGTGTTAAGTGTACAGGTTTCGAATATGTGTTGAGTGAATACGGGGAATTTAAGGCGTTAACTGCGAATCAAAAGTTTGACGAAGATCCGCATGCGCACAGGACACTTTTAGGTTGGACCGTTTTTGGAAGGCTCAACGTATCATGTGTTAACCCTCCGAAAAGATCTTCTCAAATATTTTTCCATGATAGCGATAAGGTAAAGCGTCATTTCACAACCGAGGAATTTGGAGTGTGACCTCCAAAGAGAAATTTTTTATGCCAGGCGGACCTACGTGCTTTAAATGTAATGGAGCGGACCGTTTGAACGGTTAGAGATCAGTACGATATCGGTTTACCGTGGGAGTCGAATGTTAAGCTTCCGGACCTTGGCCGAAAGAAGACTGGTAAGTTTGGAAAAGTCATTGTCGAAAAATCCTGATTTACTAAATAGGTTGAAAGAACCAGCATATGCGCATTTTGGTAGTTAAAGGCTATGCAAGGATTGCATCAGAGCACGAACTAAGTTTAAAATGGAATAGAGTACGCTTCAATGTTTATAGTGTTAAACAAAATCAAATTCCCTCCAAAACCAAGAGCTGCTGCAGACGTTTCTTTGAACTCGAATTTATTGAATGGTCTAGATAACCTTCTTCCATTTCACGTTGGACTTTTCAAACTCCGAGAGAGTAAGAGAAATGTTTTATGGTACTCGTATAAGTATCAGAGCTTTCGAGCAAAATGTGAATGTGGAGGTAGCACTAGCCATGGCAAACGCAAAAGTGATTCCACTTAACGCAAAATTGCCTCTCTTACAGCTACATGCCGTGGTGCTTGGTGTGCGGGTTGCGGAAACAGCAAAGAAATCTCACATAATCCAACCTGATGAACTGATATTTCTGTACGATTCGAGGGCGGTACTCTTATGGGTAAGCTCTAGTTATAAAGTGGTTTATTGGATGTGCGGATAATGTTTCTGAGGACGGAACTAGATTGGGTGAGTTATCAAGAACTGAGAACGGGAGATGGTTTGCCAGAGCTGATTTTTTGAAACCCTCCCGTGCCTATTGGCCTATATCATCAGGAAAGGAAAGGCAAATCAGGTAAGCGAGATAGATTTAAGTCCTAAATTCTCGGTGAATGTGCATAAAATCAATGTGTCCTGTGGGATTTTTGACGAGTTGAAGTCAGGATTCCGTTCAAGATGGTGTTCGGCGGTTAGAGTTATGATATTCCGTTTCAAAGACTTCTTAGGAGTGGAGGAGATTTTCTCAACATCATCAGAAATTTTTTAAGCTGAATACTGGTTATCCAGGAAGATCAAACAAGATGCTTTTCACACGGAGATTGATTGCCTTCGATTTGGAACTCACGAGTTACCTTCTGTGCTTGTGTCAGTTTATTGAACGGAGGGTTGAAATCCAACAATATTACTCAAATCCCATCCGTCGGTGCATTTCCTGTGAAGTCAATTTTCATGTTGCAACATCAGAGAGAGAGCCTGGATCATAAGCATCCAAGGAGCGGTAGCTCTTGTCAGATTAAGGAGCTTCATGTGTCTTAAGGCGAAACCAGTTACGTCTTTCATAGGCCAGCTTCCAAAAGGTCGTTAGACTTCGAGTCAACTATACGGGCTGTACAGCGACATCGACTTAGCCAGAGCATGTAGAGCGAATTAACAACAATGCTCTAGTCCGAAAAATTTTCGAATCTGTCCCAGAGGAACAGCGCAGGCGGTACATGCAAGTGGAAGGGGACCTCAGCCAAATTATCGTACGAAACTGGAGGCAGCTAGCTAAAGATCGAGCTGGCTGCAGACGGTTATTTATTGAGACCCAGGCCTACCCCGGACTGGAGCGCCACCTTAAATAAGTAAGTACGTAAAGTTTATTTAGCCGTGAGCAGTGCACATCGAGGTGCTAAGTGACCTGAGTTTGGACTAATGTACTATGGTTATTTATGGTATAGTAACTATGATCTGTACTTTGTTGGAACAACAACGTTAAGGAGATGGAAGTACCTTTTCATGAATACTGCTCGAAGTGCGAGGGAATTCACTGGCGTTTTATTCCAGCGTATTCGTCGTGGATGGATGGCGCATGGAAATGACTCATCAAGTCCATCAAATCCACCGTAGATTTTATCCTAACTGGCACGACTCCACGGGGGGACGTTCTTTTAAACGCGCAAATCAGTAGACGGGCGCTGACTCACACGCCTGTAGACCCAGATGTTCCAAAGCCACTCACATCAAATTTAATCCTTTTTGGATACGACCACTGGAGTAAGTTGTATTGTCGACGAGCACACCACTTAATAAGAAAATGCACAAGACGTTGCTACATTGAATTCCTGCCCGAGATAACAAGACGTTCAAGGTAGTACAAAGAGAAAAACCGGTGGAAGTAGGAAGTATTGTTAAGGGTTGGACTTTGGCAGAGTTTCCAGAGTTTACCCAGGTCCAGATGGCTTAGTGTAGACTGCAGATGTATAGTTGTCAAATGTCTGATGGGGAAAAGGTCTGTTGGTAGGCTCACTGTTCTATATCAGGAGTCTTCACTCTAAAACATTTTATTTTCTAACTGAGCTTGCAGCGTCGTAAATGAATGCCTATTATCCGGTACACTTTCCCTTTCGGCAAAACCTTCTTGAATATTAAATATTCAATTTTTTCCTGGTTAAGTTTAGTTTAGTTTAGTTTTATTACTAGTGAAGCTTTAATATGTTCAATATAAATTCAGATTCATGCTAATCAAAAATATTAAGGTAATATTGTTACTAAGAAATAAATAAAGAAATAAAATTTGAACGTTTATTTAAGAAAAACATGTAAAATAGTATTATTCAAAGTATTGCCCATCTGAAGCTATGACTTTTTCCCATCTTTCTGGCAATTTGTGGATCCCATCCCAAAAGAACTGCGCCGGCTTGGCAGCCAAGAATGAATCAAGCCAATTTTTGATATTCTGCTCTGATGTGAACCGTATTTCAGTGAGGGCGTTCTGCATCGACCGGAACAAATGGTAGTCAGAAGGGGCAAGGTCTGGGCCATAAGGCGGGTGGGGTAAGACTTCCCATCCACTGTTTTCCAAATAGTTCTTAGCCGGACTAGCAACGTGGGCCCGAGCTTTGTCATGATGGAAAATTATTGCCTCGTGTCTGGTCGCATATTCCGGGCGTTTTTCGGCCACTGCTCTCATCAAACGGATTAATTGTGTTCGGTAGCGTTGTCCATTGATGGTTTCACCCGGTTTTAGCAGCTCATAATACAGCAAACCCATCTGATCCCACCAAATACAGAGCATTACCTTCGCTTTATGGATATTCGGCTTTGCCGTTGATTTGGCTGGTTGGCCGGGATTCACATATGATTTTTTGCACTTCTGGGGTTGTCGTAATGGATCCATTTTTCGTCACCAGTAACAATCCGATGCAAAAATGACTTCCTTTTGTGGCGTTCCAGCAGCATTTCGGACATGCAAAACCGATTTTCGACGTCTCCCGGCTTGAGTTCATGTGGAACCCAATTTCCTTGCTTTTGAATATATCCAGCTGCTTTTAAACCTTTTGAAATGGCTGTTTGAGTGACACCCAAAGATTCTGCAAGCTCTTCTTGTGTTTGGCAACAATCTTCATAGAGTAATGCTTCAAGTTCTTCATCTTTAAACTTTTTTGGCTGCCCAGAACGTTCATCGTCTTCCAAGCCAAAATCACCACTTTTAAATCGTGCAAACCACTTTTGGCATATTCGCTCAGCTAGCGCATGTTCACCATAAATTTCCACCAAAATACGATGACTTTTGGCAGCAGTTTTCTTCATATTAAAGTAATGAAGAAGAACTCCCCTCAAAAACACTTTTTCAGGCACAAAGTTCGAAATATTTGAGTGAAAAAAAATTATTGTTGTTTACGCTTCAAATGAATGACATATACTGAAATGACGTACAATGACAGTAGCTTTCCAACGCATGTTACAATGAAATAATAATAATGGAATAATGCAAGTTACGCCATCTCTTAGCAAACCGCATTGTTGAAAGCGACATTAAGTTTTCTTCTACTGTTAGCTTCACAGTAACAGAATATTTCGCATCCATAACAGAGAACTGGTACAAGGAGTGTTTTAGCTAGTAAGAGGCGAGTTTTGAAGGGGTGAAGTAGTGTGGCTGGCGTATAATTTACCAACTATAGTGTTGATAACCATAGCACTTAAGTTTTCTGTTAAAAACAACTTCAAGATTTTTTGCGGTATCAACATATTCGAACTTTGAGCCATTGAACATAATGTCTGGGAAGAAGAAATCAAGCAGTTTTTTTTATAAATGACAGTAGATTTAGTTTTGAGTGGGTTTAGAAAAAGTCTATTTTTTTCTGACCACCTTGATATGCGCTCCAGGTCAGTGTTTAAAGCATTTGCGCAGTCATCTGTTATACCAACAGGGCAACTTCGATAGAGTTGAACATCATCAGCATACATTTAAATTGATGAGGTTATGAAAGTGAGAATCTCATTTACGTACAGCGAGAATACAATAGGTCCCAGAATGGAGCCCTGTGGAACTCCCCTAGTATTGTACATAAAAGCAGACGAATTTTGACCAACTTAGATAGCTTGCTTTCTTAATTTTAGGTAATATGATATGGTATTTGTAGCTGAGCTCGAAAAACAGTTTGTTTGTTACAGATATTAGTGTGGTTAACTGTGTCGAATGCTTTCGAGAAATCCAAAAATAGCGGAAAAGATACTTTGTCTTTATGCAACGCTTCCCTGATATCGTCTACAACTTTAATTATGGCTGTTGTACAGCTATGGCCTTTCCTAAATCCAGATTGCATTGGAGAGAGAAAGTTGTTGGAATGGAATGAAGTACCCTCTCAAATATCTTAGAGAAGTAAGGCAGTATGGATATCGGCCGATATTAATTACTATTGGAACTCTTATGTATAGGAATTATTTTGGCACATTTCCATTGAGAAGGGTAAATGCCGGTTGTTATTATTAGACATGGACCAGTGATCGAAGAATAACTGGAAGGATTATTTTCACAAATTTGGGATGGATTTCATCAAAACCTACAGAATTTGATTTGACTGACAACAAACAATCAACCATTTCAGTATCATCAATACAGGAAAATTCAAAAGCACTGTCAGGAAAGTTAAAATCGAGTGGATTTATAGGAACAGCATTAATGTCTGGAAAAGGGAGGGCAACAAAATTTGTATTCAGGGAATTTAGGTCGAAGTCGGAATCAATATGTTTAATGTTTCCACGTATTCCAAATTTCCGGATATTTTTCCAGAGTTGGCGACCTGTTGTTGATTGGTCCATTATGTTCCTGAAAAAATTTTTTTGCCAATTTTAATTTTACCGACAACCTGGTTGCGCATAGAACGATATAGTTTTAGGTGTATATCTAACTTATAACGCTTTCAACTCGCGCAGAAACGATTGCGCTTATGGATCAGTAGTCGAATTTCGGGTGTAAACCAAGGACATTAGCTAAAACGGATACATTTAGTTTTTAGAGGAACATGATTACTAAAAAGGGTACATATATGGTATTTTTATTTAAGAACTCAACTTGGTAATCTGGGGAAGATATAAAATATACAAGATCCCAATCAATATGCCGAGAATCTATCTCCAGTTGGCGGTAATCAATGTTGCTAAAATCTCTGAATTCGAAGGTTGTAACTGTATATTCGAAGATCGGAAATAGCAAGTCATGTCTAGAAAAACAGGCACGGACAACTGGTCATAGAAGAGAGCGTCATTGAGATTATTCACAAAGAAAACATCTAAAAGAGTACTCGTTTCATCGAAAAAGTGCATAGCATTACTTGTATTGACTGGGAACAAATTAAGGGAGTACATACTATCAATGATATCATTGTTAACTAAAAGTTGCTGTTTAAATCACAGCCTACTAACACCCGTCTTCACAAATGTTACTATGAGGTCTCATAGTGTGCACAAGCGCACAAGGTTTGTGAATTCAATTCACAAATATTACTTAAGTGTCAAAGTGCACTGTGCGTTCGTTAAAATGAACGCACAACTAACGAAGCTTGCTAGCTACATTAACCAACCCATAGGAACTGTCAAAAATGTTTTCGTTTTGTTTTTAAGGTTTGCAAAAAGTTCAAAACAATATAAAATTGATTACAGCAGTGAGGTAGATTTGATAATTATATTGACGATAGGTTATCAGAGCAAAGGACAAAAATTACAAGAAAAGTGTTGCGCGATTTTTAAAATCCCTTCGATTATAATAGTTCGGAAGAATTTCGAAGACGTTACAGATTTTCAAAAGACATCGTATGTGCTATCCTTTTGCCGCTGGTTGAAAATGATTTAAGAAAATCAACTGAAAGAGGTTTGTCAGTGCCACCAATATATCAGCTGTTAGTAGCTTTAAGATTTTATTCATCTGGAAGTTGTCAGGTGACTGTAAGAACAACATATACCTTATAAGGAAAGTACAGTGAAGTGGCCTTTTTATCATCTCTCAAAAAGTGGTGTCTAGTGTTGAATCTCTATTAATTGCACAAATGAAGCGGGGAAGTTCAAAAGGTCCTTACCCAATATTGCGTCTTATGGGGAATGCGGTTTTTGCGCTTATCTTTTTCGGTTTTTAAACATTTTCAGTTCAATTCAATTCAATTTATTAAAGTATTAAGGGTACAATAAGACATACGTCTTTTATAGTACTAAGTTATAACAATTCAGAAAAGTATAAAATCAGTAAGTTAAGTAAACTAATGAGAGATATAAAAGAAGGGAGGATGAGGATTTAGGAAAGGATGTGAAGTAGGAAAGAACGGTAAATTTAAAGCATTTGGCATTAATGATTGTTCGTATCGTTAACTGCAGAGAGTTCCAAAGTTTAATGGCGTGTATGTAAAAGAGGCGCAATGAATTAGTAAAGGTAAGTCGAGATGATAGGGCATGTGTTCTGACCGATGGAGCAAAGTTAAGTTTCTTAAACAGATACATGGGAGACTTATTTACTATAATAGTATGCAAGAATATAAGATTTCTGACATCCATGTAGTGGTCTAGAGAAGTTCCGAGTAAGCTTTTAGAATATTGAGATACATGATCAAATCTACGTAAGCCATGAACATATCTGACAGCATCATTAAACGCTACCTGCAACTTTCGTTGTGACAAAGAATCAACTTTACTATAAATAACTACAGCATATGTTATCAGTGGTAGGATGAGGGTGGTAACAAGCTTTCTTCTAGTATCGATTGGAGTGTAACTAGAGGTCAACCACAACTTCCGCAGGCATCCATAAATACATCTAATTACGTTATTGTGGTCATATCCGGACGATTTGCTATTAATGATAAAACCTAAACTGGTGACCTTATTAACTATTTCAAGTTTATTACCAGAAAGTACGGTATTGAGCAAAGAGAGAAAGGACATTGTAGAATTTGAAATAGGATTTACCTGCGACTTCTTCGGATTTAAGGTTAATCCATTTGTTATAGACCAACTGTGAATATTGGCAAGCTCAAAATTTGCCAGATTTATAAGATCACACATCTTGCTAGAATCATTTGTTAAATACAATTGAACATCATCTGCACCGTGGAATGTTTACACACAGACGGAACATCATTAATGAATAATGAAAAAAGGATAGATCACAGAATTAAACCTTGTGGTACGCCTTGGTTGACTGGTGAAAGAACAGAAAAACTGTCAGAGTTAACAACAACTCGCAGGAATCTATCAGACAGGAAGCTGTAAATAAGTCTCACTGCACTGTCACTAAGTGAGAAGAGATTTCTCAACTTCCAGCAAAGTATCTTGTGATTAACTTTATCAAAAGCCTTCGAGAAGTCAAGTAGCCAAAGAAGTGAGATGTGTCTTTTATCAAAATTCTTTCTGATATCTTCCAGGATGTTAACCATAGCAGTGGAAGTACTATGGTTAGCTCTGAAGCCAGACTGAGCTTCATATATAGGTCATTAAGACACAGGTGTCTTAGAGCCTGTTTCGCTATGAGTTTCTCTAAGATTTTTGATAAGCACGGAAGGATACTGATGGGTCTAAAATCAGAAGTGGAAGTTGGATATGGTCGTTTTGCAACAGGAATTGCACGACCGATCTTCCAGGATCGAGGAAATGTAGATGTGGTAACACAATGGTTGAAAATATGGGTTAGGTGGGTTACTATGAAAGGTAGGATTAACTTAACAAATTTCATAGGTACTCCGTCCTCCTCAATGGCGTTAGATTTTATTTCCCTAATTAATTTAATTACTTCAATTTCGCTAACCGTTTCCACTTCAAATTGTCTTATGCTTGAAAGAGAGTGATCTTCAGCAAAGTTGAAACCATATTCATCAGACTGATTGATCAAGTTTTCTGTCGGAAACTCCAATGCTACGTAGATTATTCCAAAGTTTCTTTGGCGGAAGTGAAGTGTTCAACTTGGAGGCACAAAAATTCCTTTTAGCATTGCGTACAGCAGCGGCCGTTCTATTACGCATTACCTTATAAGCATGCCAACTTAAATCAGAAGGACTTTTTTTCCCATTTACTATAAAGCCGGTTGCGTACTTTAATAGTGTTCATAACTTCAGTTGTGAGCCAAGGACAGCAATTGTTCCGAATTTTGACAGTCTTTAATACCCTATTGTTCAAGGAGATCAATAATTATGTTTTGAAAACTGTTGAGCTTCTCATCTAAGTCTGAACGCGAACGACAATACATCTAAGGGGCATGGAGAGCAGCTGAAAGTTAAAGGAACAGCTAAGTGGTCAAGCTTTATGTTATAAGTGCAGAAAATGAGATCATGATCGGAAATATAATCAATTTAAATCTGATTGAAAAGAAGAACAAATGGCGGTATATATCTAGCGATGTCTAGTTGTCTATACTTAGATGTCTACCCTCAATTATTTAGTGTCGATTTTCGCCTATCCACTGGTCGCCTGTAACTTGATAGTCGTAAACGTCGGCGCTGCAGGCGATATTCAACTTATTAATAATCCATATCTATGGCAATTTACGAAGATAAGAGATTGAAACTTGCATAGAAAGGTTTCCCAAGCACTTCGCTTTAACACATTTTCGTGCGGTTTGTGGATTTTTTTTTTACGTAAAACAACTGAAACACTCAATAGACTCACCACTTAAACGCTGCCACGTGTATAACCACCAATTACCCGACGAACGGTGAAAATCTACACTGAGTTAGTGAAAGTAGACCTGTAACTGTAGACATATGTCACCTAGATATCTTTAGATAACTACAAAATGCTTCAAAACCAGAAAAGATTCGCACGAAAATCGAATTTCCCATAAGACGCAGTGTTGGGTTAAGCCCTTGAAATTATCTCAACCTATACCTACCGCATTGTTGAAGAAACCCTGCCTAATCTTTTTAAATCAATACTTATACTTTCGTCTTTTACAGATGGTTACAGGAGATCTTATAAAACTGAGCCAACATACAGTTTCAAGAGTAGTGAGACGGATTTCGCGGCTCATTTGCTTAAATATAAGAGATTTTATTAAGTTTTCTAATATAGAAAATGTAATACAACAGTTTTATTCCATTGCACATTTTCCGGGAGTTATTTGCGCAGTTGATGGTACTCATATACCAATTCAAAATCCTGGTGGTCCTCATGCCGAGGTATATAGAAACCGAAAAAGACATTTTCTATTAACACACAGATTGTTTGTGTGCCACATCTGGAAATTTATGACAATGTTGCTGATAGACCTGGATCTGTGAATGACTATAGGATTTCTGAATCATCTCTACGTAAAAGAAAGCTACAAGGTGTAATAAATGGTATACTACTTGGCGATAGTGGCTATAGTTGCCAAACATATTTGTTAACACCTGTGCTCCAGACAGTAACAACACAGGAAGAAAATTATAATAAAGCTCATATCAAAACACGAAATACTGTAGAAAGAACAATAGGTGTCTGGAAAAGAATATTTCCATGTTTGTCAAAAAAAATGGCAACAAATTTAACTACGAGTACCACAGGTCATGTCATAGTTGCTACTGCTATACTCCACACCATTTGCAGATATCATGGCATTCCAGAGTTTGTTAATGCTGAAAGGAGTTACCAGCAGTCAAACCACATAACCCAAAGAGACAAAAATCATCATCCGGATTGCTTTTTAGGATAATAAACCATTTCTGAAATAAACAGTGGATTTTTAGGAAATAAAATAAAAACTTCTAGGTTAATATAACATTTTATTCTTTTCTTTTAATTTTCTTATTTCTAATTCTAATTTTTCAATTTGGAGCTTATGACAAATTTGTTCGAACTTCAATAAATTTTTTTCTCGTTCCACAACAATTCTTTCTCTTTTCACAAGAATTCTTTCTCTTTCCATTAGTAGTTCAAATAATGCCTGGTCACTTTGGGTATTAAGTTTAATCCTTCTTATCCGCGCCCGTGTTTCTATGTTTAAATTCTGACTACCTGAAATAAAAAGGTTAAGAATATGTTATCGCATTTAAATAAAACTATTGAACTGAAAGGGCTGAACTCGAATCACTCAAATTTTAAATTATTTATTCTGTCAAGCTACATCGTGAACTTGGTAACACTTGGTAACTTGGTAAATGGACTAATCACAGAGCAGTAATTAGCGCACTGCGTTCACTTAGCAAAATGTTACTTAAATATTGTTTATGCACTGAAAGGCTAGCCAAAAGGAACACACTGAGAAAAAACATTCTTTGCATAGTATTGGTGTCTTACTTAGGGACGTACTGTTTGTGAATAAGTGTAAAACTCAGTGAATTGAGATGGATTCCAACACAGAGAATATCGCAGATGGATCAATATATTTGTTTTGCCTATAAATAGATCCAATGAGAAGTTTGCCTGTGGTACATATGAGCTCCACGAACACATATTCAATTTGACTATCGGCAGGAGAATTTAATATCGGGTAGCACCTTAAACCAATTTTGGCATATATGGCAGCACCTCCACCAGATCTACCTATTCTACGCCCTCGAAAAAGCCTGTATCCATCAATGTTGTACATCTCCTCCCCTATACTATCCTTAAGCCACGATTCTGTAATGCAGACAATATCAACCTTGGAACCTATTAGCAAATCTCTTAGCTCATCAAGCTTGGGAAACAGACTTTGCGCATTTAAGTGACACACATTTAGACCATCCATCCGGTTACACAGAACATTAATCATTGAGCGAGAGATATTTTAAAAAGCGGCCACATATTTAGCGTAAATTAATAATAAAATGGGAAGGGCTTGTGGTATGCGGCAGGAAGCACAGCAGGCTTAGGGTCAAGAATAACACCTTCCATTAAGTTCTTCTAAAATTTATTAGAACAAAAACAAAAAATATACAATAATATTTGGAGATAGTTAGAAAGTTGGAAAATAAGCAATTAAAAAAAAATAAAAATAAATACATATATGTATATATAAATAATATATTTAGGGGCTGACAATGCTATGCAGTTTAGCGATGCTATTAATCTCCACAGCTTCATCAATGGGTTGACGTTTAGCAAACACACGTCCGCGCGTCGTAAAAACTGATGAGAGTTGTTTTTGTTTTTGGAGAACATAATGCAGTAAATTATTGTTGGATTTCGATAGACACTCGCGCAGGTAGACGTTTGAGTGCGAGTTTAATCCAACGTCGCATAAATTTATTTGTTTGTTGTTGTTTTGTCGATATTTGGAGACCGAGGTTAGCACAAAGTTCCTATCATAAGCAGACCAGAACTTAATAATAATCGCAGAGGTGTCACTATTTGGTCGGTGCCGTGTGCCAAAAATATCATTTAAAATTGGCGGTTTTACATTAATAACATGACATAAATGATTGAAATAGTTTTTGATGTTTTCATTTGGAGTTATAGGGATCCCGAATAAGACAGCGTCACGTGAAACATTTTTGTTTTCAAATTCCTCCTGAGCGGATTTTAATTCAGTGATTTGTGATCGTAGGTCAGTAATTACAGTTTGGCTGTCAGGGTTGACATTAGACAGCGAGGATTTGATGTTTGACATTTCACTTTTAAGAGAATTTATAACATAGTTTGAGGAAGTACAATTATTTTCCAATTGTACCACATGCGAGTTAATGCCTGCTATTGATTTGTTTAATTCGGCGAATTGAATCATTGTTCTCCTGAATTTTTGATGAAATAAGTGATATTATTAACTCATTTTGGGACTTAAGTTTCCCATCCATTTTATCCAACAAGATATGATCCTCCAAGGCTTGTTTTTTGGTGCAAAAAGTCAATTGGTGTTGGAGGGGAGCTTACACTTGTCGTGTCAATTTTTGAGTTTGACATGGAGTAAGGGTATGGAACAACGAAAAATGTCAAAGGCAATGGCACAAAACTGAACAAATTAGGAATAACAACTATTTAATTAGTGTCACTATCACTTATGAATTGAAATTCAATTATATTGTAGGTAAAAGTAGTTCACACTTTTATGGAATAAATATAAAATAAAGCCAGGTTAATTAAAATTTATTTGAGAAAAGGCAAGATTAGCCAGCCGAAAAAAACACGTCTATTCACTTGCTTGAATCAACACGGAATAACGAATGATTATTGAACCTTATTTTGAGATTCGTTTTCATTCGAAAGTGAGAAAAAGTCGAACGATCGGTGTTTTGATATTCGAAGGAATAGAGAGTTCATTTACCAAATGAAAATTCATTTTACTAAACGAAAGTTCATTATTGTTCGTATTTTGAGATTCTATTCCTTCGAAAGAACTGTTATTTTTTATACGTTTGAAATTTTCCGGACGAATAGATCAACCAAGATGTACCTAAATTTTGTTTAATATAAAAGAAATTTCAATTAATTAACAGTTGAACATAGGACACATTCCAATTGGACAAATAAGGAGCAAACGGAGGTTTTGATCAGGATGATGGAGGAAAATACAGAAATCGGAAAAGGATTTTCGTCCAACAGAATGGACACAGAGCGATTTTAGAAGAAGAAAAGCTGAATAGCCACAGACCTCCGAGTAAAGACGGATCTACTTGGAAAAAGGTTTAAAATTGCCATTTGTTTTAAACATGATTTATTAATTTTCACAAGTTCAAGACGAAGAAGAATCTGGTGGAGAACGAGGTGAAAAGGAAGCAGTCTGGCGACAACGACGATAACCTCGTAGCTCTTACGTCGCTAAACCAATCCGTCACGGGCGTGACGGGTATTTGGCATTACCCAGGCGGCCGTATCTGAACCAGTTCCGTCAACTTCTTCCTCGTCCATCCTCCGAGATGTATCCATGACGTCATTGCTAGAGATGAACTGAAAGGTGCAGCAAATGAAAGCCAGGAGGAACCGTCTGCACATTGTCGCAAAAAAGACAAGAAAGCCACGCCCGTAGAAATCCCTCAAAGGCAAAATGAAGCGCAGGAAGTTTTTTTTTGCGGCAATGTCTTCCAAACTGGATGGCATTACGAAGGAGTTGCACAGGATAAATAGGTGTCTGGAGAAAATGGATGATCGAAAAAAGAAAAGCGATGAGGAGACACGCCGTCATAATCTCGCCATAGAGGGGTTGATGCGCGAGAAATTGGGCCTCAAAAAGAAGCTGCTAGAAATGCAGATTGACCAAATCTGCACTCAACTTGCAGCTGATAATTAAATGTTATTTATGATTCCTTTTTTTCAAGCTAATGTTCCTTCCAAATAAAAAATGATATAAAAGACTGTTAGAATTAAATAAAAAGTAACCTCACTCGTATCAACATCAGCAAAGGCATTTTCTGAGCGATCGTCTAATTCCAGATTTTCAGCATTATCTTCTACTTTAAAGTGAATGCAAATGTTGTGCAAGGCCGCACAAACATTTACAATTTGAGCCTCTGACGAATAGTGTAGTTGTCTAGTCTTCAGACAGCACCTAAACCTATTCTTCAGTAACCCAATTGTCATCTCATTGATGTTGCGTGCTTTCGAATGTTGTGTATTAAATTTGCTCCCAGGACTTCCGCTGACAGGTGTGCGATATGGGGTCATAATCCATAATCCGGCTCCAGGGGATATCCTGCTTCACCTAATACATGAAATTAATTGATTAGCAAACAAGATTAAGATGTATGCGCATCTATCTATGTTTCATATCCAGCAGCCAGGAATTTGTTTGCCTGTAGAATCCCTACTATTCATGTATAAATGCTTATCTTCTGGTAAAGGGGCTTTAATGGCAACGTGCGTACCATCAACGCGGCCAATTACCCCTGGAAATCTAAACTTTTGGTAAAAGTGAATTTTTATTTCCTCCTTTTCATTTTCATTAGCATCAAAGTATATCCATTTGGAGCAAAGCTTATCTTCTAATGCAGATATGCAGATCTTGATGCACTTCGATACGGATGATTGGGACAATTTCACATCTGCATCTTTCCCTATTCCAAATTGATAACCGCCTTCTGCGACAAATCGACGGGTAGTCGCTAGCGTTATGATGGGAGGAATGGATAATGTTGTTCCTCCTTGAACTACAGCAACGAATTCGTCCAACACGTACTTAAATGCATGTTTATTCAAACGAAAATTCCGAACAAATCTTTAAAGAAATGGAAATTATTGTAAGTATTGGAAAAAAGAAACTGATTATACATACTTGGAATTTTCAAGCTCTAACGGATTTAATCCATCCATTATACTGCACCTACTAATGCGCTTTTCATCGTCTAAAAATAAAACAATTGCCATATCTTTTATTTATAATTATTAACCACTTCCACTCTTAGTAGATCGACGATCTATTTTAATTTTGACAGTACTCAAATTCAAAGGCGTGACCAGTTTTATGTTGGGCATATCGATGAGCAACTTCTTATTCAATAAAATGTATTGTTTCATTTATTTTATTGCATGTTTGATTTTAGTAATATGGGTATGCAATTTTTTAATAAACATTCTAATTTCACATTTTTGTAATATTTACAACATACTTTTCAATAAATTTATCCAATTTTAAAAATGTAAATAATTTTAATGAAATAACAAAAAGTGCTTCCCCGCTGAAAAAATTATATATGGCCAACCTACAAAAAATAGAAATGTCAGACGAAGTAAAATTCATTTCAGTTCATTTCATGAAATCTTTCGTTAATGAGCCATTCTTTCGAATGTCAAAATTCGAAAAAAATCATTCGAAGGAATAGGGTTTATCGAACGAATTGACTATTCATTCAAATCTCAAAATAAGGGCGATTTTCTTTGATTGAAAGTAACCATGACGTTGGCCGCATTAAGTTCAAGTTTCTTTTGAGATTTTCCACCATTGTAAGAATTTTGATTAATTATTTTGAAAAAACTATGAAAAAAGTATATCTATTTTTAGAAAATAAAATCAATCACACAAATCGATAACCTGGATATTTATTAGTTGTTCAGGATCCGCACTTTTCCACAAGTTCAAAAAACATCATTGTACGTACACACAAGCTATTCTAGATGATTGTAGAACAGATGTACAATACGTTTGATTGCTATTTTCATCCTCCCAAATTGCACTGAATAATCGTGATTTGATTTTTTCCGTTTCCGTTTTCATTTTTGCTCTTCACGAGACATATCGGGGCAAAGCTCTTCTTCTATTGGAGCTTTTCATAGTTCAAGTGTTCATGTGTTACAAACCATTTGTTATCAACTTCGTAATCATCATCCTTTAATTTGTCCTTCTGTCCTTTTTTCCATGTCCAACAGAATTTTGGACAGTGATTTTCACGGAAAAAAGGACAATTTAGTTTTGTAAAAAATATTTTTTGTATGTAATTTAACTGCTATTCATGTATAAATTAGTTATCCGAAATTTGAGTAAAAGAAAAATACATTGTATGTAGTAGAATTTAAAAATATTGTCTATTGTTGTACCATATTTTCATATCTGACAGTGCTAGAGAAATCAGAGCCAACTTAACTCGAGGAAGATGGAAGCCATCTTTGGGTTTTTTTTTGTTTGTCACTCTTCCGGTATCCGATCTGTCATTTCCTTTTTTCTTTTTTCTCACTTCTTAGACGCAGAGCAGGTGTGAGTCCAAGAACAGAAATATTATATAAATTGAAATAAGTAGAATCAATGTTAAATAATATAAGAAAATAATAAAGATTAACCTATTATAACTCAGGTGTGGGGTTAATCAAAAAAGTATAAGCAGATTATTGAAAAATAGAAAGATCAGATCCAACCGACATGAGTAGCAGACTTATGAAAATACAACTTCTGGAAGCACTTCAAGCGGCGCTGATGTCTCACAATCAGCGACGGTTGCGCAGCTGCGAGTAATTTACGAAGAGGAGATAGAGCGCACACCCCCGTCTAGTAAAGAGATTTCTGTAACCAACCCCGAGACTTCTGTTGTTAGTACAAAACTTCCGTAGGAAACTTTGAGACTTCTATGGCAACTGAGGCTCCTGCCGCCCCTTCCAATACAGGTGTTCCAGGCACTTCTGGAGAGCCAGTAATGGTGGGCCCTGGAACTGCTGAAACGCCGATAACGTCTGTATATTCCCTAGACGGAGACATAGTGATAGACAATGGACGCCGAGGAGGAGTCGGAGCTAGCCCAACTGGAGAGGCGCAAGCGCATCGCCGACCTCCGAAAAGAACTTTCTGAAGTGCAGAACACATATGTACGTACCAGGAAGAAAAGTTGATTCTCCGACTTAGAAAACGCAGTACCATCGTTCATAGGGGATGACACATACGGCATCCAAAAATGGATAGCGGATTTCGAGGATGTGTTGCAATCGCTAAGATGTGATGAGCGGTTTAAGTATCTTGCAGCCCGTCGACTTCTTCGAGAAACCGCCAAAATGTTGTTGGGATTTCTCTCAAAAATATATTGGCGAAGGAATTTGACGGACGAGTAAGCAAACATGGCATTTACCGGCAGCTCAGCAAACGATCATGTCGCAGCGACGAAACCCTTTTGCATTACATCCTCTCCATGCAGGAGAAGCGGACTTAGATGAAATGGATCTAGTGGAATTTATCATGGACGGTCTTGGTAACATACCTTCAAATGTGACCATCCTATACGCAGCTAAATCAGTTCAGGAGCTGAAAGAACTTATGCCACTCTACGAGAAAAGAAGGGTAGCTAAACCAACACTTACGGTCAAAAGTACTACTTCAGTCAGCAGGAACGCGATGTCAACACCAAAAGACAGTCAACCAATCAAGTGTTACAACTGCTCAACGTTCGGACATATAGCTGCAAACTGTCCAAAGAAGAAACGACCAACGGGTTCCTGTTTTCGTTGCTCAGACCCGGGTCATGTCTACAAGAATTGCTTGAAGGCACCGAACTCCAGACAGGTAGGAGTTGTACGAAAAGATCGAGTTCAAGATGTTCACATTGACGACATGGATAACTTAGCTCAGAACTTAAGTGCCACACAAATGGTAAGCGTTGCCTTTATATTAAACGAATCTAAATGCATCTTATTCTCTTGTCCATGTTGCCTGAAGATATTGAAGTTGGAAATCTTGTTTACTCAAAATATAAAGGCTTAGGCGATTTTAAACTGTACACATATGGTATAGTACATTGTTATCTTAAACTTGCCAAGTGAAAAGAACTTATTTTCTTATTATTCCAGATAAAGTGGTAAGGGCTACTTATCGGTCGTGATTTCAATATCACCCTCCAAGTAAAATTCAATAATAACAATGTTTCACCTTCAGAGCAATTTCCTATTTTCAATAATAATGTAAATTTGATAAATCGTTTGTATTTGTGCACTTATTTTCCTACTTGTATCAAAGCTGTTGCTAGTTATGAAGATTTTTCTAGTCCCAGTGGATATAAACCTTGCGGTAGCGTTTTGAACAAAGTTTATGAAAAGGGAATTTATAAGGAAGAAAACTTAAGTGAAGACACTTCTGTTCCTCAGATTGTGATTGATGTCTGTGATCGGTGTTATACAGCTAAAACTATTGCACATAAGTTATGCTTGACTGATTTCCTGCACACTGAAGTTACTGACAGTGATGATAGAATTTTTGCAGTTGACTTGAATCCGGATTCAAATGGCATTGACATAGATCCCAAATTAAATCAAGAGATAGTTGGCAGGCTATGGGAAATAATTGATGAGGCATATGTGAAACTTGACTGTCCATACCTTTAGACTACGATATGGAGATTCAAGTTACAACTGATTCTCTGACCTATTGTAACCCACGTCGGCTTTCATTCGGTGAAAAGCAAGAAGTTAATAAGATAGTTAACAACCTGTTGGAAAGAAAGGTTATTAAGCCCAGTCATTCCCCTTATGCTTCCCCACTTGTTTTGGTTAGGAAGAAGCCTTGTGAGACCAGAAGGTGTATCGATTATCGCGCCCTTAAGAAACACACCGTTCGTGATAACTATCCGCTTCCGTTAATTGAAGACTGTATTGAGTATTTAGGGGAAAAGGAGTGGTTTACTCTTCTGGATCTTAGAAGTGGGTTCCACCAGGTGAAAATCTCACCTCGTTCAACTTATTTGACATCTATTGTCACCCCGCACGGCCAGTATGAGTTCTGGAGGAAGCCATTTGGTCTCAAGAACGCCCCAGTGTATTTCAACGGTTCATCACGCAAATTGTCCAAAAGTTTGTTGAAACTAAGCTAATTGTTGTTTACTTGGACGATATATTGATAGCTAGTAAAGATATTGTCGGGCACTTCCGAATCTTACGCGATGTATTACAGTGCATTGCAGAGAACGGATTAGAACTTAAGTTGTCAAAGTGTCATTTTGCATACTCTAGAATAGAGTATTTAGGATATATTGTAACTCAGCATGGCATTCAACCCAGTGATTCACACATTAAAGCCATACAAAGATATCCTATCCCTAAGAACAGCAACTAGCTCCTACTTTCGACGGTTTGTCAAATCATTTTCCCGTATAGCTAGACCGCTATACAATCTGATGAAAAGAGATATGCCTTTTGTATTTTCCGCCGTATGCGAGGCTGCTTTCCGACAATTGCAAATGTGCTTAACCACCCCACCGGTACTAGTAATTTACGACCCTAAGCGCGAAACTGAGTTGCAATGTGATGCCACGATAAAGAACTCCATCCGATCTCCTACTTTTCAAAGAGCACAACGCCTCAACAATTCAGATATCATAGCTTCGAGCTTGAAACTCTAACAATTATATCTGCACTTCGACGCTTCAGAGTGTGTCTAGAGGGGATTCCGCTTATTGTTGTTACGGATTGTAGTTAACTTACGCTAACGCTAAATAAGAAGAATGTTAACCCTCGAATTGCTCGATGGGCGTTGGAGCTTGAAAATTACAACTATGTGGTAAAGCATCGAAGTGGCGCAAATATGAGTCATGCGGACGCCGTAAGTAGATGCCATGTTATTTCCGTAGTCGATTCCGAAGATCCAACAATTTCAGTTAAAAATAGATTGTGTTCCGAAAATTCAAGATGGTATTTTGTTCAAGAAACTTCGGAATGGTAATTTATGCTTCTATGTTCCTTCTGACATGGAAACGAGCATCATTAGACATTTCCATGACAAAATTGGCCATTTGGGTGTAACTAAGTGTTATGAGCAAGTGCGCAAGTATACAATTAAATGTAGTTAAGTTTATAAAAAACTATATTCGATGTATAATGTCCTTTTCCCCTGTACAGTCTAGTCAACGTAATTTATTCAATATCCCTAAGGAGCCGCTTCCATTTCACACGATTCATTTGGATCACTTCGGACCGCTTCCAGCCATTCAGTCAAAGCGAAAGTAGTAAAGAAGTTTGTGCTTTGCTTACTTCGTTCAGCGTTCAGCGCGTTCCTCTTGGACACTAATATTACTCATGTTAAGGTCGCTGTTCATTCCCCTCAAGCCAATGGAGGGGTTGAAAGGCTCAACCGGGTACTGACCCCTATGTTGGGAAAACTTAGCGAGCCGCTGCAGCATTCCGATTGGGTTCAGATCCTCTCTCAAGTAGAGTTTGCTTTGAACAATACAATCCATAGGTCAACAGGTGAAACTCCTACCAAGCAACTATTTGGGGTGGATCAGAGGGGTCCCGTAATCGACAAGCTCACGGAGTTTCTCGAAGAGAAGGCAGTGAATAATGTTAAGAGAGGCTTAAGTAAATTAAGAGAGATGGCTTCCGGGTCGATAGAAAGGAGTCAACAGTGCAATCTTAAGCAATTTGAGGAACATCATTACCCAGCGCACACTTATGAAAAGGGTGACTACGTCGTCATAAAAAATATTGATACCGCTATTGGTACCAATAAAAAACTAGTTCCTAAATATAAAGGGCCAAACGTTGTCCATAAGGTTTTGCCCCATGACAAATATATCATTCGTGACATAGAAGATTGCCAGATAACGCAATTGCTCTATGATGGCGTCATAACAGCTAAAAATACCCGGTTATGGAGAGCAGATTGAGCTGCGTAGGGCAACGCTCGTCATTGTCTAGTGTAGTTGAGGCAGCCTTCTGCTAAAAATTCATTGTACGAGTATTTATAAGATAAATGTTAATTACATTGTATGGATATGTAAATGATTGATTTTATATTTGTGTTTGTAAAATTGAAATCGAGTTATCGGGTCGATCATAAGTATTGTCAGATTGGACGAGATGTAGTACAGTTTAAAAATATTGTCTATTGCTGTACCATATTTTCGGATCTGACAGTACTAGAGAAACCAGAGCCAACTTAACTCGAGGAAGGTGGAAGCTATCTTTGGGTTTTTTTTTTGCTTGTCAGTCTTCCGGTATCCGATCTGTCTTTTCGTTGTTTCTTTTTTCTCTCTTCTTAGACGAAGAGCAGGCGTGAATCCAAAAACAAATCCAAATTAAAATAAGTAGAATCAGTGTTAAATAATCTAAGAAAATAATAAAGATAAACCTATTATAGCATATAAATTGATTATTGTATACGTTTGATTAAAAGTAATATAAAAGATTTAATGACTATGTTGGTGCAGGGAAATAACTTCACGGGCAATAACTTCACATGGGAAATAACTTCACCTCAATTGGGAAATAACTTCACAAAAGAAAAGTGAAATTATTTCCCACTGAAGGTTGGCAATAACTTCACCGCAAATTTTTTGAAGTTATTTCCAGATATACATAATTTGAGAATTTTTCAATTTTAACTGGAAAACAGAAACGAAGTGGAATTATTTACAATTGAATTTTTATTGAAATTATGAACAAAAAAAAAATAAATAATTTCATTTATAAGAAAATATATATAAGAATCCTATATAGCAATATACATATATCAAATTATATTTTCAAAACGAGTACATTTTGCAAATACCCAACTTCGCACGTACCCCAAATCCAACAGTGATCTCAAGCAGGGGGGTTGCAGGCGGGCAGCATGCCCCCCTACACCTACCTCACTGTTTATATGGCACTTTCTAAAATGAACTAACACCATATGACTTTAATTCTATGAAAACAGAATCTTGAATTATAATAAAATGTTAAGAGAAATTATTTTCCACAAAAAAGTGAAGTTATTGCCCACCTTCAGTGGGAAATAACTTTACATAAAAAGAGTGAACTTATTTCCTACTCGAAGTGAAGTTATTTCTCAATTGAAGTTATTGCCCGTGAAGTTATTTCTCTTCTTGACTATTTTTATTTGTGAAAAGATAACTTGCACAAACTTTTGCAAAATTGGTTTTAAAATCTTGGTAAAATAGTTGTAGGGTTTTCAAGCACAAAACAACCGTTAAAATTCACAACCTGAATCATTCCGAGTGAAGAAAATCTCTCCGTCCTATTCGGACTCCCACCCCTGGAGTCAATATCGAAACCAAACACACCTGAGTTTCAAACCACTACATCACAAACAATGCTTTCCTTTCTCCTCCTTCTAAATTTCCGCCCGCGCCCAGGCAACAGTATAAGGGTATTCATAATGGTTGGTAAAATATATTTTCAGTGTCTTTGCGACATTAAGTTCATTATTAACACAAAATTTTCAAATTCGTTGCTCAGTTTTTGCAGCCATTTATAAAATTGTTGATAAGAAAAAAATCGGTGAAAACATAACGCCGTACCTTTCACAAATAATAATAATATATTAGTTAATAGTTATAATGCTAAACATTTGTGGAAATGTCAAGAATGTTAACGAAATTCAATCGGCCCAACGAAATCGGCACATGTTGGCTATTCTGGGAAATTTTTAAACAAGGGAAGATCTGTCAACAGGAATGCTCGAAATTTATTAGGTTATATCGTGCACGTTGTTAAAGCAAAATCTGTTAAACTTGTTGTGAATTGTGCAGCAGTGCATGGGAAATCACCACGGATGGTTATTGCGTTGAACAAGGTTTGAAAATCACCAAATTTGCAATTTGAAATTAACCCAAATTTCGCCCGAAAATCATCTTTGGCGGCGTAGCTCATTTTTGGATAAATGGATGCGTGAACAAGCATGATTGTCGGATTTGGGACGATGCCAATCCACACAAGATGCACCAGCACAAAATGAATTCCGCAAAAGTCTCTGTTTACCTTTATATTAACTTCTTTGGGGCTATCTAAAATCGCAGGACTATATGAATAAACCGCAAACAATACACTCAAAGTCAGCATAACGAACGCTATCCAGCAAATTGAGCCAAATTTAAATACAAAATCATCGAAAATTAGAGCTCCCACAGTAGATAGTTGAACGTTATATTCCATACCTAGGGTCATCAAATGGTGTTTCAAATAAACAAAAAAAAATGGGTGAATATCTCACATATCTTTTATTTATATTTAAAAATCGGGCGTCTTTATTGCTCTCTGTACTCGTATTCAAGCAGACACTCAAAAAGAAAAAAAATCAAATGACTACATAACGATTAAAACGGTTCTTAATGAAATTCATAAACAAAACAAATTACCCACGACTATTTATTATTACAATATAATGCATGCACTGTGTTACACCCAGTTGTTCGCAATTATGTTGCTATGAGTTGGATGAGATAGATCTTGCAAACTGTCACATAAAAAAATCAACATTAAATAGGGGCACTTTTCCCTCCAATGTTTTGACTCGTCATGTAGTAAACGAGAACATTATGAAAATGAAGTGAAAGCAGCAAAAACTAATAGCGTTTTCCATTGGTCGACAGAAGCCTTCTTTTTTGCATTCCGGAGAGAAAAAATTACATAAAACCCTATCAAACTGTGCAATCGACTGTTTTTGGAATCAAAATCAGAAGAAATTTTTAGTTTTCCGTTGGAGTTCGAATTGCCCAACTTCCGGAAAGAAAGCAATGGAACACGCCATTACATTAGAGCTGTTAGGCAATTATCGGGGTGGTTCATAAAAACCCTTTATACATGGTGACTCTCGAATGGGTACTTGCCTATTCGACAAAATTCATTTCTCAAATATTACTTCGCATTTATCGAAATAGGTTTTGTTAGTTTTGCTATAGTTGTTTCGTAAATTTTCATTCGGTCTTTCACTTATGATGATTAGGCAGCAATTTGTTGTTTTGAAAGAATTTGGCCTTATGTCGCTTTGTCTTATTTAATTTTGTATACATGACATTAAAATGCAAGACAAAGAATTGCGAAATGATAAATTGCCAAAACAAATCCACGAGTAGACCCCTACCCCATTCGACTACATAGTGGGCAATCCAATCATGTCGTGCTTACACCTCATTGCTGCACTCTCACGCTCACGCCACACTCCTTTGATCTGTTTAAATGGCGACCCATGAATCTGCCATGTATACTTAGTATTTAGGCGAGAAGAATTAGGAGTAAAGAGAGGGGAACAGTCACGAAGAAAATATAGAAATCGAGGAAAGCCACGTTTCACAACCGAAGTCGCCCGTCACTATTCCATTTTATCATCATCAGTTCGATTGTTGAGTAGTGAATTTCGCAGATAACAACGAGTATTTGGATGAGATGCGGTGTCCCATACTGAATTCACTTATCCCCCATTAAACTTTATCAAAATACTGCAGGAGTTAGTACTACAGTGTGTAAACACGACATGAGTGCCCACTGTGTAATCGAGAGTCACCATCTAAACAGGGCCAAATATACCTTAACGACAGCCATAACTGAACCAATTTAGATGGAAAACTTTCAAAATTTTTGCCGTTCCAAAAACCGCTTCCACTGATTGCTTATATTCGTATGACCCTGACTGTGAATACGAGTGAATTGTCAAAAATGTCAATTCACCTCACATTTTGCACTAAAACGTCATCTATATTGCACATCCATAGTGAACTTTACGTATAAATTGCACTCATTCTAGAAAATTCTAGCATTCATGGTTTTAGACTAGTTTGGTAATTCACTTGCAGTTTATATTAATTTAATTCACATTGTATATATATGGCTACTCAATCTGGCAAATACAAACCAATACTAGAGATCTGGACTCGTTCATTACCTTTTGTTTTCTAAACACTTTCTTTGGTACAGGAATATGAAACACCGCCATATATAATAAAGTATCACTGTCACTTCTCTTTCGATTTACATAGCATGCATTTAAATATCATTTTAATATAAATTAATCATCCAAGAAAAACAAGGCAATCATTACAATTTCACACCAAATCCTTCGACAGTGTATTTGTGACAGTGTACAGTGCATTTGTGAGTTTTGCAGTTTATTAGTATTAGTTGCTATCCACGTTAACTCCTATACGTATCTTGCATTAAGTTAGCGCGTATAGGTTATATTGTTAGTGTAATTTACACGTAGATTGCAAATAAGCGCTGATACCGATGACGAAAAAAAAAGCATAGTACAGCAATTTCAAATTGCCTCAAAATTGTGATCAAAATTACGTTTTATAAGAGATTGTGGCATTTTTCCAATAATTAAGCCATTAGAATTTATACTAGGTGGGTTTTTTTGTAAGCGTATACTCGTTAGCATAAAACTTTACATGACAATAACAATAAAAATAACGATTTCGTGTATGCGCTTAAGTTAGCAATAAATTATGATGAAATGTCAAGAATTTTACTCAAATGTGATATTCTGTTCATAAATTAAATTAAAAGCAAACAATGTCTGGAAGTGTAAAGAGGTAGGTAGATACATTTTAAATTTCAAAGAATGTGAATAATTCTTTATTTATAACTAGCTGACCCCGCAGGCGTTGCCCTGCGTCATTTCAAATTGCAGAAAATCTGTGGTCAATTGTCTATTGCAATTGATGCTTTGTGTTGAAATATTTGCAGGATGGGTTGCGGTCGTGTGATTTTGAATTTTATTCCACCTCACCGACACGGGAACAGTTGACCGTGTGAAAAACATTCATTTTCCAGATTCAGGCCACTTGTGACTTATTGATTGTCATGGCGAATGCGAGACGAATTGGAAATTGGATTCGCTTAAACTCGAATGGCATATCGGTTGGGATCATTGGAATTCTCGGAATGAGAACTTCTTCACCTTTGAACTTTTCTTTTAGTACTCTCGCGTGAATCACATTGCTCATGAGTTTTGTGACCGCTAAATGCGTTCGGTTGCATAATTTAGTTTTTTTTTTATAATGAGCGCGCGCTCAAGGGGTTTTTGTACCCTTAAAATGTTCGTACACCGCGCGGGTGAAGTAAATTTAAGGAGAGGTACCGATTTACTTTGTTTTTAAATATTTGTAAGTTCTAACGACCAGGAAACACAGAGATCGGCATCACGGAATCACGATATTTTAGAGTACGTCTGAAAATGGGTTTGAGGATATACTGATGAGCATTCATAGCGAGACGGGTGTTACGGTTTAAAGTTTGAATGGATGGAATGCTACTGGCGATTTCAATGGAGCAGTGGTGGTGGAAATAGCGATAAAACAAAGTGATACAGGATACATTACGTCGGTGTTCGAGGGTGCCAATTGATTGACTGATATTAGTATCACCAATGAGTTTTATCGCACGGTTTTGAATCCTATCTAGAAGGTGCAGAGATGTTAGAGGAGCACCTGACCAGATGTGGGCATTGTACTACAATTTTGGGCGGATGAATGCCTTATGTATTGTGGCCAGATCAGAGGGGTCAAATATTTCTTACATCGCTTGAGGAAACCTAGACATTTCGCAGAATTTTTGACGACATCGAATATATGATCGTTCCAACGTAAGTTGTCACTGACACACATACCGAGAATGGAAAGTTTATCGGTTTCGACGATGCAAGTGCCATCCATGGATAATGGCTGAGTTGATTGAGATTGTGAAGCATGATGACGACTGAATCAACCTTCAATTGTAAATTGTGCGGTGGCAAGCCAGGCACATCCAATGAATTCAAAAACTCAGTTGGATAGTTGGTTGCTTCGTCTTCGTTTGTTACACAGTCGATAGATTTGAAGGAATGCGGGAACCAACGATTTGATTTTGAATTGTGCAGTTTAAGTGATCCACATCCTTGTTCTTTGTCGCTAAAATTGCTCTTTCACTCAACCAATCGTAGTTTTTGTGATTTGCGATTCAAAGCTTCTAACGCACGTTTATGCGACATTGTTCATTCGTCCCAGATAATGATTTTGCTTGCTAACATAACTTTGGTCATTGCTGAATGTTTCGCTATGTTATATGTTGGTTCTTCAACCTCTTGAAGGTTTAATGGAAATTTCAATGCCGAATGAGTGGTTCGGCAACGGCAAGTATCGTACATGCAAACGGATCACTTTGGCAAATCGAGAAGAAACTGGTCAATGTTGTTGCTGGTGGGTTTTGAGCACTTTGAGCAGCATTTGCTGCAGTGAAATAAACTCGTTGACCGTTCTGCAAAATGTGTAACAGTCGGATAGCGTTCGTGAACGGGAAATGAGAATATACGCCAAATCGCCTCATTGCAGCTTACGTATTGACCAACTTGATAGCGCGTGATTTCATCATTGGGATCAGGAGCTTGAAGACCAAAAGCTGCCATGTCACTGCCTTTCGTGACATATTTGCAGATGTACTAGATGGACTTCACTGAATAGCAATACTCCACATTACAATGCGCCTTGAATGTTTTGGAAAGAAGTGACGAATACGGAACAACCCAAGAGTTGTCGACCACGAAATCATTTCCTTTGACTTTGACTGTAATTGCTCTACCGCCACCATCAGATGATCGATGCTGATATAGCGAATAAGCATCGTTGTCAGTGATGGTCTCATCAGTCAAATTTCGTGGGTAACGCCTGGAACACTGCACGGTGATTCTGGATTAATGGCGACACATGAATCATGTTTGTAATTACGACGTCATGCAGGTCTGGATCGGTTTCGGGATTAGGAATTTCGGCACATATGATATCATCAACTTGGTCTAGTTACATTCTTTCGACTAACTAAATGAGAATGTACGCATGCGGCAAGCCTTTTTTTTTGCCATTCAATCGAATACATCCAACATCGAGTATCCCCAAAGACACGATGCTTAACAATATAGTCCATCAGCGAATGGTGATATCGTGCCGATTACTTGATGTTTGGCCAGGAAGCAGCAGTTGAACAATTTCTAACCACTTTGGATTGCACGTGAAGGTGCTGAACAGGTCTGAATGGCCGTAATGACGTACATATGCCATTGAATCTTGCGCATATTGATGCATATGACTTGGGCTGCCAGCGCACGTCGCCGGTAAAATGGTCAACCGACCAATATCAGCTGCATTTCCTTCGGTGCAAATTGCATCACGTAAATGAATGAACTCCTCCTTACGTAGTTTGGTTTGATTTAAACTGATAAAAAGGAGGCGCTCCGCTTCTATTTTGGCATACATATCGACGCACCGGTCGATGGATTTATCATCTTGATGTTAATATGATATCCATCGTCTCCTTGCCAAACCATCAGTGGGTATTGCAATGCATCGTATGAACGATGTGTTTCGGATATTCGTTGCAATTGCCCAGGGTCTCGACGTGTGAGCACAATATCGCGTGATTCCAGATTTTCGCCAACAATCACAACTGTAACCACATCTATTGTTGGAGCGTTTAATTGACGTTCGTGCGTTCCAGCAGATCGTTTATCCGCTCTGATCACAACTTTATAGTCATCACTTAGCATGTGATCCAACGCAGTTTTGAATAACCGAACCAATACATGATGTTCATGAAGTAGCTGCTGCAGATGTTGAAGAATTCCTCTTATCATTGCCGTATTGATTGTTTGGCGCTGATCAAGTTGATTTTCCACATTGCCCATGAAGTAGATTTGGAGGAATTTATGTTATGCGTCTTCAAGCAGTAGCAATGATCCAATTCGATGGGGAATTTGGCCTTGAATCTGTAGAGTCGATGACGAAATTAGAATCAATGATTTTCTTTAATTTATTTATCTTAATTTCTTTAATTAAATTTAATTTCTTTAATCTTTTATTACCTTGAATGTCGGATTGAATCTGCGCTCATCAATAATATATGCTCCAAATGAAGTAATTTGAAAGCATCCGTTATATTTCTGAGTGTTCGATAGAAAATGACGTGATTCTGGTGTTTCACCACGAAGCAAAGAATGCAATGTCTCTGGTGGCAAGGGCAATGGTGGTAATTTAACCTTCACACTGATACAGCACATTGCAACCGCAATGGTTGCATACAACTTCCACTGGGCCAATTTGAACGGAAGGATGCGAGATGTAGTCAATTGTGCAATCGTAATGAAACGCTACTCGATTCAAATCAACACTCGAAGCACATCATAAACTTGTAATTAGCATGAAAACTAAGTTTATGTTTTTTAATATCAGAAGCATGGGCCATCAAGTTTTTCGTTTTCTTACCATAGCCCGAATTGTACACGTTTTTTTTAACCTGCTGTTCGCATAATTCGATTAGTTTTCATCACATCACTAATTGTTGTGATCCCTGCTACGATATTGAGTGTGTTCAACAATTTAAATATTTGGGTATTATTTTAGACCATAAACTTAGTTGGAAGGATCATACTAATTATTTGAAACAGTATATGAATAGAGTAGTAAAACAGTTGTACCACTTAAGTCAGTATTGTAATACATCTATCTTAAAGCTAGTTTACAATGGTTTACTAAAATCGAAATTCCAGTATGGGTTATCCTGCTGGGGTGGGGCTTATTACACGCACATCCAACCCTTGTTAATTAAGAAGAAACATGAAATCAGAATTATCTGCAAAGTAAGTCGTACAACGCATAGATTAGAACTTTTTAGGAACCTCGAATTTCTTCCTTTAAGACACTTATACTGCTATAAAGTTTTAAAAATATTCTTTGAGAAATCTGGTTATTATCAGGTGAGAACATATGAAGGTTATAACTTGCGTAATAACACCAGGAATTTTGTAACAGTACCAGTAGTTAAAAAATCGCACTTTTCTAGATTTTATTCTGTTGTTGCACCTCGTCTTTTTAACTTGCTTCCTGATAACATTAGATGCGAACGAGTAAAAACAGTATTTTTAGTTAATGTTAAAAAATGACTTTTTTCTTTTAATTACACGGATATTGAACAAACTTTTGAACCGTTAACTTAACCTATTTGTAACATTTGTTTGGATTTTCTGTTTTATTTCTTTTCTTCTTTGAAAAATATTCACAGTGTTTTTTCCCCATCAACATTTTGAATTTTGAATTTACTTTTTGAATTTACATTTTGAATTTAATTTTGTACTATTTTATAAGTTTACATTCGTCACTTGTCCATCAGGCAACAGAATGTACTGCATTCTTTCATTCCTAAATTGTTTTGTAATTATAATATTGTTATTTATAGTATAAGTGTGCAATGAAATAAACAAATAAATAAATAAATAAATAAATACTTCTTACGCGTTGATTTCGGTTTTCACGTTGTTGAGTTGTTTGATTTGCTCGGCGATTTCTCATTGTTAACTGAGCCGTTTCATTTGCCGCCTGTCTTTCTTCTTGCGTTTGTGATGCACGAAGTCGGGCCATACTAACACGGCGCTGTTCTCGTGCGATTTCTTCATCCGTATTTAATTGATTGGCGATATTCCGAACTCTACTTGCATTCGATGGGTTCGATGCGAAAGATTAGATATTCTGGTTCGCGGCTGAGAAATGAATGCCACAAAAGCAATTAAGGAATTATCGATACATACATGTGCACAAATGTCATAACCTCACAAAATAAACATCGATGCAAACATGTGCTCAAATGTCATAACCTCACAAAATAAACATCTTCGTTGGCAACTTACCGTTTGAAAATAGAATTCCACACCAAAATGATCAATCAGAATGAAATGAACAGCGAATTCGAATTGATTTTCATAGTAATCCACCTAAAATTTAATTGCACAATCCGAAATTAACGTTTGGATTGATTGTCGATGCGCACGCAATGACAAAGGACATAAATGTGCACTTCATCAAACTGTACTCACCTCTATGAAATCACTTTTCGCTGGTAATTTTCACATAAAATCGTTTCAAAACAATGTATTAAATCAAATTGAATTACAATAACTGTCGAAAGCAGATAAAAAATTTGGGAAAACTTGAAAAAATGCTGCACAGCATAATAGTATGCGATGGAAAGACTGTGCAAATGAATCAGCTGTCAAAAGTTGAGGCACACAACGCCATCTACTGGCAATACCGGAACCAGCATTTGAAATCATGTTCGTTTTTAATGTGTGACAAAAAAAATTGCTACAAAAACCATTGTCACACAAATTTGGTGCAAAACCGATTGTCGCAAAAAATTGACAAAAAAAAAATTATTACAACGTAACGCAAACATAAACGTCATCCATCATGAAGATGGCGTCATAAAATCGCTTCATACAAAATGTATTGGAAAATGAATTTTCGTCATAATTTCTTTTTTCGGGAATTTTCTTGGGTATTCTTCTTGTTTGGCGGCAGGCCAGTCCGAATTGGTGCGAGTCATCAAAATCGGTCCAGGCGTTCTTCAGTTATAAGCGTAGTAACTAATGTCACTCTCTTTTATATATTTGAAATTTTATTTGGCACGAAAAGACGAGTTTCAGCATAGCAGAAAAAAAAATATGCTTACTTAAATATTCTCGAAGATATGATTTCTGAGGGCATTACCGTAGTTACTCGTGTTAAAAGTCCGCAATTAGTCTGCACCTAAACTTTTTCTTTTTTTCTTTCTTGCAGGATTATAGCACAACACCTAAGATCCTAGAGCGGAAAATTAGAATACTGCTAGTTGCATATAAGTCGGCAAAAGACAATGCTAAACACACTGGTGCAAGCCCATGCAATGGCCTCTTTATGACCAAAATGGGCGAAATTTTTGGGAATACGCCGGCTGTTGCAAACTCACATACGCTTGATGCTGGAGGTTAACCCATAAGTGCTATGAATTATCAACATGCCCCTTCAACATCGACACAAGCGTGGGTGATCTGCGATGAAACAACCCAAATGAGCTCTAGTCCCGCATCGCCGGCAACTTTAGGTATATCGATGACTTGCTCTTCATCCGTGCCATCTTCATCTCAGCCTCTCAAAACACGCAAACGAAAACTACCGCGTGAACAATTTATGGAGGAGAAATTAAAGTTAAAGAGGGAAGAGATGGAAATGAAGCATACCCAACGGGCTCAATTCTTCAATAAGATTAAGGAAACTTTTGAAGAAAAGTGGAATGAGATGAAGGAAACCATCGAAGAAAAGTGGAAAGCTAAAAGCGAAGTTGAGGGCAAGAAACTGTCACTCGCGGAAGCATTGTTAAAAAAATAAAAACACATAAATACAATTTTCTTAAATTTTTTTTTATGTCTAAGAATGTTTTGTTGTTGCAGCAATTCTACTAAAACTTGGCTCCGATCTATGTCTGCATTAAGGTAACTCTCTGCGCTTGTGTATTCAATTGTGCACAAATCAATATTTTGCGGCAAACCGTCCGTAAACAAATCGTTCTTCATAATGCATATGTTCATAATGCATATACACTCACTACTAAATTTGTCGCAGCGCCTAGATTTGTCTGTTCTGGGAAGTTCAGCAATCTGCGGAATCTTCCTTTGAGCAACCCAAACGCATCCCCCACTGTTACCCTGGTTCCTGAGTGAAGAAAGTTCAAATTCCTTTGAATATCCGTCAAATTGTCATGGCCCTTGAAAGGTGGCACTAACCAGCTAGTTAAAGGATATGCAGAATCCCCCAGAATAAAGTAATTATTGAGAAATAATTCTTCATGGTTGGTCTGTACCTTTCTGAGAACTCTGCTATTGTGGAGTGACCCGGGCTCACCACAATTGATATTGGTGAACATTTTGTTAGCAAATGCCACAGCTTGCAAAACAAGGCTATACTTTTGTTTCCTGTTGTAGTAGCATTCTTCTCCAGTTCCTTGAGCCTTGATGCCGACGTGGGTGTAATCTATTACTCCAATCATACCCGGTATTCTTTTTTTGGCTTGGAACATTCGACTTGTTTCTGCTGCAATAGATGCTTCAGGCCATTTTATGTCGTGGCTAACAGAAATGAGCCAAGAGCTGACACGTTTTACTGCCGTCCATGCTGATGACTTCGGCACCCCAAATATGTTGCCAAGCTGTCGAAAAGTCACAGTGTTGCTCATGTACCAAACGTACATGAACACAGTTTTCCTCGATCCTATTCTTGATCTTTTTCCTTGGAATGGGGACGGCAAGAAATCGCTCTGCGAAAACATTGCTAAAGGCAAGGAGATAAAAATTAATTTTATATTTCGAGGAAAAGAATAAGTATTTACTTATATATTAAGTATTCCATAGTTGGTCACTGCAACCTCATATGTGACTTGAAGTCAGCGTCGTTATATTTGTCGATTGTTTCGACGAAATTCATGCATTTTACATGCTGATCCTGTTCAAAATCCGAGTAATCAGAACTGGAAGTAGAAGAATCCTCGTTTGCAGGTATGCACAAAAATAGCTGTTCGATTATTCCAAGGTCATTTTTGAGGCAAACGCTCCAACTTGGCCCTTCAAGCATCAGGTTTGGCAGTATCTTCCATTTGAATTTATTTTTGACCTCTTCACAAAAAAGCTACAATTTCAATAATTTTTGAAATTTGACAGCTCAAATGTCTTTAAAATGTATGTGCTGCCAGATTTTTATTACGAAATCGCTAAGCGGGGATTTTCGTTTTTTAGTGCCATTTTTAAGTTAGCGAGTATACGCGTATAAAAAAATATACCTTGGTAGAAAACTTGCTGTCAAGTTTGCTTACATTCATTTGTGTGGTCTACTAGTTAGTTTAAGAAAGATTTACTTTTTTTTTTAATTTGAACTATTCATTTCTTATACTTTATATTAAAAGGAATATATGTATATTAGTTAGTTCATCTATGATGAGAGCTTCACGTCTTAAACGGAAGCACTAAAAACATTGTGGAGATGATCTTGACATTAAAGTAAGGTGCTTTGAAGACCTAAATAAATAGAATATCTTAATTTTCTTATAATGATATGATTATTACATTGTGCTAACTTAAAATGGATTTGAACTATTTAAGTGAAGGGTTTTATTTTATTTTAAAATTTAGCTATCATTTTGCAGTGAAAAATGTATAACTTGATGTGAAAATGCTTGAAAACAATTTGAATAATAGTATTTTTATAGAGCAATAAAATAAGCGTACATTACTTTAAAATGTAAAGACTAATAATTTGTTGATTATAGGAGATATTAATGGATATTTTAAAACACAACATACCCAATTACTTTGCTCTAATGTTATAATGTGGCATATAATATCGACTTTTACATAAGACGAGAAAATTCGACCGAGTTTTCGGTACTCTTTTTTGGGCTTGTGTTGTACTTTTACACGTCGCGATTATTCACAGCCGATTATTGATATTTCTGTTTCTCCCTTCATTCGTAATTTCCTGTGTTTCGCGAATAAGTCATCCTTAAAACCCATTTCACACCGCATCGAAAGCGAAAACCGAGTTTCACGAAGATTCTCGTAACCTTATACCCTATTCACACTGCACTGAAGTCTGAGGTTATGCGAAATCTCATGAAATCTACATCAAAATCCGGAGGTTTCCCATACATTTGGCTTCTGTTGTAAGATCGAAATTGGGAAAGCAGATGTTAGTATTCGTTGGAAGGAGTGTGGGCGGTTGAGCAGTGACAGTATCAGGGGGAGGGGTTAAATTAAAAGAAACGCGTTGGGGCTTGGATGGAAGAGAAGCAGTTGGTGCTTTTGGGGGAGACGCGAAGGGGGTTGCATAGGGATACATACAGGAGGGGAAAATCACTATTATATTTACTACTTATCTATTAATTACATTAATTGTAACAGTAAAAATTACTAAACTATTTTATGGACCCTTACGATCAATAAACTAATGAACAAACCAATACAAATTAATCACCCAATATTAAAAATTGCTAATATGCATTAGTAGATCTTCCTGCATCAATTAATATTTCGGCTTAAGGTTCCAGTTGGGGTCAGGTTTAGGATGTGGATGGGGAATATATCTGGGCGACTTATAATTAACTTTAGATGAAACGGTGCTTCGTGTTGTTTCAATGTTTTGAGACCCGCAGATTTGCGAGGTTAAGGTTGGTTTTGGATGGGCTACAAATAACCATTCATATCTAGCCGGTAAGTTGATCTTGAAATTCCATTTGTTCTTGTGGTGAGATGTTGGCAATATTATGCACTAACTGATGGTGATGCCATACCTCTTTTTAAAAAATTCAGAAATCCAAGTAACATCTTCGTAATTGGGGTCACTTTTAACGAGTAGGGTGGTGAACATATGATTCGTTGGGCGGAGTCGGTCTAGCCTGCTTTGCCACTCTGGAGGTGTCCACGTCGTGTTAAATTCTGTAACAAGTTTCCGTGGGGCGGGGATAGGAGGAGATGACGTTGAAGCAGTTATATCATCATAAGATTTTTGGCTCGATGGGCTGGTGCGAGGATTTGGAAGTTGGGTTGACGGCCTGGATGTGGCAATGGTTCGGCTATGGTTTGTAAAAATTCAGCCAAAATTGAAATATTGCAACTGTTGTGCGGCGGGGGTTGGGTTGGAAGACCGTCGGCTTTGTGACATAGTGTTTCAATGAGGTTTTCCAAATCATTCAACACTGTTCTATTCGTAGTGAGTTCGTGATTAAACTCATTGATTTTATCGAATATAACGTCAAGCAGGGACTTTTAATGCTTTGAGAGTTGATGATTGTCTGTTGCAAGTTCGAGAAGGAGATTGGATGTGGATGATGGGAGATGAATATCTATTTATTCCCGGAGAGAGTTGACGGAATTACATGTTTTTTTGTTGGAATCCATCATTGCGGAACCGTTTGATAAAAATTCACTTCCCACTGTATCAAGGGGCTTGGATGTTTCTTAATTTCTGGATCTTGCACTTTCTGATTCAATCAAATGCCCAATTTGTTTTTCAATGCTATGACCTAAGTTTTCCACACATCTTACATTTTATTCAAAGATTGATAGTTTGTCTGACTGATGACGAGTGAGTATGATTGGATTCGTTGGAGTCACTGAGGCACTTGATTGTAAGGAGCGCAGGGAACAGAGAGATACTGATACACATCACAGAGGAATAGCAGATTTTCCGAGAACTCTTTAACGAAGACCGACACAAATAGCGCAGATCCCCTCACAGGCAACAGAATCAGCATTATTGTCGTTAATGGATCAGTTGGTTAATCCACAAGAAGACATGATGACGAGTAGGAAAACAAAAAGTAAATAGCGGTGAAAATAAATAAAAAATGCACAAAACGCACTTTCGTGAAAGGAACAGACTAGTTCGTCAACAATAAAGAAGCGCCTTCAACGATACAAAATTTTGGATGAGAAACTAGGTTATTGAATTGATTGAACTGGAATAAGCGAAATAGGAAATTCCCAATTATGGAGTAAAGTAAGAGGGCGACTGAACATCTTGGCGGTTTGGAATCTTGATAGGCTGCTTTCATCGTCACAGAGAAGGCAAGTGTTTTAGCAAGGGTTCTTTTCCCGGCCATCCTTACTGCCGTCGAATTTGCAATTCCCCTGATGAATGCGTCCTTTGCCATTTCGTCGATAATTTCCTGACTTGCTGTGGGGCATGAAAAATATGCCAGTCTACTAACGCCTGCTTGGAACTGCTGCAGTGTTTGTAGTCGTTCCCTTTCCATTTATGCTTTTCGGTGTCTATTGTTTTACAACAATTCTACTGCAGGACCGCGTGAGGCCAAAGGGGGAAAAGCACATTTCCTCATCATCCCAGTCGTTCGCACAGGCAGCCATTTCACTCTGCTTCTTATAAGTAGACCATGATATCTGCCAATCGAATGAGGGAGGCTTCAGCTCTTTTCTCATTGGACCGCTTAAAGAACATTCTCGGAGTTTCCGCTTTCGCACCGTGTCGAGCTATTTTGCCAGTTGCTCTACTTTGCTGTCCATTTGTTCGAATTTTTCATCAAAATTCTTTTCTATTCTATCAAATATGTCATCGATTTCTTCGAACTTTTGCTGGAGAATGTTCTTTATTCTTCCAGATTATTTTTCTTTTGTTTGTCTAGATTTTTAGTTTGTTGGTGCAGTTTTTATTCAGCGCTGTTCTTCTGTTTGCCTAGATTTTTCTTTTGTTCGCCGAAGTTGTTCTTTAGATTTTTTTCAAGGCTATTCTTTTGTTCGTCCATTTTCGAGAAGAGGAGTTGCATCATCGCAACCATGTCGCCGGCAGTACTCATTTGATCTGCCTCGTCAACATCAAAGGAGTATATAATGAATCATGTCCCCCGTTATTCAAAGAGTACTGAAGTCGGTGCACCAAGTCACTTTTTCCTACACTGGCGCTGAGGTTTTTCTTGTTCAACTCGGATTTGAGTTGGACAAGGGTCAACAGCAATAGTTTTCCACTTTTTTTGCACACAATAAGTCCTATCTCACTTCTGATACCAATGTAAAATGTTTGTGTTTGTACAAATTATAGAAACCTTCTACTATTAAAATGTACATGGCGTCGCTCACATTTAAGAGATATCACAATACGAGTATGTACATACGAGTACATACCTATATCGGAATTAATTGCAAAAAAAATATTTATGTGTTGTTAAGAAGAAACAGTAATATTGTTATTCTCGGTATCGGGGTGAAGCCGTAGTTGTATATATAAATTGACTTATTTATCAAGTAATACTATTATTTTAGTGCATTCATGTAAAATTTCATATAAATGTGATTATTAATTCGCGTTTTATCTCTAGTTAAACAGAATCATAATGGCAACTGAGACGATGATGGTGAAAATTGAGCATCGCGCTGTAATTAAATTTCTCGCTAAGCAAGGAAAAAGTCAAAAAACTATTCATGAAGAGATGGTGGCTGTTTACCAGGGTTCCGCACCTTCATTATCAACTGTGCAAAAGTGGTCAAGTGAGTTCAAGAGAGGCAGAGAGAGCATTGAAGACGACCCCCGCTCCGGCGCCCCGGCTACTGCTTGTACGGGAGAAAGCATCAAAGAAGTCGAAAAACTTGTTCTTGAGGATGCCCGAATAAAGGTGAAAATGATGGCAGAAATCACCAAGCTTTCAATTGGTACCATTCACACCATTCTTCATGACCATCTTAACCTTTCAAAGGTCAGTGCAAGGTGGGTGCCACGAATGCTCACAGCGCCTCAGAAAAAAGTGAGAATCGCATGCTGTAGAGAACTTTTGGAGATGTGTATTGAGAACGCGGACGGTGTTATGGATCGAATTGTTACTGGAGACGAAACATGGGTCCATCACTATGACCCTGAAAGCAAACAAGAGTCCATGCAGTGGCATAAAAAAGGAACAGACCCCCCCAAGAAGTTCAAAGTCACTCCGTCTGCCGGGAAGCTCATGGCCACAGTTTTTTGGGACTCAAAGGGAATCTTGCTCATTGAGTACAAAAAAAAGGTGAAACCATCAACGCCACATCCTACGCTTCCACTTTGCATAATTTGCGGGAGGAAAGTAAAAAGAAAAGACGGGGTAAACTCGCAGCGGGTGTGTTGCTTTTTCATGACAACGCTCCTGTTCACACGGCGCGAGTTTCCAAGGCTGCTGCGCGAGATTGTGGTTTCGAAGAAATCCAACACCCACCCTATAGTCCAGACCTTGCCCCTAGTGATTATTTCCTGTTTCCGGATTTGAAAAAATGTCTTCGTGGAAAAAGATTTTCGGATGATGAAGAACTCAAGTCGGCAATAAATGGGTATTTAGGAAATTTATTTTTTTGAGGATTTAAAAAAGCTTATCTCAAGATGTAACAAATGCATTGATGTTAGGGGAGATTATATTGAAAAATAAAAACAATTTAAATTGAATTCGCATTTTCCTTCATATCGATACCGAGTATATATTGAACGCCCCTCGTATGAATGAAGTGTATAGAAAGGAAAATAATATTTTTTGAATAAAATTAAGGCCACATTAGAACGTATTATGTGTATGGTGTCATTTATTTTTGATTATTTTGTGAGGCACATACTCCTAGAGATTTGTTAGATTTTTTTAATTTTCAGGGGTGAGTAAGGCTGGCAGAATAAGAAGCTGTTGACTTGATCCGGTGACAGCGTCCAACATCCGGTTAGGGGAAGACATGGGTCTTCACTGCAGGGAGGGATTGGCATCGCTGAATCGATATCAGCCAGCGATCCTCAATATGGTGACAACATCAGAGTAAAACGGTATGTAACATGGCGTGATATATGTTTTTCTTGTAGTAGTACAGTTGAGTATGGGGACAAAAACTACCCCATCCAGCGAGCTGAGCGGCGTATCGCGAGCATACCACGCTCCTCATCCTCGGCTGCCTCCAAATATCCATATCCACGATCCATTCCTTCCTTTTGTTAGTTCTGTTTGTTCCGGTATCCTATACACATCCTACACATTTTCTTCTACTCTAATATCCTTGATATCCTCTCCTATAAACATAATCATTACAAAACACGATGGCATCCAAGGTTTAATTTTGCAATCCTTTCGTCCTTTATATTGTCTGTCCAGAATTGTCCTCGTTGTCAACATTGGAGTTCTCGTGAGCCTTCAAGTGGATAGCTCCAGGCATGCCATCTAGAATTTCGACGAGGGCATTCGATGTTGACAACGACAACAATTCACCCCACTTTGTGTTATCCGTAGACCACAATTGTTCCCCTTTTCAAGGTCAAAATCCCTGTATGGCTTGAGGTGGAAAGTAAACATGCCACGCTCAATTGCGGCAAGAACTTGAGACCTTTCCTTGTTTAGTCTAATCCTCGTCTATGTGTGTTTGATCCTCACGTTCCAAGTCTTTCAGCAGAAGCCTACAAAGCGGTCTGAAATTGCGGGAATGATAACTTAGTGAGTCTTGTACTGCATGTTCTATGTCTAGAAAAAAGAAAAATCTATCGTTTTACTCAGTCACCTTTTTACTATTGAGGGATAATACTATTGTAATAATAAAAATTGATAATGGCCAAACCACAATATCGCATTCGCGAGTGAGTTAAGTTCCTTTAATCATGTAGTAGACAAGAAAATGTATTTTACACCAAATCATGTTTACACATGAAACCAAAGCAGCATCTGCTTAGATAAGAAAGCCAAGCATATATACTAATATATTGATAAAATAAGAACGAAGAAAAGATTGTATTTTTAGAAGGAGATAAACATGAGAAAGGAGTACGTAGTTAGGCCGTCTGAAAACTACATAAACCTAGACACAGTTCCGATCTTACATTTTATAATTAAATTAAGAAACGAGAATTAGATCGATAAAAATAATAAACAGGATCATCTATCCTACAAAGAAAATTTTTTTTAATTCTGAAATACAATATACACAAGTATATAAATTCGTGTGTGCTTCATATACGCTTTATATCGAACTTACGATAATTTGCGTCAAAAGCACGAACTTGAAATTGGCAATCCGGAATGTCGCTTCGGCATTGAGCTGACAGATAAAGTATTCTTTCCTCAAATTTCTAATATATTTATATTAAAATTTAATTAGGAGAAATAACGTCACAAACAATGTATTTTAATAAATAAATTAAAGAAAAAACAACAAATACATTCGGAATAAATACACACACTATAACCTACCTTGTAGCTACAAATCGAAAAAATCAAAGTATCGTTTAATGTCAAAGCGATAGCTGAGAGCCGACAACTGTCAAACGCGCGACAAAGTAGAGAGTAGCTCTGTTAAGGCTTTGATATCGAGTTTACGACATTTACGATCAAAAATGTCAGAAACGCATGAGGTTACATTTCGGATTGCTCCATAAGAGCCCATTGTTTCTACTCAATATGTCAAAGCACTACCACGCGAACGCGACATTGTGATTTGGTCATAATATTTTAAGGATCCAGTCACCGGATCCAGTCATCTGGTTAATATTGCAACAATACAACCGTAGACAGTCCCCTGAAATACCCCCTTAATTTCATGCATACACATGCCACAGCAAGTTTTCATTTGTGTAATTGGAAGGCAGTCAGAAAAATCTGCGTGTGAAGGCATAACACTGACATGTAGATTTGGCTGTTGTAGGGTTTTCAAGCACAAAACAACCGTTAAAATTCACAACCTCACATTCCGAGAGAAGAAAAATCTCTCCGGACTTCCACCCCTGGAGAGCCAATATCGAAAATAAACACACCTGAGTTTCAAACCACTACATCACAAACTTTCCTTTGTCCTCCTTCTATCTTTCCTCCCGCGCCCTGGCAACAGTATAAGGGTATTCATAACCCCTTAGGCGCGCGTAAATTATACAAAAAAAAAAATATATATATAACTACGCACAATACATACACACATTTATAGTATTTAAATAATTATAATATTTGTTTACGTATAAACATACTCGTACATACATATAAAGAATACGTATGTTTGTTGTTGCACGGACAATTTCCCACACCCCTTCCTTCAAAACAAAGATCGAACTTCAACAATAATCCACAAAGCCTAAGTTGGATTCAGTTCAATTTTGTTTTCTAAGACAAACAATTTACTATCATATATGTACATAAACAAAACTTAAGCTAACTTACATTACTTTAGGGAGCATGTAACTTCTTAAATTGACCTTTGGGAACAGCCCATATCTCCTTTAAACGTGTTTCCTAAAAGTTTACTCTTCCAAAAATACAACTGCTGATTCTTTGCTACTCTTTATATGTACAAAAAAAAAGGTAAATGGGCAATCCCACACAGTTAAACATAAATCCAAATACAAACGGAAAAAAGCTGTGAACTCGTAGTTTACGGGAAAGAGTGCTGGGTCCTCGGGGTCAACAGGGATGCGCATTAGTGGTCGGCGGTTGATTTGACCTTGAGCTTTAATCACAGCATTGCGAAGGACATCTTCTTGTGGAACCACACCCCGAAGAATGAAATCGATGCTGCCTTTGATGGATTGAATCAGCCGTTCCTAGGCTCCACCCATCCACGGAGAATATGCAGGAATAAACCGCCAAATGATGCTCTCGTACCTCGACGAATATTCACTCATGGCTGCCTCAATCTCCTTGATGTCTCTGTCCAAATGATTTTTCGAACCGACGAAATTAAGCCCATTGTCGCTGTATAAGAATTTAGTAACGACCCAGCTCACCAAAAAGCGACGTAGTCCCATTGTATATTCGTCCAGACTTAGATCAACGGCCTGTCGCCGAAAGCTAGTCGAGCTCGAGGAAGTTGTCCCCTTAACGAAATGACTGGCTTCGCGTTCATCCTCTTGCACATATTACACTTAGACTTCACCCTTTTGACAGCTTCTTGAATGCTGATAATCCAAGCACGTTCTCTTATGTCGGAAATTGTTAGATTCTTTGGGAGAATTGCCGGATTATGGGCGGCATATGACGGCACCGCCTTCTACGCTCTGGAACTCATTCGTATTGTCCCTTCTGCATCCATGAATGGAGAAAGAACAAATATCGAGCTTGCCTTTAGAACTTACCTCTTCGACTGTAACCGAACCAGTACTTCCCAAAATGCGTCCTCTTGGATCTTTCTGAACAACCAGGTGTTAGGGCGATCGAACTCCCTTGTCGTCACGAACGTTGTTCTCTCGACTTTTCTTCTTTGGCATATGTCCATAAAACGGAGAAGGAAGGCCTTAACTCTAACGGCCGACGTCCACCTTCTCTGAACCAAGGCCGAAATTCCTCAAAAACGGAAAAGCTTAGCCCCTTGCTACGCTCATCAACGAGAATTTTTATCCCTTCCTCTACCAACTCCAGCGCTTCATCCGCACTACCCAGCGTGATTGGCCATTCCTCAACTGGCTTTAGAAGAAAAGCAGAGCCCTTAAACCAACGCGTGTCCTGATCGCCGATCATCTCGCCATCTGCTACATTGTCCACTGTCCCCACATAGAACCATTGTCGAGGAGACGAAGAATCTAAAATTTCGCCCACTCTAGTAGCCACAAACGACGGGAACTTAAACTTCGTTGAATTAATACAGGCGATAACCGTTTTAGAATCTGAAAGGAAGATCACCTCGTGGATCGGGACAGTGTGCGAGCCCTTTATGGTGGTCAGCAATCGAACTCCTAGGACGGCAGCTTGTTGCTCCAACCGTGGCACCGGCAATCTTTTTACAAGCGCGACTTTAGCCTTAGCCATAACCCACGCGACTTCTACCTGCCCTTCTCGCTCGAAACGAAGATAAGTGGCAGCAGCAAAGGATTTCTCAGAAGCATCGACGAAGATGGCTAACCTGTTCTTAGAGTCGTCCGGGTTCCATGACACTTACCGCCGAGGAATTCTTATCCTCTTCCCTGATCTTGATGCTTCTTTGCACGTGATCGTCAATCATGCTTCACTCCACTTAAACACCGAAAGCAGAGCTGCTTCTGCTTTGCAAATTTGTACCTGGTGACATGGCCTTGAAGTTTTCGCACTGCGTTAGTGCATGATTGCTGCTACAATTACTTTGTTTCTTCAAAGGGCAGCACGAACTCCGGGGGCAGGTCGATTACTTTTTCCATAAGGAAATCGGCAAAATCCTTCAACGATGCACGTCGAGTTGATGATAACCTTTTACGCCAGTCCTGGTGTAGACCCGCGCTCAACTTTCCCGTATGGTCTGTGAGTACGTATCCGTTGAATAGGTCCTCTTGCTTTCTCATAGCCCAAATGTCAGCTACAAACCCATTGACCCTAACCGCCCATAAGTGTAGGTTCGAATCGCACCCCGATTTCAAAGAAGATAGCTTCAGTAGATCCGCCGTCAAACAGTGCACCAAAACATCTGATCTCCCTAAAATACAGCGTAGAGAATCCATAATGGCTACGTCGTCGGATGAGTATTTAAGCCTGTCACTCACCAGTTGGTACGCCTCACCTTTAAGCGCCTGGCGTAGGCGGGCCACATTTTCCTTGCTACTGAATTTTCCTTCAATCGTCGTAGCGTTAAAAACCGCCTCGAAATAAGGCCATTCACGTTTGTTGGCCCCAGAGAACATTGGTAGCTCCTGCGCATTCCCCCGATTAAGAGTTGTCAGCAAACTGGACATATCGGCCTGTTGAACCGTCTCAGGAAAACTCACTTTTTGGTTAGATGACCCAGTAAAAGGTGTCGAGTGCAAGTGGTCTCGTACTGTTTTCTGCGACATTCTGTGAACCTTCAAAAGTGCCTGATCGTTGGTTGGAATAGTTCGCAACATCTCTAACCGATCACTGGACAACTTCACCGTAGGCCGGCTTGGTGACGGAGAGATACTGCACGCTGGTTCAACTTCTCGAACAGGAGCTGAAACGTTGGCTAACTTTACCTTCATTGCCTCCAGTTCCTTTCGAAGAGCAGTCAACTCCAAATCCTTTTGTGACACAGAAGCTTGAGCCACTACAGCAGCCTCTATCAACACATCCATAGAAGCCTCCAAGTCGTCCTGATCAACGACGTCGATTTGCACTGCTGCAGAACCAAGTGCACCCTCGTCTATGACCTTTTTGCAGGCACTTATTTCGCAAAACCACTATTCTGCACAAGAATAGTGCCATCATCTTCTAGAGCGCTCACAACTAACCATTTGTGCGCCATCTACCTTGCGACATTTTGCCGAAGCGCAGCTATGCTTTTCATTAGCCATTTAGGAACCACGCAAGAGTGGTAACATATGTATGAAGCAAACGAAAATAATACGCACCAGTTAAAAGGATCAATAAAATAAATTGGTGTTGTTGCACGTACAGTTTCCCACACTCCTTCCTTCCAAACAAAGATCGAACTTCAACAATAATCCACAAAGCCCAAGTTTAATTCAGTTCCATTTTATTTTCTAAAACAATTATTAAATTATCATATGGTACTCGTATGTACATAAACAAATCTTAAACTAACTTACATTGCTTCAGGGAGCATGTAACTTCTTAAAATTGACCTTTGGCAACGACCTACATCTCCTTTAAACGTGTCTCCTAAATGTTCACTCTTCCAAAAATGCAAATGCTGATTCTTTGCTGTCCTTTTTACACAAAAAAAAAGGTAAATAGGCAACCCCACACAGTTAAACATAAATCCGAAGCCAAACGGAAAAAAGCTGTGAACTCGTAGTTTACGGGAAAGAGACAAGAATATGATTGACTAAACTTGGTAAATATCAAAAGGAGTGGTGTTACCAGCAGTTTGATTCTATTCTTATCCTAGGTAATTTAATCCAATTCTTATTTCTTTTAAAAACTAAAAAATTTAAAAAAATAGAAAAATAAAATTCATTTGATCACATAGCAGCTCTATGACAATGTTAATATTTTTCTTATTCAATCAAATATAGTTTTTTTTTCATTGTAATCGTTTTTTTTACTACATAGTTATCGAGTATACGAGTACATAGGAAGTAAGTTGAAACGGATTTTTTTTTTGTTTTCTTTAATTTATGGAATATTGATAATATTGATATTTCGTATTGAAAAGGAATATCTTTTTTTTTCTTCCAAATTTGAATTTTTGTTTAAATTTTTTTCATTCAAATTTGAATTTTTGTTAAATTTTTTTTTTTCGTTTGATTTTGGTTGTTTATTCACTAATTTTTTTACTAATTTACACATGCGTTGCGCATACATTTTTGTTTTGGTAACTTTTTTTTTATGTTTTTGTTCACTCCGTTCTTAGCATTTCTTAGCTTGCCTTGAATTTATTTTTTTTCTTTCTTTTTTATTGGTTTTTTTTTCTTTGACTATTAAAGCTCAATCATTTAATTTTTTTTAATGCACACTATTGCGTTTGTTTTGTTTTTTTTAATCCATCTTTTATTTTTTTTCTCTTATGTGCCTTTTATTTTCTCGTTTTTGATACATTTTTTTTGTGTTCTTTACATTTCCATCTGTAGAAGTTTCTGCTCCATTTTGGTTTTTTTATTTTTGTGGGCATAATATACGTAATTTGGCCCTAAATTTATATTGACATTTATTCTGCTCCTTTTTTTTGTTTGAATTCCTTTTTATACGTTGATCATTCAGACAAGGAAAGAATAAATGTAAGGGTAAGAAATGAGGAAATAGAAAGCGGCGACAGAATACAAACCCGTAGTTGTAACCAACAGCTGATGAGTGCCACCGGTACCACCTCACATGTCCTTCATAGCCCTCCTGTTACAGAACTCAGTCCAAAACGCCAACTTCCTTATTCCAGTGTCCCACTGAGTTCAATGTATCTTTATCCACAATGTCAATGAGTAGCTCGCACAGTTCAAATGAATCTGTCCAACCTCTGTCCTATAGTAATCTTAGCTGGTTAGGTGCCGCACCAATCGAGGCCCAAAACGATAGTTTTCGTACTATTATAGACCAGCCAAGAGAAAACCCCTCAAGCAAAGTGGAGAGCAACAAAGAAACACAAAAACCAGAAGACTTAGAGGCATATATCAATCAGTCTGTGGTAAATGCGCTTTCATTTCAGCACAAATCGATCATTGAAAAATGATCTTAGGAGTAGACTGGCAGACTTCATGAAAGAAGTAAAAGGCGCTATGCGGATTATCCCGTCCGAAGAGGTAAGTATGTCAGCAAACTAAGGTAGAAAAATTCCTCACCAGCCTACTTTGCAGTATCAATTGGATCCGTCTTCAGAAACCTTCGTTCCAATTGCGAGAAGGACGCAAGCACGGACCTTCACCAATGTGCAACAAGGTCTCCATCCACTCGAGCAAGGCCATGGTCAACACCTCCCATCGCGGCAATCTCCATGACCCTGTCAGAATTTCGACCAATCAGCATGTGAGAGGACCTATTAAAATTGAAAAATGGGGCATTTCTTTTGATGGTAGCCCAGAAAAGCTCACAGTGGAGGACTTTATCTTTCGGCTTGAGATGCTGCAGAACATGATCACTGTTCCTGGCCTGAGATCATGAGAGATTTTCATCAGCTCTTCTCAAGCACATCGTACGAGTGGTATTGACAATTCCAGCGGACCAGTTACCGTCCAGATTGACCGATGCTACGCGGAGCATTGATGCGTCCGCAACTTGAAGTCTGACTTCGAGAAAGTCCGGGAAATCACTGCGTAAGCTTTTTCATCAATCCTACCCTTTAGGACACTTTCCGACAAAATGGAAAACTGCATTTGTCAAGCCCATCCCTTAAAAATGCGAATCTTTCTCTCTGTTCCTACCGACCCATTGCACTTACGACTCTTTTTTCCAAGGTCATGTAAACGCTAATAAAACTACAGCTCATGAAATATCTCGAAACACGAAAATTTCTTAATGACCGGCCGCACTGTTTTCGTAACCACAGGTCCACTGGTGATCTGATGGTATGTCTCACTGAAAAGTGCAACCAAAGCGTGCATCAATCTGGCGAAAGCTAGATTGGCATTTGACAGAGTTTGGCATCGGGCTCTTTTGTCGGAAATGCGTACCTTTGGGATCGACGACTCTCTTCTTTAATGGACTAGAAATTACCTTTCGGAAAGTTCAATTCAAGTTGTCTTGGATAGATGGAAATCTGATATTCACAAAATAAATGCAGGTGTTCCCCAGGGCTCCGTTCTTTCTCCGACACTCTTTTTAATTTTCATCAACGATCTCTTGTCTGCTACTTCTAATCCAATATAGTCCTTTGCTGACGACAGTAATCTTTCACATTCGTTCCCGGATTCAGGCCCCGGATTCACGGGAACGGCAACGTATCTTAAGCTCATTAAATTCTGATATTGGGAAATCCCTAAAAGAGTAGAATTTAATGCTTCCAAAACACAATGCTGTCTGCTGTCGTTAAAGTGAAATTTAAAAACCCAGCAGTTATCCATGAATGGCACTTGCATGGTCGAAACCGATAAACTTTGCATTCTCGGTATGTGTGTCAATGACAATGTACGTTAGAAGGACCACATATTCGGTGTCGTCAAAAATGTTACGAAATGTCTAGGTTTCCTCAAGTTATGTACTTCACCCCCTCTGATCAGGCCTCAATTTATAAGGCGTTTATCCACTCGAAATTGGAGTGCGATGCCCACATCTGGTCGGATGCGCCAAAAATATATCTGCACCTGCTAGATAGGACTCAAAACCGTGCGATAAAACTCAGGTGATACTAATATGACTCAAACAATGGACACCCTCGAACACCAACGTAATGTCTCCTGTTTCACTCTGTTTTATCGCTACTTCCACCAGCAGCGCTCCATAGAAATCGCCAGTAGCATTCCGCCCATTCAAACTTTTAACCATAACACCCGTCTCGCTTTTGGTGGCTCATCAGTATGCCTTGAAGCCCACTTTCGGACGTTCCTAAGCCGTATAACTCGCTTATGGAATGCCCTGCCTAGCTCTTTATTTCCCAGTCATTATAACATTCAAACATTTAAAACCAACGTTCACTGGTACCTGTCTTTCTATCCTCCCTGATTTTTCTTCGCTCTCGCTGTATCCTAGCATTTTAAGGGTACTTAAATCCCTTGAGCGCACGCAAATTATAAAAAAAAATAAGGATGCTGAATCTGCGCTCAATCAAAACGAGGTTCTGAGACATAGATCCGCAACCAGGTTTAAGGCGAACGAGCTGCAGTACGAGGATAATTTATCCTTGATGTCCGATGACCAAGTCACAGCAATGCACATCCAGGGTGATCGACAAAAATCCACCAGAAAAGGAAGTCTTAGGTTTACTCGACAGCGGAGCCAGCTTAAGCAATTTAGGGAAAGACTGTCTTCCGTTTGTGCAATCCGTATCCTTACCGATCAATGAGTTTACATCGGGGGTTAAGACAGCCGATAGTAAGAACCAAGCAGTCGTGTGAAAAGTGGTAGCTCAGGTCATTTATCGAGGTCAGCAACGGAGCATTACATTTTACTTTGTCCCAAACTTAGATCAAGAGCCTTATCTTGGTGTTGACTTCTGGAAAGCATGCCAGATAGTACCGACCCCAGTGAGATGCTTGGACCTGACGGGTGCTACAGAGGCTTCAAACAGTCATATTTTGACTTTTCCACAGCAATCCGAACTAGATACGGTCAAACGCAAGTTTCTCTACTATACTCAACATGGACTCGGAAGACCGATGCTGGAAGAGCACGTGATCGATACAGGAGAGGCGCCCGCAGTGAAGCAGCGTCACTACCCTGTTTCTCCAGCAATACAAGCCCTTTTGTATAAAGAAGTATACCGAATGTTAAGTCTAGGAGTTATTAAGGAGAGTAAGAGTCCTTGGTGTTCACCAGTGGTCTTTATACGGAAGCCTCTCTTCCACCTATCGACGTACTTCTCAGTAGGCTACAAGATACTTACTACAACAGCAGTGTAGATCTTAAGGTTGCATTTTGATAAATACCACTGGAGAAACAGAGTAGAGAAAAGACTGCATTCACGGTGCCGGGAGACCCTTGTACCAGTATACGGTCATGCCCTTTGGGTTGTGTAATGCGGCTCAAAGGATATGCCGATTGACGGATAAGGTCATTCCCACGCGTTTAAAGGAACGGGTCTTCGTGTATTTGGATGACCTGCTCATAGCGCCGGATTTCGAGGCCCATATATCTCTGCTTGATGAAGTCGCACAGTGCCTACGTAAAGTAAATCTCACCATCAACTTGAACACATCAAAATTCTACTTCAGGAAATTGAAGTATATGGGGTTCATAGTTGGTGGCGGGTTGCTAAAAACGGATCCTTCTAAGGTTGAGGCGATTTTGAATTTTCCACTTCCCAAAAGCCTGAAGCAGGTTCGCAAGCTGTTTGGTTTTACAGAATGGTATAGGAGGTTTATTCGAGACTTTTCTATCTTGACCGCTCCTATCACGGACACTTTGAAAAAGACCAAAGAAAAGTTTAAGATGAGGGATGAGGCAATTATGGCATTTGAAAGGCTTCATGAGGCATTAATAACTGCCCCCTACTCGTTCATCCGGGTTTCACGAGGCGGTTTTACATTCAGTGTGATGCCCCGGAGTCTGGAGTAGGTGCAATCGATTCCAAAAGAACTAGGAAAATAAGGAGACTCTAATATCGTACTTCTCCCTGAAGCTCTACTCATGCCAGAAGAACTACAGCGTGATCGAGAAGCAGTGCTTGGCTGCAGTCATGGCAGTGTAGAAATTCAGGCCTTATATCGAAAGAATGGACTTCGTTATCACCGACCACTCAAGCCTTCGCTGGCTGATGGGCCTAAACGACGTGAGTGGTAGATTAGCTAGGTAGAGTCTGAAGCTGCAAGCCTTTACTTTCGACATAAAGCACAGAAAAAGTCCCTTGAAAGTAGTTGCGGGTGCGTTAGTTTATGCTGACAGTTTGGAACTGGGAAATGTTGCACCGTTGATTGACCTTAATTCTGATGAATTTAAAAGCGAAGAGTACTTATTCTTGGTGAACATCATACGAGGTCACCATGAGGAGCTACCGGATCTAAACGCAGCAGACAATTTCATCTACAAGCGCGCCTTGCCCTTGAGATCACTCCATGGTTGAGCACAATCGGGGCTTATTAATTCCGGCTGGATTAACCGAGGAAGTTATCTCTCGAGCCCACGATCCACCCCAGGCAGCTCATGATGGAATATCAAAAACTCTGCAGCGTATTCAGCAGTATTTTTACTGGATAACATGACGGGTCAAATTCAACAGTATATCACAACATGTATTGTACGCAAACAACGTAAATTGTCCAACAAAATTTATCATCCTCCTACCATTATAATTATTGTAGTGATCGTCCCTTCCAAAAGATCAATGTAGACTTTTTAGGTCCATGCTCTAGGTCGCGGTCCGGAAATTTATATGATTTCGTTGTCCTTGTCCATTTGTCCAAGTTTGTTATCCTTAAGTCATTAAGAAGTGCCAATACCTGTAGCGTCGTCAAATTCCTACACGAGGATGTGTTTAATATCTTTGGAGTGCCGCAAATACTACATTCTGGCAACGGCAAACAGTTCTTGGCAAAGGACTTCCGAAATCCTTTGTCAAAACACGGAATTAGGTACTTCAAAACGGCAAACTATGGGGCGCAGTTGAGAAGTTCGGTTCGTATTGGTACTGGTGTGACACCATACTTTGCTCTTTTCGGAACAAATGTGATGGCACATGGTAGTTGCTATGAACTAGCCGAGAGGTTGACCTCTGAGTGACACCGAGCTATTGACTCTCCCCAGATGCAACAGACTGCAATGCATAAGGGATAATATTAAGGAGAACATTCGGAAGGCGAATGAGAAGGGCGCGAAGACATACAACATTCGTGATAGAAAGACGCGTTACTTACCAAGACAAGAAGTGTTTCGACGGAATTTCATCCGAAGTGATACGCCGAAATACTTGACATGAAACCTTTGTCCGAAATATATGAAATGCTTCGTAGTAAAGGAAATTGGTAGTAGTATATATGAGTTACAAAATTTGGCAGGAAAGAAAATAGAAATCTTCCATGCCAAATATTTAAAACAATAAATCCGCAACCAAAGTATCTATACGTAAGTTTTGTAATTATCATGCAATTAATTAATTTTATCTTCTCTGTAGTATATTTGTTATTTATTTATTTAAATTCTGTAATATCATTTTATTTTGATGATTTATTACTATTAATTTTTTTATTATTAAATTATTTCGAAGAAGTTTTAATATAACATCTAGTCAATTTTGATTCATATTTATTATTTTTATTTATTTATTGCAATTTTATTTTTATTTTTAACTTTTTAGATAGGTATTGTATTTATTTTATTTATCTATTTCTGATTTTATTTATTTTATATTTTTTTAGTAACTATTTTATTAAATCAGTTTATTTTAGTGTATTGGTATATATGGTATGTATTCAATTCCATAGCATACATTTAATAGGTATTCCATCATGTGGCGTGTATTTTATAAGTGTCAAAATGTACTCGTCTTTCGTTTGTTAAAGAACTTGTGCTGCTCTAAATGTTGGGATCGGCCCGGCTAGCTCAGCCAGCAGAGCATGCAACTCTTGATCTCAGAGTTGTGGACTCTTCCAACTGTACCGACTCTCAAGAATGTATCGCTATCCTTCTCCATCCTTTTCAACGATGTCGCCTTCAATGTATGAAGATTTGTAACGGCCGCTCGTAAATGTAATCGACAAAATTCAAACATCGCCCCCAATTGCTACTTACAGCAACGGCAATTTTAAAAGGAGTTGTTGTCGGAGCTTCCGTTTAGGGCCCTTCAAACTGCGATAGAGAAGAGATTTTTTTTCTGATTACGAAAAAGCGGCTTGTGCATGTTTTTTTTGTTATTTGTATATTGTACTCGAGTAGAATGCAATTGGATTAGGATTCCGTTGGCTTGATGATTGAGAAGCTTGAGTTCCTCTATGATTAGAAAAGTGAAAATTTTATTGCACTGTTGGAAATGCCATAGGAAAGCAATAATAATAAAAAAAATTTACTTAATTTAAGATCGTGTAGAGTATGATATAAAAGGAAGGAAAAAAAGGCAATCAATTAAATTAATAAACCTGGTGATTTTTTTTCCTAGCCCTATATTATTAGTTTTTATTTAATAAATAATTTCTTTCATGTACAAATACAAATGAAAGGCGACCACTGACCCAGCTACAAGTCATAGCCGCCCATTAATCCCATGTATATGTATGGATTTATAAAGTCAAAAATAGAAAAAAATGTATGTGTAAACAAATAAATAAAAGAACCAAAAGAAAAAATTATATATCATGTGTATACATACCTACATACTCGTACATATGTATATTGTACAAATATTGAATATTTAATTTAATAATTAAGTGCGGCTCACAGCAGACCACACTTTGCTTATATATAATAAGATATTGTGATATCCCTTAAATGTGAACAGCCTCATCTACATTTCAATAGCAGAAGATTCAACCATTGATGAATGGAGAATGGAATCGAATTTTCTGGCGAAATGGAAATTTGTATGGAACGCTGGATGGCATAGATTGTTCTCGAAATACAATATGTCATTCGAGTATAAATATCAGCATCCCCAAGGTCTGCAAGTCAGTTCACCAGTTGAATTTGAAGTGTGAATAAGTGATTTAAGTAAAATATAGAGAAAAGTAAAAGTGTTTGCGATAACCATTTGGATTGTGAATTGTTACCGTATTGAATAAAGCGATTGTATTGAAAAGAAATAAGTTCTATTAGTTGTACCCACACAAACATTTTACATTTGTGTCAGAAGTCGGATAGGACTTATTGTGAGTACAAAAAAAAAGTCTGTGATTGTTTGAAAAATCTATTATGGGTCGAAAACTATTGGAGTTGACCCTAGTCCAACTCAAATCCGAGTTGAACAAGAGAAGCACCAGCGCCAGTGGAGAAAAAAATGACTTGGTGCACCGACATCAGGGCGCTTTGAAAAACGAGGGACATGATCCAGATACATACTCCTTAGACATTGGCTGAGAAGAACAGATTAAAACCGGAAATAACATGGCTGCCATGATGCAACTCCTCTTGTTAAAGATGGACGAACAAAAAAATAGCCTCGGACAAAAAATGGACCACTAAAATTATGTATTATTACGCTACGGCAACACTTACAACTATGCAAATGTGTAACAATAGTATTCACCACTTGTTATTTTAACCTTGCCACGCTTCCTGTAATCTTTAACTTAATCTTTCACTTTAATAAAATACTTTCTTGCTGTAGTCGCCTATCGTCTTTTGTATGTGTTTAATATCTTTGGAGTGCCGCAAATACTACATTCTGGCAACGGCAAACAGTTCTTGGCAAAGGACTTCCGAAATCCTTTGTCAAAACACGGAATTAGGTACTTCAAAACGGCAAACTATGGGGCGCAGTTGAGAAGTTCGGTTCGTATTGGTACTGGTGTGACACCATACTTTGCTCTTTTCGGAACAAATGTGATGGCACATGGTAGTTGCTATGAACTAGCCGAGAGGTTGACCTCTGAGTGACACCGAGCTATTGACTCTCCCCAGATGCAACAGACTGCAATGCATAAGGGATAATATTAAGGAGAACATTCGGAAGGCGAATGAGAAGGGCGCGAAGACATACAACATTCGTGATAGAAAGACGCGTTACTTACCAAGACAAGAAGTGTTTCGACGGAATTTCATCCGAAGTGATACGCCGAAATACTTGACATGAAACCTTTGTCCGAAATATATGAAATGCTTCGTAGTAAAGGAAATTGGTAGTAGTATATATGAGTTACAAAATTTGGCAGGAAAGAAAATAGAAATCTTCCATGCCAAATATTTAAAACAATAAATCCGCAACCAAAGTATCTATACGTAAGTTTTGTAATTATCATGCAATTAATTAATTTTATCTTCTCTGTAGTATATTTGTTATTTATTTATTTAAATTCTGTAATATCATTTTATTTTGATGATTTATTACTATTAATTTTTTTATTATTAAATTATTTCGAAGAAGTTTTAATATAACATCTAGTCAATTTTGATTCATATTTATTATTTTTATTTATTTATTGCAATTTTATTTTTATTTTTAACTTTTTAGAGAGGTATTGTATTTATTTTATTTATCTATTTCTGATTTTATTTATTTTATATTTTTTTAGTAACTATTTTATTAAATCAGTTTATTTTAGTGTATTGGTATATATGGTATGTATTCAATTCCATAGCATACATTTAATAGGTATTCCATCATGTGGCGTGTATTTTATAAGTGTCAAAATGTACTCGTCTTTCGTTTGTTAAGGAACTTGTGCTGCTCTAAATGTTGGGATCGGCCCGGCTAGCTCAGCCAGCAGAGCATGCAACTCTTGATCTCAGAGTTGTGGACTCTTCCAACTGTACCGACTCTCAAGAATGTATCGCTATCCTTCTCCATCCTTTTCAACGATGTCGCCTTCAATGTATGAAGATTTGTAACGGCCGCTCGTAAATGTAATCGACAAAATTCAAACATCGCCCCCAATTGCTACTTACAGCAACGGCAATTTTAAAAGGAGTTGTTGTCGGAGCTTCCGTTTAGGGCCCTTCAAACTGCGATAGAGAAGAGATTTTTTTTCTGATTACGAAAAAGCGGCTTGTGCATGTTTTTTTTGTTATTTGTATATTGTACTCGAGTAGAATGCAATTGGATTAGGATTCCGTTGGCTTGATGATTGAGAAGCTTGAGTTCCTCTATGATTAGAAAAGTGAAAATTTTATTGCACTGTTGGAAATGCCATAGGAAAGCAATAATAATAAAAAAAATTTACTTAATTTAAGATCGTGTAGAGTATGATATAAAAGGAAGGAAAAAAAGGCAATCAATTAAATTAATAAACCTGGTGATTTTTTTTCCTAGCCCTATATTATTAGTTTTTATTTAATAAATAATTTCTTTCATGTACAAATACAAATGAAAGGCGACCACTGACCCAGCTACAAGTCATAGCCGCCCATTAATCCCATGTATATGTATGGATTTATAAAGTCAAAAATAGAAAAAAATGTATGTGTAAACAAATAAATAAAAGAACCAAAAGAAAAAATTATATATCATGTGTATACATACCTACATACTCGTACATATGTATATTGTACAAATATTGAATATTTAATTTAATAATTAAGTGCGGCTCACAGCAGACCACACTTTGCTTATATATAATAAGATATTGTGATATCCCTTAAATGTGAACAGCCTCATCTACATTTCAATAGCAGAAGATTCAACCATTGATGAATGGAGAATGGAATCGAATTTTCTGGCGAAATGGAAATTTGTATGGAACGCTGGATGGCATAGATTGTTCTCGAAATACAATATGTCATTCGAGTATAAATATCAGCATCCCCAAGGTCTGCAAGTCAGTTCACCAGTTGAATTTGAAGTGTGAATAAGTGATTTAAGTAAAATATAGAGAAAAGTAAAAGTGTTTGCGATAACCATTTGGATTGTGAATTGTTACCGTATTGAATAAAGCGATTGTATTGAAAAGAAATAAGTTCTATTAGTTGTACCCACACAAACATTTTACATTTGTGTCAGAAGTCGGATAGGACTTATTGTGAGTACAAAAAAAAAGTCTGTGATTGTTTGAAAAATCTATTATGGGTCGAAAACTATTGGAGTTGACCCTAGTCCAACTCAAATCCGAGTTGAACAAGAGAAGCACCAGCGCCAGTGGAGAAAAAAATGACTTGGTGCACCGACATCAGGGCGCTTTGAAAAACGAGGGACATGATCCAGATACATACTCCTTAGACATTGGCTGAGAAGAACAGATTAAAACCGGAAATAACATGGCTGCCATGATGCAACTCCTCTTGTTAAAGATGGACGAACAAAAAAATAGCCTCGGACAAAAAATGGACCACTAAAATTATGTATTATTACGCTACGGCAACACTTACAACTATGCAAATGTGTAACAATAGTATTCACCACTTGTTATTTTAACCTTGCCACGCTTCCTGTAATCTTTAACTTAATCTTTCACTTTAATAAAATACTTTCTTGCTGTAGTCGCCTATCGTCTTTTGTATGTGTTTAATATCTTTGGAGTGCCGCAAATACTACATTCTGGCAACGGCAAACAGTTCTTGGCAAAGGACTTCCGAAATCCTTTGTCAAAACACGGAATTAGGTACTTCAAAACGGCAAACTATGGGGCGCAGTTGAGAAGTTCGGTTCGTATTGGTACTGGTGTGACACCATACTTTGCTCTTTTCGGAACAAATGTGATGGCACATGGTAGTTGCTATGAACTAGCCGAGAGGTTGACCTCTGAGTGACACCGAGCTATTGACTCTCCCCAGATGCAACAGACTGCAATGCATAAGGGATAATATTAAGGAGAACATTCGGAAGGCGAATGAGAAGGGCGCGAAGACATACAACATTCGTGATAGAAAGACGCGTTACTTACCAAGACAAGAAGTGTTTCGACGGAATTTCATCCGAAGTGATACGCCGAAATACTTGACATGAAACCTTTGTCCGAAATATATGAAATGCTTCGTAGTAAAGGAAATTGGTAGTAGTATATATGAGTTACAAAATTTGGCAGGAAAGAAAATAGAAATCTTCCATGCCAAATATTTAAAACAATAAATCCGCAACCAAAGTATCTATACGTAAGTTTTGTAATTATCATGCAATTAATTAATTTTATCTTCTCTGTAGTATATTTGTTATTTATTTATTTAAATTCTGTAATATCATTTTATTTTGATGATTTATTACTATTAATTTTTTTATTATTAAATTATTTCGAAGAAGTTTTAATATAACATCTAGTCAATTTTGATTCATATTTATTATTTTTATTTATTTATTGCAATTTTATTTTTATTTTTAACTTTTTAGAGAGGTATTGTATTTATTTTATTTATCTATTTCTGATTTTATTTATTTTATATTTTTTTAGTAACTATTTTATTAAATCAGTTTATTTTAGTGTATTGGTATATATGGTATGTATTCAATTCCATAGCATACATTTAATAGGTATTCCATCATGTGGCGTGTATTTTATAAGTGTCAAAATGTACTCGTCTTTCGTTTGTTAAGGAACTTGTGCTGCTCTAAATGTTGGGATCGGCCCGGCTAGCTCAGCCAGCAGAGCATGCAACTCTTGATCTCAGAGTTGTGGACTCTTCCAACTGTACCGACTCTCAAGAATGTATCGCTATCCTTCTCCATCCTTTTCAACGATGTCGCCTTCAATGTATGAAGATTTGTAACGGCCGCTCGTAAATGTAATCGACAAAATTCAAACATCGCCCCCAATTGCTACTTACAGCAACGGCAATTTTAAAAGGAGTTGTTGTCGGAGCTTCCGTTTAGGGCCCTTCAAACTGCGATAGAGAAGAGATTTTTTTTCTGATTACGAAAAAGCGGCTTGTGCATGTTTTTTTTGTTATTTGTATATTGTACTCGAGTAGAATGCAATTGGATTAGGATTCCGTTGGCTTGATGATTGAGAAGCTTGAGTTCCTCTATGATTAGAAAAGTGAAAATTTTATTGCACTGTTGGAAATGCCATAGGAAAGCAATAATAATAAAAAAAATTTACTTAATTTAAGATCGTGTAGAGTATGATATAAAAGGAAGGAAAAAAAGGCAATCAATTAAATTAATAAACCTGGTGATTTTTTTTCCTAGCCCTATATTATTAGTTTTTATTTAATAAATAATTTCTTTCATGTACAAATACAAATGAAAGGCGACCACTGACCCAGCTACAAGTCATAGCCGCCCATTAATCCCATGTATATGTATGGATTTATAAAGTCAAAAATAGAAAAAAATGTATGTGTAAACAAATAAATAAAAGAACCAAAAGAAAAAATTATATATCATGTGTATACATACCTACATACTCGTACATATGTATATTGTACAAATATTGAATATTTAATTTAATAATTAAGTGCGGCTCACAGCAGACCACACTTTGCTTATATATAATAAGATATTGTGATATCCCTTAAATGTGAACAGCCTCATCTACATTTCAATAGCAGAAGATTCAACCATTGATGAATGGAGAATGGAATCGAATTTTCTGGCGAAATGGAAATTTGTATGGAACGCTGGATGGCATAGATTGTTCTCGAAATACAATATGTCATTCGAGTATAAATATCAGCATCCCCAAGGTCTGCAAGTCAGTTCACCAGTTGAATTTGAAGTGTGAATAAGTGATTTAAGTAAAATATAGAGAAAAGTAAAAGTGTTTGCGATAACCATTTGGATTGTGAATTGTTACCGTATTGAATAAAGCGATTGTATTGAAAAGAAATAAGTTCTATTAGTTGTACCCACACAAACATTTTACATTTGTGTCAGAAGTCGGATAGGACTTATTGTGAGTACAAAAAAAAAGTCTGTGATTGTTTGAAAAATCTATTATGGGTCGAAAACTATTGGAGTTGACCCTAGTCCAACTCAAATCCGAGTTGAACAAGAGAAGCACCAGCGCCAGTGGAGAAAAAAATGACTTGGTGCACCGACATCAGGGCGCTTTGAAAAACGAGGGACATGATCCAGATACATACTCCTTAGACATTGGCTGAGAAGAACAGATTAAAACCGGAAATAACATGGCTGCCATGATGCAACTCCTCTTGTTAAAGATGGACGAACAAAAAAATAGCCTCGGACAAAAAATGGACCACTAAAATTATGTATTATTACGCTACGGCAACACTTACAACTATGCAAATGTGTAACAATAGTATTCACCACTTGTTATTTTAACCTTGCCACGCTTCCTGTAATCTTTAACTTAATCTTTCACTTTAATAAAATACTTTCTTGCTGTAGTCGCCTATCGTCTTTTGTTGGCCTTTTTTTAATGCACAACCATCGAGTTTCTGGCTTTAATTCTAGTTACGAAGCATAAGTATTTACCTCTATGGACAAAAGTTCATTCTTCGCGCAGACTACGCAACTCTGAAATGGTCTGAGCATTTGCAGGGCCACGACTTTGAAGTGCAACACCGCAAGGGAAACTCCATTCAAACGCCGATGCTCTCCCTCGAGAACAGAAAGTTCATAAAGTGTGCGGCTACCAAGGGCTCTCTTGAAAATATATCATGCTAGGACCTTCTTTCATGCTAGTTAAAAATCTATGATCTTAGTACCTTCTTTCTCTTGTACTGCGTATGAAAGCGATAAACTTTACGGAGAAAATTAATCAATTAAATACGCTAAAATTAGTTTAAAGATGAAATTCGACCCTAACATTTCGGTTTTCCCTACATATTGTGCTCAATGAATATTAATCGAAATATAGTAAATAAAGTGTAAAATAGTTAATAAGTAATGCAGCGTATAAATATACAGCGACTCGCTCATACTCACACACTACATTCCTGCCTAACAAAAAAGACTGACATCCCTGCTTTGACAAGAAAAGAGATTAAGTTGTCAGATTATTTGTAAGAGGAGCAAATTGGCTTATTTCAATAAAGTTGTAAGAAATTAAAAAGTTGATAACGGTTTTTTTTTATTGTGCATCGCAACTGCACAAATTAGTGACCCCGACGTGATCAAAAAAAACATTACGTGATAAAAAGTTAAAAAAAAATCTATATACCTATATTATATACATACATTTATTGTGAATTTGGCATCACATCAAGAGTGCGATAAAACAATATTTATATGTCATTTCCTAGAGTGAAACCCTTTCGCTCACTCTTTTTTTTTTCGGTTGTCAATGTGAAAGCACACTTCTTTCGATCCCCGAAATTTTATTAAAATGTTAAATTGAAAAAAACAGTTGTTGAAATCCGTGACTCTTTATTTTACCACATACACAATAAAGTATTGGCGACGAGGATGGGATTCGGATGGTTATGCTGATTGTGAATTATTCTTATTGTGAATTACGCTGATTGTGGATCGTCGATTACTGCTGACTGATTTGTGCGTACGATTTATATTAACGCATTACAAAATTTTATTTTAAGATGCCTACTACTGATGCTGATAATCCCTCTACCGGACACATTATGATGCAACCAACATTTACCGTGGAAACATTTTGTGCCACAAATGCCAGGTGGGCAGAATGGGTTAAGCGGCTGGAGGTGGCATTTTCTTTATTCAAAGTGGGTGCTGACCAAAAACTACCCTATGTTTTACACTACATAGGCCAGGAGTCATACGACATTTTATTCGACAAACTTGCTCCGGAATTTCCCGAGAATGAATGCTACAGTGAAGTTGTAAAAATGATGCAAGAGTTCTGCGATCCTACGCCGTTGGAAATAGCTGAGGTTTTTCGATTCCAGCACCGAAAACAATAGGATGGAGAATCCGTTCAAGATTTTCTTCATGCGCTCCAGAAATGTGCTATAAATTGCAACTTTGGCAGTAATACGCAACCAATTTGTTTATGGATTAAGTTCCCAACATGTTCAAAGTCGACTTTTGGAAACGAGAAATATTACTCTGGAGAAAGCAGTGGATACGGCCTTTAGTTTGGAGTTGTCAGAAGGATGCAACTCAATTACACTCAAGGCACGTGGTAGCAACAATACGGTTCCAGGATCAGAGGAAGAACAGATCACCCTCCATTAGTTCAGGTAGTTTTACTAATACTTACAAAAAAAATAATTTTATAAAACAAAAAGAAACGAGTGCTAATAATACAAACAAAGAGAGGAATACCAAATGTTATCGATGTGGTGATTCGGACCACTGGGCTAACGTTTGTAAAAAGAAAAATGAAATTTGTAGTTTTTGTAAAATTCGGGGACACTTACGCAGAGTATGTTTAAAGGCTAATAATAATAATAGGCAAAATACACATAAAATAGAAGAAATTTTGAATATCTCTTCATTAAGTCGGGATAAATTTTATTTTCAAGTTACAGTCGAGGGAAAACCCACTAAATTTGAAATCGATACGGGCTCTGCTGCAACTATAATGCCACTTGTATATTTCAAGAACACATTTCCTCTACTTAAATTGAAAAATACTCAAATACAGTTAGTTTCATAGTGCCAAACTCAATTGAAAGTCTGTGGTTTTGTTTCGGTTGAAGTGCAATTTAAAAATCAGACATTCAGGTTAGATTTATACGTTGTTGCTAGTGGGAACTCCTTATTGTTGGGTCGCCAGTGGATTCGCGCATTACACATTCAATTTAATGACTTTCGTGAAATTTCACAAATTTCTAAAAGTGACGCGATTGCAAAATTGATTTAGAGGTATAAGGATATCTTTACTCCGGGTGTAGGAAGAACTTCGGGAATGCAAGCTTCCATACACTTAAAACCAAATATAAGCGCGTCATGTTTCATTTGCACTCCAAAAAAGGGTTGAAGAGGAAATACAGAATTTAGTCAAGCAAGGCATTTTAGAAAAGGTTGACAGTTCACCTACTGTTCCAGTAGTCAAAGCTAATGGCGGCATCCGTATTTGTGGTGATTTTAAGTGCACTGTAAACCCAAATATTGAGATTGATGAACACCCATTGCCCACAATTGATGAACTGTTTTCTAAAATGGCAGGGGGTACTAAGTTTACTAAAATCGATCTTAGTAAAGCTAATCTACATCGAAGTTAAACCCAAAATGCGACACATTTTAACCCTTAATACGCATAAAGGTCTTTTTAGATACAATAGATTAATGTTCGGGCTGGCTAGTGCACCAGCTATGTGGCAACGATGCATGGAGCAGGTTCTCCAAAATATTCCTGTTGTGACTATATTTTTAGATGATATTAAAATTACAGGATCTAGTGACGAAAACCACCTTTCAAATTTAGAAGAAGTTTTAAGGCGTTTACAAAAATTTTATCTCAAAATTAATTTAAAAAAAAGTACTTTTATGTGACTATTTGATCGATAAAGAGGGTATCTATAAAATTAAATCTAAAATAGATGCAATTCAAAATGCACCACGGCCGAAGGACAAAACACAAGTCCGTGCTTTTATCGGTCTAGTTAACTATTACGGGCGCTTTCTAAGAAATTTAAGTTCAACCCTATACCCAGTGAATCAACTTTTACAGAAAAGTTAGAAATTTTTGTGGACCACCGATTGCGAGGTGGCTTTCAATACAGTCAGAAGAGAAATTCAATTTCAAACGGTACTAGTGCACTATAACCCAAAACTGCCTTTAGTTCTCGCTACAGATGTATCGCCCTACTGTGTAGGAGCCGTCCTTAGCTATTTGTACCCTGATGGAACAGAGAGGCCTATTCAATTTGCATCAAAAAGTTTAAACAATACTCAAAAACGCTATTCCCAAATTGACAAAGAAGCTTTCGCCATAATTTTTGGGGTCAAAAAATTTTACCAATACCTTTACGGAAATACTTTTACCTTGTATACAGATCATGCACCTTTAATTCCGATATTTTCCCCTAATAAGAGTTTACCAGTATTATCTGCCACTCGCATGCAACATTATGCTCTGTCTTCAAAGCTTTAACTCCAAAATATAAAAAGTCCTCTAAACATGCCAACGCCGATGCATTATCCCGCTTACCCCTTAAGTGATACATTCTTATTTGATGAACCCGATTATGTTGAATTATTACAAATACAAATGATGTCAGTTTTTATCAAAAAAAATTGCACAAGAGACATCAAAGGATGACACTCTTTTAAAGCTACTGAAAGCTTTACAATTTGGAAAAACAATTTCAAAGAAATTCAGTTTTAACATTAATCAACACGAATTTAGTCTACAAAGTGGTTGTATATTGCATGGGGATAGAACTGTTATACCAAGAGCTCTTCGTAGCAAAGTCCTCCCTGAATTGCATTCGGCACATTTTGGCATTGTTAGAATGAAGAACTTCGCTCGCAGCTATTGCTGGTGGCCAAAAATCGATGAAGATATCGAGATGTAACATATGTGTAGTCTTGTTTCGAATGTAATAAATTGCAGAACAATATACCAAAAGCCCCGCTTCATCCATTGGAGGAAGCATGTAGATCATTTGAGAGAGTTCATGCTGATTTTGCTGGTCCTCTTAGAGGAGTTTACTATTTTATTTTGGTAGATGCTTGCAGTCGTTGGCCTGAAATTTATATTCTTAAAAACATAACAACAGAAAATACAATAGCAGTGTGTAGGAAAATTTTTTGCACTTTTGGATTTCCATACATATTCGTTTCAGACAATGGAAGACAATTTTAAAAATTTAAACAATTTCTTTTGCAACATGGAGTTGAACACAAGTTTACTACACCGTATCACCGTCTGGCAGAACATTGTGTTCAAACTTTGAAAAGGTCTTTAAAGGCGATGCGGTGTGAGAGCAATTCAAACGAGGAAGATTTATGCAAATTTCTTCTACAGTACCGAAAGATACCCCACACAAACACCAATGAAAGTCCTGCTATGCTTATGCTCGGCCGAAAAATTCGAACTGAGTTAGATTTATTGAAACCAACGTGTAAGGAATCAACAAGAAACTTACACAATCATATGAAATGTAAACGTTATGTTATCGGTATTAGAGTTTCAGTTAGAGATTATTTAAATGAAAAATGGAAATTTGGTAGGATCAGTCAAATACTGGGAGATCTTCATTATCTTATACAGCTTGATGACGGAAGATAATGGAAGAGGCATTTTGTTCAAATTCGCGAGATTAGCCCGTTCAGGGAGACCTTAATAAAGAAAGTTTTTCCGAAGACAACAAAATGGAGGTTTCCCCTAGTAATGACAGTTCCACAGAAGCAACCTCTAAATATGAAGATGAAAATGTTTACCATGAAAATGAAAAAAATACTAACTTAGAACTTTTAAACATCTCACAGCCTAGTCTCCCCGAATTGCGTAGGTCAAATAGAGTTAGAAAAGCTCCAGAAAGGTTTGGATATGGTAAATACGACAGTAAAAAATTGTTATTGTATATATCTTGTACGTAACAAAAAAAAAAAACGTTATGTGTAGCATCATTTTCAATCTTTATATAGATAGATATTTATATGTATAGATATTTATGCCTATAAAATAACCTAAGGTGCGATTTGTATTTTTTCTTTTTCTTTCGGGGAAGGAAGGAAGTGTTATATATTGGGTATATAATTTATTTCGTGCGGTTTTTTTTAAAAATTTGAACGTTTATTTAAGAAAAATATGTAAAATAGTATTATTCAAAGTATTGCCCATCTGAAGCTATGACTTTTTCCCATCTTTCTGGAAATTTGTGGATCCCATCCCAAAATAACTGCGCCGGCTTGGCAGCCAAGAATGAATCAAGCCAATTTTTGATATTCTGCTCTGATGTGAACCGTATTTCAGTGAGGGCGTTCTGCATCGACCGGAACAAATGGTAGTCAGAAGGGGCATGGTCTGGGCTATAAGGCGGGTGGGGTAAGACTTCCCATCCACTGTTTTCCAAATAGTTCTTAACCGGAATAGCAACTTGGGGCCGAGCGTTGTCATGATGGAAAATTATTGCCTCGTGTCTGGTCGCATATTCCGGGCGTTTTTCGGCCACTGCTCTCTTCAAACTGATTAATTGTGTTCGGCAGCGTTGTCCATTGATGGTTTCACCCGGTTTTAGCAGCTCATAATACAGCACACCCATCTGATCCCACCAAATACAGAGCATGGCGCGAAGCCATGGATATTCGGCTTTGCCCTTGATTTGGCTGGTTGGCCGGGTTTCACATATGATTTTTTGCGCTTGGGGTTGTCGTAATGGATCCATTTTTCATCACCAGTAACAATCCGATGCAAAAATGACTTCCTTTTGTGGCGTTCCAGCAGCATGTGGAACCCAATTTCCTTGCTTTTGAATATATCCAGCTGCTTTTAAACCTTTTGAAATGGCTGCTTGAGTGACACCCAACGATTCTTCTTGTGTTTGGCAACAATTTTCATAGAGTAATGCTTCCGGTTCGTCATCTTCAAACTTTTTTGGCTGCCCTGGACGTTCATCGTCTTCCAAACCAAACTCACCACTTTTAAATCGTGCAAACCACTTTTGGCACGTTCGCTCAGTTCACCATAAACTTCCACCAAAATACGATGACTTTCGGCAGCAGTTTTCTTCATATTAAAGTAATGAAGAAGAACTCCCCGCAAAAACACTTTTTCAGGCACAAAGTTCGAAATATTTGAGTGAAAAAAAATTATTGTTGTTTACGGTTCAAATGAATGACATATACTGAAATGACGTACAATGACAGAAGTTTTCCAACGCATGTTACAATGGAATAATACAAGTTACGGCATCTCTTAGCAAATTAAGTTATAGACCCAATACATACATTTATTGTGAATTTGGCATCACATCAAGAGTGCGATAAAACAATATTTATATGTCATTTCCTAGAGTGAAACCCTTTCGTTCACTATTTCTTTTTTTATTTCCAGTTGTCAATATGAACGCACACTTCTTTCGATCCCCGAAATTTTATTATCAAATGTTAAGATTAAAATATTAAACTAAAAGTTTAATTGAAATAAACAGTTGTTGAAATCCGTAACTCTTTATTTTACTACATACACAACAACCTATGGTAATTACGAGTATTTTAACATCGCCAGCGTCATCGGAATCAGGACTACAATTTAAGTACATTTTGCCAAGAATAAGCAACATTTTTGCACGAAGTACATACACATGTTACACCAGCTCCAGCGTCATCGCCATCACTATCGCCAGCACCAGTGCCAAAAATTGCCACAGGTTCCAGACACTGTTCAACAGCACCACGAGTCCCAGATACTCGCCATCAGCACTACATTTTTACATCAGAGTTTTAACCAAGAGTCAGTAATATTTTTTTTTTTATACGAAGTACAGTGAGTAAATCAATCATTTATTATCAAATTTCAAATAAAATACTTTTGTATGAATAAAGTCATAGATATAATTTTTACTTATCCTCTTTAAATTCCAATTCTTACTATAGTATATTATTATATTAATTACATTGTAAACACTCTTAGTGGGTAGAATTAAAATTTCAACATTCTTTTTCTCGCTTATGTTTGTGGATTTTTGGTGGAGAACATCGCGATTCCAATAACGGGTTCGCTCAATCGGTTACCGTTAAGGTTAAGGTTACGGTTACGTTTATACATTCCAAAAAAATTAAAAAATAGTAATTATAAGAAATTGTTACGTTGAATTGAGCTACCGCGATTCATATCATTTTACTTAGACATTTTCTGGTTAGTTTACGTTTCGAAAATGTATCTCGATGGTTAAAATACAGAACCCAACGGTACTGGGAATAATCTGGGAAATGCATTGATTTATAGTCAGTCTGCCTCTGATTCTATGCGGCAAACATCTTTGATTTAAATTAAAATTCCACCTTTTTGGAACAACCGACCGGATTTATGGTACCTACAAATCGAAACGCAATTCCGATTAAAAAATATTACGGCTTCAAATACTAAATATGATTATTTAGTGACTTCACTTAATAGTCAAACCATGGAATCAGTTGCCGATATCCTCGTTTCGCTGCCTGCGCAGGGAATATATTATCTTTTAAAAAAAAGTTTTACTCGAAAGAAATCGAGATAGCAAAGAAAAACGGTTAGACGCGCTGCTAAATAAAATCGAACTCGGTGATATGAAAACTTCGGCATTATTTAGGAGCATGGAAAGTCTAGCCAGTGGGAATAATCTAGTCAATTAGCCACTTTTTAAAAAACTGTGGTTAAATCGACTTCTGTCGAACATTCGCGTTTGCCTAATGGCAGATGAAAGTTCCCAAACTCAAAACGAATTTTTTTCTTTGACTGACAGGCTACATGACTCCTCAACAGCTTTCAATACCCAAGTCTCGCAGGTCAGTGTACCTGAGACTTCTACTTTGGATAGAGAACTCTTAGAAAAAATAGTTCATCGCATTGAACGTTTAAAAATGTGATTTCCAAAGAACAATAACAGAGCGTTCAGAAGTTTTTCGCGGGAAAGATCAAACAACAGATACCTTTCGCAAAGTAGGAACAAGAATGATAAATCTTTTTGTTGGTTTCATCGAAAATTTGATCGGAATGCAAAAAATTGTTCTAAACAATCTTGCAATTTTATATCGGATGACAACAAAAATTCAAAAAACTAATTTGCCAAATCTCAGATACGGCTATGAGGGAGGCATAAAAATTTCAAATTTCAATTTTTAGTCGATACAGGGGCAGACATTTCGCTTATTCCTCGTAAATTCTGTCAAATGTCAACCAACCTAACGATTTCATTCTTCTTACCGCAAACGGGGGACGAATTCATACTTACGGTTGTAAACGATTAACAGTGGATTTGAATTTAAGACGAGTGAAATGTTAACTTGTTTGGTAATAATTACGCGGGTTCACCAACTATTCCGATTCACCAAAAATTAACTGAAGTACTGGGACTAGGGTTAAGAAAATAAGAAAAACACGTCTACTTCGGTTAACTTGCCATTTAATTGTGTTATCCCCGAAAGGTATGCAATACAATGTGCGGTTATTAACAGCTTTTATAAAGGGATTTTTAGTGATTTTAATATACTTGGTAATGCAGCGCATTACTAATCATTTACATTTATCTTTATTACATATTATTTTTATTTATTGTTAATTATTAATTTTAAAGCTATATGCTTCTCGAATATCCTCCCCGGCCGTGAACAACGTTCTCAATGTGCGTCGACCCTTAATTCTGCAAAGGGTTTCTAACTTCATGTTGTGTTGCTTTGTTTGTCGATCACCCACGGTCATTGTCTTCGTACATTCTTCCTGTTGCGGCAGTTGTTGTTTTGTTTGCCAAACCGGCATAATGTGTAGTTCGTAGTGTAGTTACTAGTGCAGTGTAATTCAAGAAAATAAATGCCAAAAGAAAAAAAACAAAAAACAAAATTGTAATTAGGTGCTGTCATATGTGGTTTGTAAGTTATATTGACAAAGTAATTTGATTATGTCTTTTGTGTCAATCAAATTTGTAGTTGTAAGCGTAGTGTGTAGTATAATTATTAATGAAACCTGTTCGCCCCTGTTTGCCTCTCTTTTGTTTGCGTTTTTCGTATAGGGATTTTTGTATTTCGTGAAGTGCAGTGACGTCCTTGAACTCCAATTTGAGAAGTGCAGCATTCTGTACCTGGAGAAAAGACTTAAACAAACGGCATTAGTGAAAAATTCGTATTTTTTTTTTGTTAATAGTGAGAAAAAACAAGTGCATAATTCATTAAAATAAAACGACGGCACGTTTCGATATATTAGTGTGTTTCGATTCGCGGCGAAATTGGTTTAACGTGGTGTGTGTGACTGAGATGGCTACACATGCGTGCAGAATCGTGTAGCGCTGAGTTAAATTCTGTTTGTGTAGGTACATCTTTGACGTAATTTATGTTTCAAATTACGGCATGCACAATGCATTGCGAATGTGGGTCATGATAGAGTGTGAGAGCTGCGAGAAACCTTGGCATGAGAGTAAATGCCAGCGATTTCCAAGATGCGATTTTGTGTTCTGTTTATGTTTCTTAGATTTAAAATAAAATATTTCTTTGTTTGTTTACTTTTCGTTTTATTGGTGTACGGTTGATTGTATTTTTAACTGTGTTGTTGTTATTGTGGATAAGAATTTATTAATAAAAAAAACAATTCAAAAGGAAATAAATTTCAGTGTTTTCTTTCACGACTGTGTTTGCCGTCGGGAATTTGGTTTTATATATATTTTCTTTTTCATTGTTCTGTGTGTTTTGTCTTTACATCGTACGGAAATATGTATGTGATCCGTGGTGATTTTAATCCTTGTTAGGGAATTGCCTAGCTATGTGTGTCGTTGGATGGAAGTAGACACACTTTCGTAATCGGGCGCTAGACTTCTCCGCTTGATGTTTTCAAGGTGACGACTCGGGTTAAATTGTTTGTCCCTGGATGAACGTTTGTTACTCGCGCTAAACTCCATTTTGCTGGTGGTAAATGGTCATCTTTCAGCAAAACTAAGTCTCCGATCTTAGGTTGATTTTCGATCTTTAACCACTTTGGACGCTGTTGCAATCGTGACAGATACTCCGACTGCCACTTCTTCCAAAATAGCTGGTGTAATTTTTGTATCCGCTGCCAACGATGTAGGGGTCCGACCTTTATGTTTGCTAGATCAGGTTGAGGGATGGTATTTAGAGCTCGTCCGATAAGAAAGTGTCCGGGAGTGAGTGCATTGAAATCATTGGGGTCATCCGTCATTGGACATAGAGGCCTCGAATTTAAGCAGGCTTCTATTTGAAGCAGAAGCGTGTTGAGTTCCTCGAACGTATATGTCTCAGCGCCGGTTATTCTTTTGAGGTGGTATTTTATTGATTTTACATCCGCTTCCCAAAGTCCGCCGAAGTAAGGGGAAGCAGAAGGAATAAAATGCCACTGTATGCCTTCCTTGGAAATGGTTTCTGCGACATTCTTCCAATCGAACTTGGATTCTTCGAACGCCTTCTTCAACTCTTTGTTGGCTCCTATGAAGTTAGTCCCGTTGTCGCTGAATATGTGCGAACAAAGTCCCCTTCTGGATGTAAAACGTCGCAGGGCTGCGATGAAGGCTTGTGATGTTAAGTCACTGACTAATTCGATATGTATGGCTTTGGTCGCTAAACATACAAAAACAGCAAAATATGCCTTGAAAGTTTTGGAGCCTCGACCCTTCCACGCTTTAACATCTATCGGTCCTGCATAATCTATCCCAGAATGTGTGAAGGGCTGAGATATACGTACCCTTGGAGTTGGTGGGTTACCCATGAGCTGTTGCGATGGTTTTGCTCGATACCTGGAACATATATTGCACTTATGGATGACACTCTTCACGCAGGTTTTAAATTTCAAAATCCAATATTTATTGCGAAGATATGATGTTGTTTGTTGTAGTCCTCCATGTAGCGTTCTCAGATGAGCATCGGCTATCAATAGCTTTGTAAAATGATGCTTACCTCTGAGTATAATTGGATGCTTTTGATTAAATGAGAGCTTGGAGTGCTGCAACCTACCCCCTACTCGTAAAATGCCATCGGAGTCCTTGAACGGGCAGAGAGAGCTCGGAACCCTTTTTGTGCCCGAAGCAAACATGTCTACTTGCACGAGTGTAAGTACGACAAGCGTTGTTGCCTGGATTTCAGCTGGAGAAAGGATGTCAAAATTTCTAACGCCTGGTAAGTTCTTTGCATTTTGTATGAATCGCCGACAATAAGCTACGAGTATTATTCTTAATACTTTGCTCAAGCTGGAATATTTAAATATGAGATCTACTATATAATTTTTTATCGGGATGATTGTGTGGGCTTTCAGTGAACGCTTCTCTTCTTCTGTACATAGACTCGTTGGCTGAGGAGGACACTGGAACTTCCAGGATTTGTGGAGAAAAGCTGGACCATTCCACCAGAGGATGTTCGACTGCAAATCTGAGGACATTATACCTCTCGATGCTAGATCTGCAGGATTGTCATCACTTGGAATATGTCTCCAACTATCTGGTTGGACTAGTCGCTGTATCTCCGCAACTCGATTGTTTACAAACGTGACCCACTTGGTTGGAGGTGCTGCGATCCAAGATAAAACAATTGTTGAGTCTGTCCATGCATACTGCTTTACGTATCGTAATCCTAAAACCCTTGAAGTGTACTCCAGTAGTGTGGAAAGAATTACCGCTCCGCAGAGTTCAAGCCTTGGAAGTGTTTGGGTTTTGACTGGAGCAACTCTGGTCTTGGTTAGAAGCAAGTGTGTATCGAGAACTCGAAGATAAATCGCTGCTCCGTATGCCTTTTCGGACGCGTCACTGAAGCCATGCAATTCTAGATGCTTATGGTTGTCGTCTGTGTGGATCCAACGGGGGATACGAATCTGTTTGAGTTCAGGTAGTTCTTTCCGAAAAGTGTTCCACTCCTTCTTCAATTCCGGCGAAATAGGATCATCCCATTTGAACTCGCTACGCCACAGTTGTTGCATCATGATTTTCCCTTTTATGATGCAAGGTGAAATCCATCCGAGAGGATCAAAAAGTCTTGCAACAGTGGATAGAATGGTCCTCTTCGTCGGTTCATCAGTGTCGTGTTGAATGTTCTGGAAAGAAAGACTATCTTCTATCGGAAACCATTTGATTCCAAGAGCGTTAACATGTTCGGGCGAGTTCAAAGGAACAGAAAAATTAACTTCCCGCTGATCAAAGGGTATCTGGTCTAAGATTTCGCTCGCGTTACTTGTCCATTTGCGCAGATTGAACCCTCCCGAAGACAACAAACTGTTTACCTGATCCCGTCTGACTATCGTTTCCTTTATAGTGCCGGCTCCAGCAAAAAGATCATCAACATATAAATCTTCCCTCACCATTCGTGCGCCTAAAGGATACTTATGCGCTTCATCAGCAGCTAGTTGATTAAGAGAACGAATAGCAAGGTATGGTGCGCACGTTGTACCGAATGTGACCGTTTGCAGACGATATATTTTGATTTGGTCGGTATCGCAATCACGCCAGAATATCAGCTGATAATATGAATTCTCGGAGTGAACACGGATCTGCCGATACATTTTTTCAATGTCTGCTGTGAAGGTATATTTGTGTCTTCTCCACCTAAGTACAATATCTATAATGTCTGTTTGTGTTTTAGGTCCGGTCATCATATGTTGATTTAATGAAGTCCAGTCAGCAGTTTTGGCAGCAGCATCAAAGACGATCCGGAGTTTTGTCGTGGTACTAGAATCCTTGATTACGGCATGGTGTGGCACGAAGTAATGATATGGAGTTCTGAGTACTTCGTCCTTGATGCAATGGACTTCTTGCATATGTCCCAGTCGTAAGTATTCCTCCATACACCTTTTATATTCTTTGTGTAGTGTAGGGTCTAAGCGGAACCGTCGCTCCAATTGAGCAAACCTACGCAAGGCTCCTTCTTTCGAGGATCCAAGCCCAGGTCTGCTCCCTTCTCTAAATGGCAACCATACCTCATATCGTCCGCTATCCAATCTCTTCGTTGTTGTCGTAAAGAACTCTTCGCATGCTTTGTCTTCACAGGTCTGGTGGGTCTTAAATGGTGCCTCTTCTATTTCCCAAAACCTTTGTAGTTGCCGACCGACGTCCATCACTTGAACAAGGCTCCTTACTCTTCTGTTGTGTTGTTCCACTTTCCCCATTAAAATCCAACCGAACATTGTATTTTGTGCGATCGGTGTCATTGCTTCATCGCTGCGAATTACTTCTGGGAGTACTATTTCGGAATAAATATCATTCCCTAGCAAGAGGTCGACTTCCGCCGGTTTGTAATAGTTCGGGTCAGCAAGAGATAAGCTATTGATGTGCTTCCATCGCTTCGGTGTCAGTTCGTTGGCCGGAAGAAGCCCAGTTAGCGATTGAAAGACTAATGCGCGGGTGTCGGTTTCGTATCCCGATTGTATAGACCCAAGGGTAAGGTCAACGTAGCTACGACACACTCCGCTACTGACCTTCCCCAGCCCTGACACCTCAACGAAGATGCGTTTTCCGTTTATACCTAAACGCTTTACTGCTTCATCGGTAATGAATGACGCCTCTGATCCTGGGTCTACTAGACCTCTAAGGATGACTTCTCTTCCTGACGAGGCCCTGACCTTGACTACTGCTGTCGCTAATAAGATGTCTGTGTTCGTAAGTTGTGTCGTGTGGTAGTTCCTATCGTGCTGGGTCGGTTCGAAGGGTGTTGCGTTCGTATTAACTATGGACAAGTGTGATTGTGTGGGAGAGTGTGTGTGTTGGGTGGTGGTGAACCGATTATTCGGCGTCGATTGTGTTGCGTAGGGCTGTGTGTTTTATGTGTGTGAACTGGTTTGTGTTTGTGAAGGGGGATTGAAATGTAGGAGTGAGGGGTGAAGCTGTTGACAAAAGTAGCATCGAACTCTGCTTGCACATTGTTGGCTCGTGTGACTGTAAGCTAGACAGTTTTCACAGACACCAATTTTATTCACCGTGGACTTGCGTGATGCGATGTTCATTTTTAAAAATCTGTTGCAGGTCCGAAGTGAGTGAGCACCCTTGTTGCATACCTTGCAGCTAAACTGGCTCTTTTGGTTTTGCTTTAAATGAAAAGCTTTTGTTTTTGCTAATGGCGCTCTGGAAACTTTACTGGATCCTGTATCCTGCTGCTGGCCAACTGCCTCTAGTGTCCTAAACCTAGACTCTAAGAAATCGCAAAATACCTTAAATTTGGGTAGCTCCTTGTCTGTTCCTAACTTTCCTTCCCAAAGTTGTTGAGTTATGGTAGGGAGTTTTTTAACCATGCAAAAAATTAAGATAACATCCCACTGATCTACTGGTCTACCTAAATTCTTTAAGGCATGTCGACATTCCACCGAGGTATCTAAAAGTTTTTTCAACCCTGAGGAAGTCTCGTGAAGAGTTGTTTCTTGCCCGAAGAATATCCTCAGCTGTGTATTAACGAGAACGCGCTTGTGGTCATAGCGTGAAATGAGTATCTCCCAAGCTGGCAGATAATTCCCGTTATCAACAGCTAGGTGTTGCAAAAGGCGCTCTGCCTCACCCCCCAAACTGGACTTCAGATAATGTAGTTTTTCTACATCCGATAGTGTCTTATTGGTATGAATGAGTGAAACAAAAAGATCGTGGAAGGACCTCCAGGATTCATACTCTCCCGTAAACATCGGTAAATTTATTTTGGGAAGACGAATAGTGTTTTTATCACTACAAGTACTTAGCATAGCACTTACCGGGACATCAACCGCTGCTTGTAATTTATCCAGGTTATCCAAGAGAGCTGTTTTGTATTCAAAGTAAGCATCTTTTATTTTTTCAAACACTTCTTCTAAATCATCTTCCTTTCCAGCTTCGATCAATGCTATTCCATCGGCGTTATGGTGTGTACTCGATTTAAAATTCTCTTCAAGCACGGAAATCCTATTAGAGATGTAGTTTTTCGATCTCTCCTTTGGTGATGGTTTGCCAAAATTTTCAAAATCCTTAGTAATTTGCTTTAGCAAATTCCTTTGGAGCTTTAGAGCGGAGCTCATGATTAAAGAGGAAAAAAAAAAAATTTACACTTGTAAGAGAAAAAAAAATAAAATTGGGATGTATTTCAACTTACGTATCTTAAATATTTCTGAACCAGCAGAGTTCTCAATAAAATAAAAGACGTAGTATCTAAAGAATGCTGTTGCTAAACTGTATGCTGCACTGTTGTAATCGATGTATCAACGGTGTCCTTACGGCACAAATGTAGCGAAATTCCAACGGAGTCTTAGCGGTACGAATGAACTCAACTGTGGATTTATATCCAACGGTGCAATATATCTAACGCTGTAATATATCGAACGGTGCCTAGAGCTGTTGATTGAAATCGTCCAACGGTGGAATGCAGGAACGGCGAATATCCAGCTATGAGTTAAATCGAAGTATTTTTTAATTTAACAATTTTGCACTTTTTGTCTTTTTGTAAAATGGAAATGGAAAATTGCGCGGCGCGTGAAACCGTTTTGCACTTAAGAAAAAAACTCACTGGTACAGTTTATTTAAGTTTGTTAAACAATGTATTTAGATGGTCTTAATTTTTTTTGTCTATCGTTTCAGAACACACACGATTAATTTTAACTATTAATCTATTAAGGACTCGAAGGACCATGAAATGTTAACTTGTTTGGTAATAATTACGCGGGTTCACCAACTATTCCGATTCACCAAAAATTAACTGAAGTACTGGGACTAGGGTTAAGAAAATAAGAAAAACACGTCTACTTCGGTTGACTTGCCATTTAATTGTGTTATCCCCGAAAGGTATGCAATACAATGTGCGGTTATTAACAGCTTTTATAAAGGGATTTTTAGTGATTTTAATATACTTGGTAATGCAGCGCATTACTAATCATTTACATTTATCTTTATTACATATTATTTTTATTTATTGTTAATTATTAATTTTAAAGCTATATGCTTTTCGAACAACGAGTTTTCGATTTTACTCTTGCAATTGCAGACATCGATCACTCTATTATAGGAGCTGATTTTCTGCACAAGTTTCATTTAACTGTCGATCTTCGGAACCAACGAGTCGTAGATAAAAACACTAATCTTCAAAGCCAGCTGTATTTTCAAATCCGCAAACACGAGTTTTCCAAAATCTTTTTCGATTCCTAATGAATTCGGTGCCATTCTTGATCAGTTTCCTGAACTTAACACTTCACCAAATTTTACGTTACGGGTAAAACATGATGTTGTTCATCGAATAACCACTAATGGTCAACTTCCTTCAGCTAGTGCACATCGACTCAATCCGGAGAGGTTAGCTACCGCGAAACGTCAGTTCCAGCAAATCAATTTAGGTATTTGTCGCGTTTCAAAGTCACACGTCGTTTCATCACTTCACATGGTCCCGACGAAGAATTCACTCGAATTCAGGCCATACGGTGACTACCGATGGTTAAATCAAGCGATAATTCTAGATAAACAATCGCAAATACTCAAGATTGCTCCGCTAACCTCAACGGTTGTTCGATATTTTCAAGGATTGATTTGGTACGAGCCTACCATCAAATACAGGTCGCCGAAAAAGATATTCATAAAACGGCAGTCATAACGCCTTTCGGGCTTTTCGAATTTTTGCGAATGCCTTTTGGAGTGCGTAACGGTGCGCAAACCTTCCAACTTTTTATGAATCGCATTTTAGGTGATCTTTCATTCGTTTTTGTGTACTTGGACGACGTCCTGGTCTCAAGCAAATAGGTTGAGGAATATAGAGCACATTTACGTGAAGTTTTTAGAAGATTGCAGGAGCACGGGCTAAACGTTAATTTATCGAAATATGATCTCAGAGTAAACGAACTTAACTTTTTGGGTTACTGCGTTTCAAAAAATGGAATAACTCCTTCCGATGAACGAGTAAAAGCAATTATCGATTTTCCTAGTCATTGCTCTGTCAAACAACTTCGGCGCTTCCTCGGCATGATACATTTTTACAACCGCTTTATACCACACATAGCATACAAAGCCAAAATTCTTTAGGAGCAATTGAAAAATATTAAAACGGACAAACAATTAACTTAAAGGGCGATATTTCAATTGTCGGACGAGTGCAAAAAAGCTTTTCAAGTTGTCAAAAGAGATTTGTCCTGGCATACTATGCTTTTTCATCCCAAACCTTTAGCGCAAATCAGTATCATGGTAGATGCTTCGAATGACGCTATCGGAGGAGTTCTCCAGCAGTTTAATAATAACGTTTGGGAGCCGTTAGGTTTCTTTTCAACTCGTTTAAGTCCAGCCGAAAGAAAATATTCGACGTTCGATCGCGAACTTCTCGCAATTTTCAAAAAAGTTAAGCACTTCCATTATTATGTGGAAGGTAGACTATTTACAATTTTCACCGACTACAAGCCGCTCACAAATGAAATTTGCTCTAAAACAGAAAAATCACCTTGTCAAACGCGCCATTTAGAATTCATCGCTGAATTCACTACCGATATTCGTTATGTCAAAGAGATTCAAAACATAGTCGCCGATACATTATCGAGATCATTTGTCGGATTGATCGATTTTAATAATGTCAGTATTCCCAATCTTGTAAAAGAGCAAGAAAACGACGAAGAGCTCAAGTCACTTTTAGAACTTTCCCTTTCATCTTTTAAATTACAAAAAATAAATATTCCATTCGACGAAGTTGAAATATGGTGTGAAACCACCACTGGAAAAAACCGTCAGTATATTCCGCACATTTTTCGTCGCACAATTTTTGATAATCACCACAAACTGTCACATCCAGGTTCAAGAGCAATGCGTAAAATTATTACCGAAAAATATTTTTGGCCAAAAATGAACCAGGACGTCAACCGTTGGAATAAAAATGGTATTTCTTGTTAAAAATCTAAAATTTCTAGACACACTACATCGAAACACGGAACATTTCTGGTTCCAGAAGGCCGTTTTTCACACGTTCATATGGACTTAGTCGGTCCGTTACCTCCGTCTCAAGGTTTTACTTATTTACTAACAGTAAAAGATCGATTTTCGTCCTGGCCTAAAGCCATTCCATTAAGAAATATGAATGCTTCCACGGTTGCGTCCGCTTTTGTTCAAAACTGGGTTTCCAGGTTTGGTGTTCCCCGAACGATCACAACTGATCAGGGAACTCAATTCGAGTCCAGTTCTTTCAAAGAAATTTCTGAAACCCTCAGTACCAAGCGAATCAGAACTACTACGTAACATTCTCAGACGTACGGATCGGTCGAACGATTCCATATGAAACTCAAAGAATCTCTTCGCGCATACGACGATAAACAAAATTAGTATTCAAACCTACCTTGGATACTTCTCGGTATTCATTCTACAATAATTGATGACATTAACGTAACTCCTGCTCAATTATTGTACGGAGAAAATCTACGTTTACCCGCAGAATTAATCGAACCAAAACCGCTGAATCCAATTGTAAAATCGTCTACAGGTCGCGAAATCACTCAAGCCATATCGCAAACTCGACCAAGTTCAAGTAGAAATCGTGAACAAAAATACATTTTCGTGCCTAAAGACTTAAAACATTGCAAGTACGTTTTTGTTCGTGACGAGGTGAATCGCGGTAGTCTTAATCAAGCATACCAAGGTCCATTCGAAGTAATAAAGCGATACCAAAAATCTTTTTCAATCCGTATGAATGACAAAGAGCATACGATTTCAATCGATCGACTTAAACCAGCCTTTTGTGAGAATAGCGATGGGTCGCCCGAGAACAACACAAAACAAGTCACTTTCAATTTACATTGAAATATACCTTCGAAGAATGTAAATTAATTTAAAATAAAAAATATTCACTTATCTTTGCCTATTAAATAAATCGTATTAAAATAAAACACTGGATGTACATATTATACAATATATGTATATCATATACATCCTTTGCCTATCCAATAATTGTGTTAAAGTAAAATATTCATTGTAATACCCATGTAAAAAAAGAAGAACAACTTATTTCGCTATTGAATCAATGTACTCGTATTAAAGATAAAATACTCACTGTACACATAAATATGAAAATATGTAAAAATTAAATTTAAACTTTTGTACGGCGGGGAGTGATGTAGCGTATAAATATACCGCGGCTCGCTCATACTCACACACTACATCCCTGCCTAGCAAAAAGGACTGACATCCCTGCCTAGCAAAAAAGACTGACATCCCTGCTTTGACAAGAAAAGAGATTAAGTTGCCAGATTCGTGCCCTTTTGTTTTCTATTCTTAGATTTGGCGGTGAATACAACATTATTTGTAAGAGAAGCAAATTGGCTTATTTCAATAAAATTGTAAGAAATTAAAAAGTTGATAACGGGTTTTTTTTTATTGCCTGCACAAGTAACATTTTTATATTCATAGGACGGGCAGATATTTTGCATTGTCATCGTATATCTTTATAAAAGAATATTCATTTCTCAAATTGGTGCCGAAACCCAGAACACGTATTATAGTCAAGAAATTGATTTACAAGTTCGTGCTGTTATAGAAGCCAAATAAAGAGTATAGTGAAAGAAGCCACTGAAATTTTGTCTACGCCGGATTCAAAAATCAGTGATAATATCCGAAAAATGGAGGCATTGGACGAAGATTTGTCCTCCTATTTACAACGATTACGAAATGTCCATGAAAACTTGTGCGGGGTGAATAAGGTTATAATCGAAAACCAATTGAAGGATAGTAATCCAGACAAAATCGCTGAATATGAGGATGGTGTTATATTCCGCATATAAATTAGATTGACGAAGATAACTGCGCGTTTCAATCCCTCCATAAAATCGGTGCTAATGAGAGTATTACAGCTTAAAACTTTTTCGGGAGAAGGCACGGAATGAACTCCCTTCTGGGAAAATTCTAAGACGACAATACCTGAAAATAATTCTCTGACTGGCATCGAAAAATTCAACCATCTTCAATCGGTTTTAAAAGGAGAATCGGCAAAATCTCTAGCGTAGTTTACCCCCTCAGACGCCTGTTATGATGGCGCCATATCTATGTTGCAACAAGAATACGGAGATACTGAAAAACTTGTCGGTGGCTTGATGCAACTGTTAATGATACTTACACCAGTATATAACCAAACAGATTCCGTTGCACTCCGCCAATTGTATAATGTTGTCATCTCTTGCAGCCGTTCGCTGACAGCATTAAAAATACCGTCTTCTCATTATTATATTATGCTCAAATCTATACTGCTCAGATGTATGCCAAGGGAATTGAGGATCCAATATCATCGTGTGCAGAAGTCAAAAGGAGAGAGCAATTCTAAGTCTGTAACTGACTGCGACTCTACTTTTCATTTGATAGAGATAAGCAAGTGAAAAATATCCTGCTCTTTCTCAAACAAGAAGTAGAGTCCATGGAAAGGTCGGTGTTGAGAAAAACAATGAAAATGCATGTCAGTAAACACAAGGAAATGTTGACATCAGCCTACTACGAGTATTCTACCCTGCATATGCTATATTACAAATCTACTAGACATCCAACAGATCACTGTAATTGTGACACCTCAATTGCTGATAAAAAACTTTTGCTAATGAAAGGCGGTAGATGTTACAAATGCATGCATAAGCGACACATAGCTCAATTCTGTCGCGTTAGTGTGTTGTCTGCGGTAAAAATAGTATGAATTCTAACACAGAAAACGGAGAAGAAAATTCATCAACAGACCTGTACGAGTATATATCGAGTAGAATAAGGACTTCCAATATTTATTTGCAAACCGCGCTTTCCATCGGAAATAAAAAATAAACTCTTTGTTCGTGTCATCATAGATGCTCTCCACGTTCAGAGATCTTACGTTATGGAAAATATTGTAAAAAAAATTGCAATTAACTGCCGTTGGTACAGTGGATTTGTCCATGATTCCTTTTGGTGATTCTGCGATTCCTACCCCGATTTGTTACTGCTAAGTTAATTTGATAATAAAGAACTCAAGTATAGATGTACTCGTATACATAAAACTTCCTCCAGATAGGAAGCCATCATTCCCTGGAAGAGTTATATCAACTCAATAGAAGCAACAACAACAAACAACAAGGACGTCGCTATACAAAGGGTACATTCGCTCACTAAAAAGCTCTTATGCGAACCATCTAAATTCTTTGAGTATGATACAGCTATTAAAGAATTTATTATTATTATTATTATTATCAAGGGAATGAGGTAGAAGTAGTTGAAGAAAAATTAAGTCATGAAACATACCTTATTATAATTATTGTACTATTAGCCGCCCATTTGACCATTAAACTGTATTCGTGGCATAGAAAGTCACTTAAAAAAACATACCTAGCAAGAGCTGCATTAGTGTCACAAATATAACAAAATCAAAAAGACGATAGCGTATAATGTATAATACATACTCGTATATGTATGAGATAGGCATACTTAACGAGAACAAACATTTCTTTTGTTTTGATTCAGGATCAGAGCCAATTAAATGGCTACAGATTACAGATAAAGTACGGAAAAATAAAAAAGTGCTCGTTGGATCCTATAAATGTTTAAATACAAATAGGCCTGTAGGCCAGGAGACTTTAAATAAACACCTTGAGGTATTAGTAAATAGCCTTGAAAATATGAGGGTAATACTAAACGTAAACTACTCGAGGTTAACTAAACAACATAAGGCAAGCGCACATGAAATTTTCAGTGACTGTAGGGACAAAGTTGTTAGAGCAGTGTTACGACAGGACATATACATCAAAATACCTGTTTCACTTCATGAAAAGGTAACAATAGATTTTAACACCAGGAACCCGCATAAAATATATTCAAACACAATGCCGCAAACGCCTATAGACTTCCAGAATCCTTCCGGATTTCGATGGCACTGCAGAATAGCTGCAGAGTTTCCCAGCTGCATTAGAATTAGTAAATTGCGTAAATGATGGCAACAACATTATTGCTATTGATATAATAAAAACAAAATTAAAAAGGAAAGCTATAAACCTACTAGCAGGAACAGAAACAACAATAGAACAGGTAATCCAAAGACTAAAAACAGCAGCAAAGAGTGAATCAGTCGACCTAAATACCGCAAAACTGATGAACATCCGTCAAAGGTCCAAGCCGGCAAATTCATAAGCACAAAATTGCAGAGCGCGTGCATTTCAGACGGACTTATACCTCAATTGGCTGAGACATACTCTACCAAAACGGCTATAAAAGCTATGATAAAGAATTCTAATAATGATAAGGTAAAACTTATCATGGAGTCTCGTCACTTTAATAACATGAATGAGGCAGTAGCCAAATTCGTAAATAGCTGTACCGAAGCTAGTGGCCAGCCAAATGCCAAATGCAATACTCAATCTTAGAAACAAATGCGGTAGAGGTTATTATCAAAATAATAATAACCGAAGTAATAATAACTTTCGTGGATGTGCATACGGACGCGGCCAGGGTCGTGGACGCAGACTCGGAAACTATAATATGTAGTAACAATAATGGCAACAGTACCACCTCCGCAATTTATTCAGAAAATTAAAAATACAGGTTTATTCATCAAAATCTATATTGTCCCCTTCAAAGTAATCCCCATCGACTGCAACACACTTATGCCAGCGCTTCATCTAATCCTCGAAACATTTTTGATATTCGGTTTTCGGTATGTCCATCAGTACTTAGTGCGATTTTTCCATTGCTTCCTCTCGGCTGCTGAAACGCGTTCCCCGTAGTGGTTTTTTTAACTCGATTGAACAGAAAGAAGTCACAGGGAGCCAAATCAGGTGAATTCGGTGGCTGTTGGATGGTATTTGTTGCATTTTTCGTCAACAAATTACGAATAATGATGGCACTGTGCGACGTCGCGTTATCATGGTGCAAAATCCACGAGTTTTCTGCCCACAATTCTGGTCTCTTTCGGCGAATTGCTTCACGCAAACGTCTCATAACACCCAAATAATACATCCATGATGCACTACACCGTTGTAATCCATGAAAACCGTGAGCATTGCCTTCTTTTTTGACTGAAAACGCCGTGTTTTTTTTGGTCTCGGCTCATTTGGTGAACGCCATTCACTTATCTGATGTCTGGATTGCGTGTCGTACTCATAAACCCACGTCTCTTCTCCAGTAATGATCCTTTTGATGAATGTGGGATCGGATTCAGCCTCACAAATCATCTCTTTTGCGACGTCAACATGGTCTCTTTTTTGCGTGAAATTAAGGTCTTTTGGTACCAACTTTGTTGCTACACGACCGAAACCCAAATCATTAACCAAAATGTCTTGGACGGATCCATAGGCAATGTTCAAGTCCTCCGCTATCTCTCTGATGGTTAATTTGCGGTTATTGACCAACATTTCTTTTACTTCATCAATGTTTTCGTCGTTTTTCGATGTCTATGGTCTGCCACTGCGTTCATCATCTTCGATTGACTTACAACCACTTTTGAACCGCTCGTGCCCCTGGTAAACGACCGTTTTCTTTAGAGAATCGTTGCCGAAACACTTTTCCAACATTTCCAACGTTCGCGCATCATTAAATCCATTTTTTACGCAAAATGTAATACAAGTTCGTTGTTGCAAATTTAAATCCATTTCTAAAATTGTAAAAAATCGCCATCACACACAGAGATAGATGTACTCTTGGCTACGTAACTTTTGTAAATGTCAAGGTATAATGCTAAGATTTAGAGGGAATATCAACAATAGATTTACCAACTCAACAAAAAAAACAGAACTCAAATCGGAACGATGGGAGCGCCACACGCTGGTGTCCCCCGGGAATTCTTTGATCAAGGTGGTATAAATGACTTTAGCTAACCCAGATATAATAGCAAGCCTAATAGTAACAATAGATCCGGCAGAATGACACAGCAGGGTACGGAAAAAGAATGTTCCCCAAGTGCTCAGTAGGTCCGCTTTTACACAGCGCATGAGTTTGATGCGCATGTTTTGGTTATTTACTTTTGAACTGTCATTCTGTGATGCGCGCATTTTTACACGAAGCCTTTTTCTCATTATTTGATTTTTCATGTTATTTGGCAGCTCTCTTTCATTTCATCTTTGATGCTCAATGTTGAATGTTGAAAGCAAAATAAATTATAAAATCAAAATTGGCATTTGCAGAACTAAACAATTTATTGGACTCTTCGGAAATGATTATTCATTGCTTAAATACCGACTACAGTTCGCCGGGTACATTTCATAATTGAAAATGAGCTCGTTTGTTAATTCTTTGGTCCATTTAAATTCATCCGCTATACTGAAATGTTGTACTCGTAACAACAGCGAAAGAAGTAATAAAGCAAATGCAAAAAAGAAAGAAGAAGGAGAAAAGGAAATGTCAAAAACATGCAAAGCAAATCTTGCCCGCCGTGTATCGGGAAATTTTTTTTTGTTTCATTTTCCCTCTCATCCCTCTCATCCCTCTCTTTTGCACTTATTTGAATCTCACTAAACATGCGCTGTGTAAAAGCCGTCTAGGTAACATAAAAACAAACAGTAAGATCTACAATATAAATTTGAATTTAACATCATTCATTGAACTACAGACGACATTAAATAATGATACAGCAACATTTATAGTCGACACGGGAGCGGATATTTCTCTAATAAAGAAAAGACAGATTCAAAATTTAAATACATTAAACACGTACGAAACCACAAGCCTACACGGCATAGGTCAAGGAATAGCAAAACATTGGGAAAAGTTTACTCTGACTTATTATATGAAAATAAACTAATAGCCTATGAATTTCATGTTGTTGATGATGACTTTCCAATCCCATCCGATGAAATAATCGGTCTTGATTTCATCAAGAAATACCATTGCTTACTTAACTATGACAAGGATATGAGCTGGCTGGTACTAAGGCCAAATGATTTTGAAGACATTGCAATACCGATGGCATGCTCACCAAAGCGTGATGCACTAGCAATACCAGTAAGATCCGAAGTTATTAAACAAGTCAAAATCCAATGCAAGGAAAAAAACGTGCTTATCCTACAACAACAACTCCAAGACGAAATATATGTGGCAAAAACAATTGCAACAAGCACCAGGGCATTTGTCCGTATTATAAATACAACAAATGAAAATGTACTGACACAGAATTTTACATTTAAAACAGAAAGTCTAAACGACTATGAAGGAATATCAATACAAAATGGCCAATCCGAAGACCTAAAATTACAAAAATTGTCCAAAAATTTTCCAGACTTCATAAAGTCTGATTTACATAAACTTTGCTCGGAGTACATAGATATATTCGCACTCGAAACAGATAAGATAACTGTTAATAATTTTTATATTCAAAAACTTCGTTTAAAAACCGCCCAGCCAACATATATTAAAAACTATAGAATACCGCAAACCCATAAAACTGAGATTGCCAAACAAGTTGACAAATTGATACAAGACGATATAGTCAGCAGCAGAGTATAATAGTCCAATACTGTTGGTACCGAAAAAATCTTTACCAGGTAATAATCAAAAACGTTGGAGATTAGTTGTAGACTATAAACAAAAAATTAATTCCGGACAAGTTTCCGTTGCCAAGAATAGACGACATTCTTGACCAATTAGGTAAAATCAAGTATTTCTCTTGCCTGGACTTAACGTCAGGTTCTCACCAAATTGAATTAAATGAAAACTCCAGGGACATTACATCGTTCTCAACAGATAAAGGTTCATATCGATTCAAACGTCTGCCCTGTGGCTTAAAGATAGCACCAAACTCTTTTCAAAAAATGATGACAATTGGTTTCTCTGGTTTAGCACCGACACAAGCATTCTTGTATATGGATGATTTAATTGTATTGGGACGTTCAGAAGCTCATATGTTGAAAAATTTGACAGATGTATTCAAAACGCGTCGAAAATACAATCTAAAATTACATCCTGACAAATGTTCATTTTTCAGCCACGAAGTGACATATTTAGGTGATAAATGCGCGAAAGAAAGCATTCTTCCAGATGATAGTAAATTTCAGATAATACTGGAATATCCTACGCCCAAAAACGCAGACGAAGTGAAGCGATTTGTTGCATTCTGCAACTATTACAGACGATTTGTTCCAAATTTCGCTGAACATTCAAGATTCTTAAAAAGACTCCGTAAGAAAAACACATCCTTTGAATGGAATATAGAATGTGGTAACGCATCCGAATACCTTAAACAGGCGCTAATAAGCCCTAACATTCTATAATACCCAGATTTCCAGAAGCAATCTTGTATAACAACCGATGCTAGCAAATACCCCTGCGGTGCGGTGCTTAGTCAAGAGCACAATGGATACCAACTTCCGGAAGCATACGCGTCGAGATCATTCATCAGGCGAAAGCAATAAGTCCATAATTGAACATATTACATATTTGGCACTAAGTTTTTGGTTAAAAGTGATCACAGACCACTATGTTATCTATTTGCAGTGAAAAATCCCTCTTCTAAATTAACACGCATGAGATTAGATCTAGAGGAATATGATTTTACTGTAGAGTACTTGAGGTGAAAAGAAAACTATGTAGCAGACGCATTGTCGCGCATAGATTTTAAAGAAATCCAGAATATAAAAAAGTCATCCAACAAAATATTAAAAGTAACAACTAGGTTGCAATCTAATAAAAATAGAGAAAAACAATATACCAACAACATAAAACCGTCATCAGTAAACATTAAACTATACGAAGCATTCAGTAGCACGAATAAGAAAAACAGCGCCAAGCTAGTTATTAATGATCTGTTTAAAGATTATAAAGAATAAAAAAGTGATCACAAAAGACATAAATCACCTAATCACTAATGGAAAAATTGACTTGCATCAATTATTTCCACTGCTTGAAAAAATGGCAAGTGATAATGGTTTGATAAAGCTGCAGCAGTCTCTAGGAGACAACATATTTGACAAGATCCGGATCAATGAATATAAAGGAAAAAGAAATAGCACTCTGAACAACCTACAAATTGCATTGACGCCAGTATTAACTAAAATTGCAAACGATGACGAAAAAACAAAAATTATACAAAAGTACTATTACGATCCAATCTGGGGAAGCCACTCAGGGATTACACGTACATTAAAAAAGATACGACAGAAATATCATTGGAAATACATGACGAGAGATGTTATAAAATACGTAAAGAGTTGTGATAAATGTCAAAGAAACAAGTCTCTGAAAAACATAAAAGAATCAATGATAATAACCAATACGCCAGCGGCTGCATTTGATGTAGTGCTAGTAGATACAATTGGACCACTTCCAAGGTCACAAAATGGCAACGCATACGCGGTCACAGCAATATGCGATCTAACTAAATATCTGGTGTCAATACCAATCGGTAACAAAAGTGCAAGAACAATTGCGAAAGCAATCTTTGACCATTTCATCCTAGTTTTCGGTCCCATGAAGAAAATAATCACTGACATGGGCACCAAATATAAAAATATTTTCTGAAATCTGTAAACTGCTAAAGGTGGAAAATGTTGCCTCAACGGCATACCATCACCAAACGTTCGGAACTGTGGAAAGAAACCACAGAACATTTAATGAATACGTTCGATCATACCTTTCAGTAGGAAAAACAGACTGGGATGAGTGGCTGATATGCTATACGTATTGCTACAACACTACACCATCAGTGATACATGACTATTGTCTATTTAAATTAGTGTTTGGTAAATCACCAACCAATTACGAATTCCTCTCAAATACACAAATAGATCCAATTTATAATGTGGATGCATACGAGAAAGAAGTCAAATTCAGATTACAAACGGCTCCCAAAAGAGCCGTAGAAAAAATAACCAAAAAAGAAATTAAGGAAAAAGTCTTATACGACAGGAATAGTAATAACAACAATATACTTTTAAATATGACAATTGTGCACAAAGACCGACTAAGACGTTATAATACAAACTAAGTACATATACGAGTATGTAATATAGTTTAACAAAAAAAAATGGGGGGTTTTAATGAAAAAAAAACACCTAATTATCAAATATGGTATGTTGATTAAGAATAAATTGTAGATTCATTCTTCCTGAAAAAGGGAGGTGTGGTGAAATTATGTATAATAACATTCCGACCGATTGGACATCGGAAACCACACTCGTGTAGTAAGGTCAGCCTTCTGCTGAACCAGCTATTCACAATCGTGTGAAATTATGTATAATAACATTCCGACCGATTGGACATCGAAAACTACACTCGTGTAGTAAGGTCAGCCTTCTGCTGAACCAGCTATTCCCATCGTCTGGTCATCGGATCCCATGCTCGTGCGAGCGTATTGAATATTATTAAGCTAGCGACACTGTCGCATAAGAAAGATTGAGATAGTAATAAAGAAACCTTCAAGTGAACAAGTTGTTATTTTAATAAAACTCTAAACATTACAGACTATTACTACATCACCGCTAATAAAGTTGGATTCAAAATTCCTCGCACTTGGCTTTGCTATTCCGAAATACAAAATTGAAAATTGAGCTTACTGTGAAGCTTGTTGGATGTTCGCTCAAAGTACATGTACTAGTTTCAAGTCGGCTTGGATTGATGGAGTACGTAATCGGGGAAAGTTGGGCGAAAAAATCAATATTCAAGATAAAAGTACCGTACATGTTAATGCTTGTATAACGCTTAAATTATGGCGTAAAAATGAGATAAGGATATTGAGAAACGGATTTTGAGGGAAAAATCGTTTTAGGGTTATTTTAACTTTGGCTGTGTGTAATCTTCCTTTAAGAGATATTTTTTGTCAATCCTTGATTTACTCGCTATGTATGATCCGATATTGAAAAATTTTATCTCAAATCGTGAACATACTGTTCATTATTTAAACTCTGAGATACAAAATGATCTCATCAATATTTTATCAAAAACAGTCAACAATATTAAGAAAGCCCCTTTTCCGCCCATATCATTGATACTACTCAAGATTTAAGTAAAATAGATCAGATGAGTCAAGTTTTTCGATACGTTCAGATTGAAAAAGATGAAAAGGCAAGGCAGTTGATTTAAAAATAACTGAGTCTTTTTTGGGGTTCGAAAAAGTTGAAGATCATTATGCGATTGGTTTAGAACTTAAAATCATTGAAGGTATCGAGAAGAAAGGTGTTGATATCGCAAAATGTCGAGGACAAGGTTACGATGGTGCCGCGAAAACAGAATAATGCTATTTATGTCCAGTGTGCGGCCCATCGACTAAACCTTGTCCTCAATGATGCTGTGGAATCTGTTCCAGAAGTTTAAATTTTTTTGATTAAATTCAACGACTCTATGTTTTTTTCGCAAACAGCATAAAACGGTGAGAGTTGTTATCTGAAGCTTGTGAAGGACACGATACTACAAAAATATCAGTTAAACACCTTTGTCCAACCTGGTGGTCCTCAAGGGAAGATTCTTTGTAGGCTGTAAGATTCAAATATAAAGATATTCTTCGCGCACTCTCGAAAATCATACTGATAAACAAATGTATTTCTGAGCTAAATGAAGCGGAAGCTCTGCGCAGGAAAATGGAAACTTTTGATTTCGTCTTTCAAGTGGTTTTACACTCACAAATCTTAACGTCAACTAATGCTGTTTCAAAATTTCTCCAAAAATCAGACATAGATCGTTCTCAAGCAAATTCAATGTTAATACAATCCTACCAAACATTACGAATCTTTCGAAACTCGTTTGAAGAAGCAAAAACTATATCGATTGATTTATGTGACTCTTGGGAGTCAAAACTCAATTCTATAGCAAACGAATACCAAAAGTCCAAAAACATTTTGAACTATCCCAAGACGAGAGAATAACTGATAGAGAGTCAAGATTTAGAATTAATATCTTCTACAAATGTCTTGATGTTATTCGTCAACAAATAAAAATTAGATTTAATAGTTTGATAAACATAATTGACACATTCCAAGTTATTCAATCTCAGCAGCTTCTAGCGATGTCAGATAACGATTTGTACCAAAACTGTAAAAAGCCTCTTGAATGTTATGATGAAAACATTAGTGACAAAATATGTACATGAACAATTGTTGTCTTTTCGTGCTTGCCTTGTGAATCGCATAAAAAACGACTCGCACATTTGTTGTTAATAGAACATTCTGCTTTGTCAGCGAGTTTTCCTGTGACTGTTGATTTAGTTGAACGTTCTTTTTCGAAACTTAAAATAATTAAAAACTACCTACGAAGTACTATGGGCCAAGAACGATTGGGGAGTTTAAGTATTTTATCTACTCGCACATATATGTAGAAAACGAAACTGCAAATGGTTTGCGAAATGATCTTCATAAAGCGATTAAAACGTTCGCTGAAACAAAAGTCCGGGGAAATATATTTTGATATTTTACTTTACGATCGTTATTTCTGAAATAAAAAAACTTTTAATTAGTTGTACTTTAAGTGTTTGCAAAATTTGGTATAATACATTTCTCTTTTTCTATTGCACATTCGGGCCTGTAATCCTAAGTATATTGTATTTGATGGCGATGGCCTGATAGCTAAACTAACGGGCTGGCATGCTCGAAGCCTGTGCTCAATTCCTTGCCGTGCCAATAGCTTTTATTTCAAAATCGTTATCACCCTTTTGGCGGACAATGGCAAACCCGTGAAAGTAATTCTGACTGTGAGAGAGCTTTATCAGTAGAGCCGTTCGGATTCGGCAAAAAGCAGTAGGCTCCGCTCAGAGGTGTAAAAGTTGAGCAACACAAATGAGTTCAAGAACTGTAGCGCTATGTGCATATTTATTTTATTTAGGTTTATATTTTATTTCCGAAAATGTCCTAAAATTAATTTACTTGAAATACATTTAAAAGCGCACTTTACAGCATTTTCTAACTTCTTATCAGTTATCCCTGACATACGACGCATATTAATAATAATTATACAGCATATGTATATGCAAATCTCTTTTGAGTTGGGTAAGGGGGCTAACAAAAAAAATTTAACACCTGGGCCCCGCAAGGTGAAACTACGCAACTGATCGGAATTAGTCGTGAATCTCGTTGAGTTGGAATGCATATCTTTGCTGATTTCACCTAAAAGGCATTTCAAGCTGTGGCATACATTCGGACGATAGATGTCTTGGGGGCAGTAAATATATGTTTTATATGTGCCAAATCACGAGTGGCACCTTTAAAGAAACTGAAAGTAGACCTAAGTTTACCAAATTAGAGGCAACTGTGGCGTTGCTTGCCTCATAAAGCCATATTACAGGAGAATATTTTGAAACCATAGGGGTGGACTTTGCTGATCATCTCCATCAAAAACGAAAACCATAGCAAGGTATATATTATGGTGTTTACCTCTGCGGTCGTAAAGGCTGTTTATTTAGAACTCGTTTTGATTTTGACAACTGCGAACTGCCTGCTGGCCATTCGACCATTTAATGCTAGAAGGTGTGTGCCTAAGATAATTTATTCAGACAATGCAAACATTTTTCAAAGGTCGAAGGATTTAGCGTACTTGAGTAATATTCTGGACTCTGAAATTTTTTTAGAGCTCTCTTAGCAATCGTTCCCTTATTTGGCGATTTAGTGTAAAGAGAGCACCTTGGTGGGCTGGATTTTGGGAGCGGCTAGTCAAAAGTGTAAAGAATGTTTTGTAGGTTTACAATTTGGAAAGCGAAAATTAATAATGGAGAACTTTGTACTCTACTTGCGGAAGCAGAACATGTCATTAATATGCCGCCGTTAACCTATATAAGCCATGATCCCTTAGATTTCACGCCTCTAATCCCAGATAGTTTTCTTGCAGGATATTTTGGTTCACCATCAGAGGAGAAATCGGTTGATGATATCGAGTTCCGTAAAAAGCGGAAAACAAGAATTCAGCATATATCTATACTATCGAAAAGATTGAATACCGAGTAACTTCGCTTTTTAAGATCTGCCCATCACTCTAAAGATATGTTTTCCAAGGAAGTTAACGTGGACGATTTCGTTTTAGTATGTGATCCTTCAAAACCGCAGCTGCTCTTTAAGATGGAAGATGAGTGCACTTACCCAGGGAGCGACAATCGGGTAAGAGCCTGTGAGGTTTGTTTTGCTGACGGCAAAAACACGTACTTTTATATCCCCTGGAAATTAGCATGTTGAAAATATATCATGCCAGAGCATGTTAAAATTAGTATAAAGACGGAATTCGACCTGAACAGTTCGGCTTTCCCTACTTATTGTACACAATGAATATGTGGGTGGCCGTGGCTCAGGTGGTAGTGTATTGGCTTCCCAATCGGACGGTTCGGGGTTCAATACCAGCCGTGGCCGAAATTCGTTTTTTCAAGCAACTAAAATCTCGTGAGATAAATGGTTGCCTAAATACATCATCAAGTCAATTTACACTAAAAATTTAGTCTCCCCAGTAAATGTTGGATGCCACCCATGGAGCGAAATAACCACTAAGCCCAAACATCTTTCTTTCTCTTTCTGTCCCATTTTCCGAAAAACTTAACACATACTTTGGCATCATAAGTGTAGTCATACCCGCTTGAGTGTTAAGTTCTTTAAAAAAAAAAAAAAGAATATGAATTAAAGTATAATAAATAAATTGTAAAATAATTAATAAGTGGCGTTTTTATATTGATTGGACATCCAGACATTTGCCATCGTATTTTTTTTGTATTCTACAATATCGGTCGGTATCTTTATAAAAGTAATAATCATTTCTCAAAGGCACAAATGTAAACCCACAGGGACGAATGCAACGAATAGCCATCGACATCGATGGGCCGTTTCCCGAAATCTCTAATAACAACCGATATAACCTCGTGGTCATGGATTATTTCAGTAAGTATCTGGAAGTGTTCGCAGCTCCTCAAATACTAGTGAACCAATTTTGTTGAAATTTTTTGAGCTATTTAAGTTATTAGTCTACTAGAACTATGTAATTTTAACGAAGTTTGAGCATAGCAACTAATGAAAATACTCGTAATTACTGAAATACTTAGGTAAATTTTCAATTCATGATTTATTTTTTCATTGAAAAAAATACAATATAAAAGAGAGTAAAGTGCTAAGCCTTGGTTGCGTAACACCATCAATGGTTAGTGACCGAAACTCTCACGTGTTTCTGGTGGCTGACTTATGTGAAGCCTGCATCACTGGTACAGACTTCGTGAGAGAACGTGGACAAGTGGTCGACTTGGGGGCACAAACCCTGAAATACGGAAACATGGAGATACCAATGGCATACCGCCAACCCTTAGAACCTTCGTAGGAAGCAATGGTTTGGGCAAAAGCGGAAGGTGGTAGCCACCGATTCTGTTTGATGGAGCCAAAAAATAGGAGAGCCTTTATGGTGGGAAAGAACCTAGTGGAACCAAAAAACAACAAGGTTTCTGTAAGGATTCTAAATACAAAGATATTCAGTGTTAAAGTTAAAAAGGGAGAGATAATGGGAAAATATGCGCCTATTGAGGCTATATCGACAACAACGGAAATAAGCCGTACAACACCAGTCGCAAGAGTCCAGAGTTTGAAAATCAAGAACAAAATCCCCAGCCTCTGTAATTTGGATCAAGAGCGGCGCTAATATATTCGCTACACAAGACGGAGAATATGGACGTACACAATTTTTCAATATCACATTGACACCAGAGACGCCCAACCAATTCGTCAACCTGCAAGGCCTCTTCCATCGGCAAAGCAAACAGAAGTTGCAGGAATGGTGTCGAAGATGAAAATTGAGGGATTGATTAAAGAATCGCAGAGGCCGTGGGCATCCCCAGTGGTCCTCGTGTAGTAGAAAGATGGCAGCACGAAGTTTTGTGTAGAGTACCGACGTCTCAACGACGTAACTAAAAAGGAGAGCTACCCACTTCCGTGAATCGATGACACTTTGGATACGCTTTCTGGAGTGAAATGGTTCTCAACACTAGAATTGAAGAGCGGTTACTGGCAGGTAGAGGTGAATCGTACGGATAGTGGGAAAACTGCCTTAACTACCGAAAGCGGTCTTTGGCAGTTTAGAGTGATGGTGGTTGGACTGTACAACGCTCCGGCTACTTTCGAGCGGCTAATGGAACGAACCTTGCAAGGGATCACTTGGAAAACCTGCATAATGTATTTCGACGATTACCGTCATAGGCAAGACGTTCGAGGAACATCGACAAAATCTAAAAGAAGTGTTTGAGAGGCTGCGAAGCGCTCATATAAAGCTAAACCCAAAAAAGTTTGCCTTGTTTCGCCCGGAAGTAAAATATCTGGGTAACATTATATACGCGGAAGAAGTAAGGATGCATCCTGATAAAATCGAAGCAGTGGAAAGTTGGCCTGCCCTAAAGATAAACATCAATTAAGAAGCTTTTTTTGACTTACCACGTATTACGGAAGACTAGTAAAGAATTTTGCTGGTAATGCAAAGAGCTTTCATCAATTTACGGCAAAAGGCCGATAGTTCAGGTGGCATGGAGAGTATGAAAATGAATTCGAAGAACTCAACCGGTAGCTGTGCAATGCGCTCCTCTTGCGCTTGAAAGGCTTCGTACCCCTTGAGGCGTTCCTCTATTTTGACGTGAAAGGGCTAACCCAGGATAGGTTTGCGAAACCACTAATCTTCCACGTAGCTCGTGCAGTTGGTGAGGGGCGACTCAAATACAACAGAGACGTTGCACACGGCAGTATTGAACGTCTTAAGTTTAGTAGGGCGGTATCAGAACGCGATAAAAAAGATCTCGATTAGCAGCCCTATAATATTTGGTGGTTGAGTGTAGAAGACCCAATTCGTTCGTCGTTTCCTTCAAGTCCGAGGTATCCTAGTCAGATGGCAAAGTGGGCCATATTTTCCTTGCTATGTTTAGCAAATGGCCGAGTTTCATAGGGTAGTGTAGTTTTAAAGTATTTAAGGTTAGCAACTTTGGGTTAGCTAACAATTAGGTTAGCAACTTGAAGTATTCTAACAATTATGTTAGATTAGATTGTATAGTGAGGCTAAGAAGTTTAAGGTTTAGTATAAGTTAGCATAGGTGGTTAACTCAAGTAGTTTAAGTCAGATGTATAAGTTGTAATAAAATTTTCATTTACTAAGTTTTTTTTTAAATACTTAATATTTTCTTAGTTTAACTAGATGTTAATGAATATTAATTATTATTTAAAGTACTAAATTAAAGGTCGAAAGACATAAAATAAGAACATAGTTTAGCTTAGAGCACCTGCTCGGAGGACCAATAAGTTAGTATAGGTTGATTAGGTTATGTTAAGTTAGCTATTAAGCATTTTTTCTGTTAGTTATATACATGCTAAATTTAAGTAAATTTAAGAAGATTAAAATAAAATGGATTAAAAACAAAAATGAAAAAATGGCTACTACAATTTAAGAACCCCGAAGATGAAGTTCCGAAATAGACCGAACAGTTGCAGCCTTGAAAGTTCAACAACGCAAGGGAAAACTCCACTCAAACGCTGTGGCTCTGTTACGTTGACCGTGCGAAGTTAAATGTGGACATTGCAACCGTTAAAAAGCGAAAGAATAGACCACTATCTAATTGATCAGTACTGAGCCAGTAGAAGATTGGAGTACAGAGGAAATCCATTCCTTCCAAGAGACAGATAATGATATCGAACAAATACTGGCCTAGAAGGAGCACAAGAAAAGACCAGGGTGACATGAGATATCGGACTGGAGCCAAACTCTGAAGGAATATTGGGCACATCGGGACTCGCTTTGTATGCAAGATGGTTTGCTGAAGAGAAAATGCAAAAGTGTAGATAGAACAACATCTAGTATGCAGCTAATCGTGCAACAGTCCAGAATCAGTGAAGTGCTCCATGAAATACATGACGGAACCTCAGGAGGTTATTTGGGAACAAACAAAACATTGGAAATGGCGAGGGAACGCTTCTACTTGCTAAGCGCAAAACAAGATATCGAGAATTTGCACAAAAGGTGCATAAGGTGTGAGGCTACCAAGGGCTCAAACGTAAAGCCACAGGGACGAATGCAACAATACAATGTCGAAGCACCATTCGAACGAATAGCCATCGTCAGCGCTTTCCCGAAACATTTAATAACAACCGATACACCCTCGTGGCCATGGATTACTTCAGTAAGTGGCCGGAAGTGTTCGCAATACCGAAACAAGAGGCTAAGACAGTAGCAGAACAGATCACAACTGGGTGAGCAGATTAGGGGTCCCAATGGAGTTACACTCTGATCACGGGCGAAACTTTGAACGAAACTTTGAACGAAACTTTGAATCAAAAATCTACAGGAAGTGTGCGAATTTATGGGAGTAAGGAAGACAAGGACAACGCCACTACACATTCAATAAGATGGAATTGTCGAGCGATTCAATAGGACTTTGAAGGAGCATCTGTCTAAAATCGTCAGTAACTGCCGGCGGGGCTGGATCGACACATACCCCTCTTCTTTATGGCCTACCGAAACACGGTCCATAGTTCAACAGGACATAAACCGTCCGAGATCTTACTTGGTCAAACCGTTCGGTTGGCAAGTGAAACAAAATTCGGATCCCCACGTACACAGAGCAAGGAGGTTAATGACTACGTGGATGATTGCGCAGAAGGATTTGTAAATTACAAGAAAACAACTGTAGGATAGGCGAGCGAGTCAAATGAAACAACTTGAGAGGAGATGTGCTACTTACGACAGTTTATTGAGAAGAAGGAAAATTGACATGACGGGTTGTATTCATACTTTCATATGAAGCGGTACGCTTATGTAAAAGAAATAAGAAAGTGTGAGCATCATACGATATGACAATAGTTTCTTACTTTCGGTTAACATTTACTTCTGACAATCTTAAGTATGTGTTATACGAGAACACTTACAGTAGTGTACAAAAAAAATGCCTACACAACCGAGAGAAGACGAAGCCAGCAAGCAACCGCATGAAGACTAGGCACGACATCAAGCCGAAATCTGACGATCATGATACGTAAATTCTCAGCCCCAACATTCCGCCCCCTTTCAATGAACCTTCCTTTCAAGAGGAAATCGGTGCCTATTGCGAATAGGCTGTATAAATTCTGGTCGTGACGTTTTTACCTCGGCGACTCGGACTCGACCATCTGGACCTTTGAAGACGTTTGTGATTCTCCCCTTAAGCCATTTTTGGCGAGGTAAGTTGTCCTCATGATTTATCACAATGCTACCAACATCAATATTCGGGTTTGCTGATGTCCATTTTGAACAACCTTGTAGTTCCTGGATATACTCTGCTGACCACCGTTTCCAAGAGTGGGTTTTCACAGCATTTATTCGACGCCAGCTTTGAATATAGCTGATGTGATCTATGTTCGCGGTCTCCACTGCTGGTTCTTCTGGCACCTTTCAAGCTTCGGTAAAGATGACCCTTTGCTACTTTTACGACTGCTCCCCAAATCCCACCGAAGTGCAGATGCAGATCTCCCATTACCTGCTCGAATAATTTTGGTCGATATCTGATACAGTCTGGGCACTGTCGAACTGTTTGACATACCAGCTCCCTAACGTTGATTATCCGAAATCTTTGTCTCGTTAGTGAGACAAGCGACTTTGGACCGGCATGATAATTTGATATGTAGAAATGTCGAAAACTAGAGTACTTGGGAAGTAAAAATGGATGTTTACATTCTTCTGGAATGCTTCAATCGACCTCCCACTTTCAATAAAAGAAGACCATTTGTATCCTCTATAAAAGGGTTCAACCAATTTATGGATCCCGTGAGCTTCGCGTTCCAATTTATTGCCCTGATTTCTTCTGTAAAATATTTAATTTGATTTAGATGAATTGTTCTCTGTAGGGCGTTGTCCAAGTCCTCGACTGTAAGATGTTTACTTCGTAGAGATGTTGGATGTCTTAGCCAGTTAAGAAACTTTTCGACGTTAGCTATGACTCGTAGAGTTTTCGTGTATGAACAAAATCGATCTATGATTTCCAGGCAACTATTGTCATAACGTTCCTTTAGTCTTAAGAGTGCTTTTGGTTAATTTTCCTCTGTAACTCTAATGGCCTTAACTGCGCCAAGAGCTTGATCACTCAGGCATGCCAACATGTAATCATATTTTTCGATTTTGGTCAGACTCGAGTCATTGTTTACAAGATTATTGAACGAATTTATGAAATTCTTGTAGTCTGAGTACTTTCCACTAAACCTGGGCAAACGTTGTTTAGGAAGAATTTTTGTTTTTGCTGTGACGTACAACTCTTCTAATTCACTACGACAGGTATCGGAGGGTATTAAACCTTCTATTTTAGTCTGGTATACTAAAATTTATTTGAAGTAGAACTGCAAAATTCTTAGACGACACTCAAGTTCAGTTGATGTTAATGCATTTGCATTGGACTCCACTAAATTCTTTATCAGGAATATGCTTCCTTTAGTAGAAGCCCGTTGCTGTTTCAATTCCTCAATGATCTGTTCACTTCCCATCTTATTTATTCAAATAGTTTTTTTTTTTTTTAAACAAACGCGATGAAAATAAAGCTGACACACCTACTCCAAAAGTACTATTTTATTTGGCTTAAAGCGAACAATGGTAAGTCCCACGGCGAAGCCAGGCACCGTGCAATTACGATGGCCAAAATATCTAAATCCGCAATTATTTTAACGAATTGTCATGATCTCTTCCGCGACGACGATGAAAATTTCGATAAACGATGATATACGGCCGAAATGTAGATCGATGCACTGAAATGCAGAGTGTGATGGTGAATTGTGGACTGTGGACCGTACAGCTTGCGAGGGTACTTACGAGCGAACGAGCGAATGAGGCGCAAAAGGAACTACCAAAAAATGCAATAGTGTGGTGGATGTAATCGAAATTTTGGGCGAAAGCTTTACGAAATTATATGTTTAACCGCAAAGGAGTGAATCTTAATTTTTCTCATTTGTGGATTTTAGCGAATTGTTACCACTGATAGCATCAACAATGAATTCACAGAATGGCTATTGCTGACTACAAGTACATTTTACATCTGGAGATCGGAGATTTAAATAAGTCTCTTGGATGCGGAAATCAAATGTGTATGTCGTTCAGTGAAAATTTTGTCTTTAATTGCATGCAGAATGCAGGTCTAAGTTATGATGAATGTGCGTTTTTACAACGTAATTGATTTCCAACTTTTTGTTTGGCGAGATTGATTAACGCACATTTGAATAATTAGACTATTTTAATCGGACGTACATGGATGGGAGATGTTATATTTATCTCCCACTTTATTTCCTTGTTGATCAGCTGCATGGTCTTCCTCTTGGATATTCTCTTGCGAATTTTTCCAGGCCTCCAGGGCTAATTTTCCGATTTTCTTGAGATTGGTTTTGTTTACATATGCTGTACGTTAATAATTGCTTGAGTTCGAATTCTTTATGGAGACTTTTATTCATTCATAATGATAAATATTAATTAATAGCGATTCTAAAACAACAACCATCTGCGACTTGGTGTCGAGGTATCTGGAAACAAATTTAATATGTGTGTGTATGAAAAAATATAGCACAAAAAGACGAATACCATTTCTTAAACATATAAGTATGTAATTTATTAGAACATAAGTTAATATAAAAATGATCCTATGTTTACAAAAATATCACAAATTCAAAAAAAAGCTTAACTCTACTATTTTAAAATATTGCTTTTATCATTTTGCTTTTTCTACTTGTTAAATTGTCTTCTATTGTATTACAATATTTACGTATTGTTCTAAAGTACATACGTGAACGGAGAAAAATTTCTTACACTTTTCTTTCGGACGATAGTTACGATAATAAACTATATTATTTTTATTAAACATTTTAAAAATTGTCTCCATCTTCTCCATATTTACCACCATTTCGTCCTTAAGTTTTTGAAGATATCCTCCGTCAGCAGATTGGTCCACGTGAACGATGTCTCTGGGTATTTTGAACAGCTAAATCTGGATTCTTGATGTGGCAAATGTATCCTGCCAAATGCTCCAGCCCATCTTACTGTAGAAATTCCAGTTCATCTACCGGCTCTTCAGTTGCTATGATTGCGGGGTTGCGGGATTAAGTGTCTTCACTAGAGTGCTACTTAAACAGCGCGTACCTTTTAAATCGGGTGTATTATCTACTAAAGTATTGCCTGTGGAAGATGTAAATACGAACGTGTATACAACATATGGTTACTTAAAGACAGGGCCGGTTCGATGAATTTTGGCGCCCGGCGCTGAATAATAGTATAGCCCCTTAAAAATGTAGATTTAAACAATATGAGTAAATTTTAAAACGATTGCAAAATCGAAAATATTTCATTATGTATGTATACATTTCCACATCACCCAAGGAGGTAGAATACCAATGCGTCTTTTTTTTGGGGTTTCCCCAGTAGGTCTATTCCTCTATACATAAAAATACAAATTAAAAAAGTTCAGATAAGATTTACTTGTTAAACATTTCATGCTTAAAAATAACCAAAAAAATCAAGAACGAAAAAAATTTTTAGGAATTAAGAAATATAAATTAAATAAATTAAATACGTTCACGCAACTATTGAATAAATAATAAACCATACACGCATATTATTGCACTTACGTCTTTTTTTGGTAAAAAGTTATTGCCCAGTAAAAGAAAGAGGATGAAAAAGTTTAAAGCTAAAATTAAATTAGGTGCACATTTTACAAGAATAAGGTTTCTTTAAAGAAGTCACAAAAAATTATAAACTGAACAACTAAAGTTAGGTATTTCCATAGGCAAGAAAATTTAAAATTTTAAAGAGTGCCTTTATTTTGGCAAAACCTTCCACTAGAAAATTACTATCAAGCTCCGGCATAATTTCTTTTTCAATTGATATGGTTGCCAAAGATTCGAATCGTTCCTGGGATATTGAAGAACGTAAGTAATTTTTTATAATCTTAAGTTTGGAAAATGAGCGTTCTCCTAATGCTACAGTAACCGTTAAAGTTAAAACTATTCTTAGGGCTATAACAGCATTTGGAAAATCTTTCAGAAATTGATGAAGTGGTTTGATCTAAAAAATGAAATTCCACCTTAAATCTTTCTTGCGGTTCTATAATAAGCTTATCTCTTCCTTCGTAGGAAAACTGAGTTGCTCATTTTCGGGACCGCAAGACTGCAATGGCAGGAAAAGTGCAGGGAACTTCTAGATCAACAGCTATGGTCGTAGCTTCCTCTAAAAACAAGGAGAATTTTTCATCATTTCTCAATTTTATGAGAAATTGTTTTGTTGAACACAAAATCTCAACTCTCAGCTTGAGGCACATATTCCGTTGTTGAAAGAACTTGCTAGCAATATTAATCCTATCTAAAATTCTGTTCCAAATTACAACACAGCAAATAAATCTAAAATCAGTCACCTTGCCGCCAAGGGACTGGGCCATATTTCTGGATTTAGGGTCGTCAGCTTGTGATAGTTCAACAAGAGCTTCATAAACTTCTCCTAAGTATAGGTATAATGGCCTGAAAGCATCTATTCTGCCCTCCTATCTGGTAGTACATAGTTTTAGTATTAAACTTATAAGATGTTTTTTCAGAACTGACCATCTGTTTACAGAGTTAGAGAAAAAACCTATAAACTCTCAACTGTGTCAAAAAAATGCCACTGCATCAAAAGAACATTGAACAGAATCAAGGATGACTCTTGGTTCGAGAGCTTTAATTCAATCTTGCAATTTTGCCTTTCATGTTTGCACCGTTGTCTTATCGTTAGCCCCGGCAATTTGATAAAGCAAGGATTAACTTTTAAAGCTCACCTAATACTAGCTTAGTTAATCCATATCCGGTTGTCTCTTCTGCAACTAAAAATCCTAAGAAGTATTCCTTAACTTCATAGTTTTTTTTGTTATGGTCAACTATTCTAACTACCAAAGTTAGCTGTTCCTTCCTGGTAATATCGGGCGTACAATCTACAATTATCGAAAAATATTTAGCTCGCTTTATTTTGTTTAAAATAGCTTTTCTAAGTTCTATGAGCTCATTTTGAATGCCCTTACTTAGATATGTGTGCTTCGTTTCTTGGTGATGGATTCTGCGTAGATGTTCTGCTAGAAGCATGTCAAATTGACTAACAGCTTGCACAAGTTGCAGAAAATTGCCATTGTCTTGCCCAAATAAAACATCGGAGCTTCCTCTAAATCCTAAAGACTGTGTAGCAAGGAATTGCACTAGAATGATAAGCCATTTCAGGACATTTCTCCAATGCTCAGTTTCCTTGCCCATCTGATTTTGCATTCCCGAGTCTACTGTTTTGCCTTTTTGCAAACCTAAATCTCTCCAAGCCCGAAAAGCTGTCATATGTAAGGGACTTGTCTCATGCTCTTGAATAGTCCTTGACAAGTGACTCCAGTCACTCTAGCCTGTGCTGGACAAAGCGGCTCTCCTTTTCGCTCGCGAAAATAAGAGACAGCAGAAGCAGAAGATTTCGAGTAAACTAACCATGGCCTTGGTGTTTTCTCACCATTTTTTAAATCTTTTTGGTGCTCAACATCCTGCTTTTAGTTACGGGGAAACTAAAATTTTCTACTTAAACAGGGCCCTGCTCCACTAATAATTGAATAACTTGATCACTTAAGTTTGGCCATAATTTAGGATCTTCAAATGCTAGTAAAACATTAATTGCACTACATTCTTCAACATCATCTAACACATTTCAGGCTGGTTCTGGCTGAACTAGCTCTGCAAAATTTTCCGTTGGCAATTAATTATTGCAACTAAGATTTACCGATGTTGAAGGACACACAGCAAGGTATGTCCTGAACTGCAGCGCCTGTTTTGTATTGTCTGCCTCAATCGCTTTCCGTTTACTCCTACACTCAATACCTGATAGTTTTTTCTTTCCTGAATACATTACTGAGTCCCGACCACAATGCAACACTTTTTTTGAAAATATTTTTTAACCGATTTGAATCAGTTGTATACAGGAACTTTTTTTACACATTAGAAATAAAACAATTACAAAAACGAGAAAATCTACATATTTAATATTATTTTAACACTCACAGGGTTTTCTAAATTCTCAAAATACTTATAAATTTATAAATAATCGCATGCACATGTATAGTATACGGTATACCTTAGTATAAACACATAATAGTATACAACGCCTACTTTATGTACACGAAACTTATGTTCACTTTACATTAATAAGCGTAGATAGGTACACGTTAAACGTAAAAAACAACAAAACATGCAGAGCCAAAAAAAACAATTGCAATTTGCAAAGAAAAACCCGCCACCACTTACCAGACTCCCGCTATAGTGCAAAAAAAAAAAACATGCTCTGACAAAACATACGAGTACACAATACAATCTTAACAAGTGCGTACCTACTGTGAAATATACTCGTACTTATTTAAGTTTGCATTCCATTGTTAGCCAGAAGCACAACTTAATGCGATTGAAGCTAACAACACGTTCTCTTCTACCTTCTACATCGAACACGTTTGCCTAAGTTTGTTGGAACTAATTTTATTTGTTGTAAATAACTTCCATTTGGCGCAGATCCGAAACTGCTCCATAGGAAGTTTAATTTGTTAGTGTTTTCTGTGATTTCAGCTGGAAAAACTATGGCGTATGGCGCGGCATGATACAACAGCTCCAAAAGCACATAGGTACAACAAAAAGGCCGAGGATATTAAGTAATAGGTTCGATGAAAGTGGGTATTTTTTTTTTAGATGGACTGCAACTACGTTTCTATGCTGTTGTAGTTGCGTACAGAGTACAGACACGGGCACTGGAAAAGGCTGTAAGCTGATGTTAGGTATCAGTGCGCAGTATACGGTGCGGCCGTTCCACTTTCTCCAATGCAAGGTTCGGCCCTGCTTAAAGAATAAAACATATCTTTCATAGACAAACTTTCTTCATCTTGTCCACGTATGTATGAACGAAGTCGATACATGAATTCCAAACGGTTTGGATTATCATATAGGCCGCCTTTCCGAAAAAATTCTCTAAAACATCTTGATTCAGTCTGTCTGTCAGTACATACGAAATACTGTATTCAGTCTTTAAGTCGTTATACAGAAGTTTAAGAGAATTATTCGCCATGATAATGCCTAAAAGTATTATAAAGTTGTAAAAGCAAAAATTCGTTTAATAAAACATTACCTTTCTGGAAGGGCATCATGGTTCGTTTTCCGTTAACCCTCATAATAAGCATTACGGAAGTCATCTCATCGACAATTCCAAATTGGAGCGATTCTGAAAGTCCAACGCCTTGAACTCGTTCGCGACTATGAAGGTAAGGTAAGGAACTCTTACGTTGAGACAGTCGAACCAATCATTTACCTGAAATTGTAAAGATGTATATGACACATAATTTTTAAGGAAATTTAAATTCTTACCTGTTTAAAAAATACAGAACACTTAAGACAGCCTTTCGAGCTTAGTTCCCCCAAACTACCAGCCTGCATAATAGCTTGAGCGACCGTGTGTAAGAATAATTTTGTTGCAAGTTTCACTTTTTGATGTTCTGCACCTTGGTTAGAAATATTTTGTGTGCAATACTCAAATCAGACTTATCATTAGCTCTTCTATGATTCCTTTGGAAATGAGTTGCCCGTTCAAAATAAAACAACCATTATCAACGAAGTTGTTCCGGATGAGTTTTATGAGATGAGGCACATATACATTCCTTGATTCATCAGTTGGGTTTGAAAAAACGATTTTGTTACCGTGATTTCAAGTTCACGCAGCAAACCTTGATTTATTTCCCCGAGATCACAGACGATTGCACAAAACTTTAAAACCACATTCACTTAATTGGTGAATAATACTAATACTAAACAGTATTTGTTTGTTTATCCATTGGTTAAAATCGTAGAAAATTGGTTATTTTTAATTGCCAATTAATCCCCTTATCATCTCCACTTGGACGTATTTCGTAGCTTTCAGAGTTTCATCCTTCCGTTTCTCGTAGATAATTTTCTCTTTGACTTTCATTTCGTCAAATGAAAGTACGCAAATTTTGTCGACTTCTTCCATATCGATGTTTTTCATAATATTCAACACGAATTGGATTATTCCCGGATATACCTCTAATTTTGAGCACCACTTTTTAAGTGTTATCACAGCTGGAAGAGGGTATTGTTTTCGCAACAGAAATCGGTAGACTCGGGGCCAGCTGCCTGTATTGCGATCGCATTAGCAGTATCGTCTAATGACCATTTTGCACGTTTCTGAGGACATTCTAATTTTCTTAATTGGCCCGTGACAAAAATACGACCAACGGAGTCAATGGTTTGTTGCTGCTTCCAGTTTTCTTCTTTCAATTTTGGCATTTGCTCCAATATTCTGCAAAATATAAACAGCGGTTGAAATTCTAATTACATTTAATTCGCATTACCCTAATTTAATCTGTCATCTACTTACTGAGAATATGTAGGGATGATTTCATCAACTTGTGTACTACAGTCGACCATTAATGGTTTAACTTGTGTACCGCAGTCTATCTTAGAGCAATCACACTTGTTTGATAGAAATAAATTCTCTGCGGGGACTTCCGGACCTATGTTCTTGTCATGCACAATTAGTGCATCACTGAAATAAAAAAAACCGAGTGTTATTAGTGGAAATAACGGTTACAATAATTGTACTTCACATAGCATGGGATCAAAAGTCTATTTTGAATCATCCGTCACTTCTTCATCCTTTTGCAATGGTAACAAAAGTGAAGGAACAGCATCTTGTTTAATACTAGTCATTGTGGTGCGCATGGATTGTCACTTAAATCACGTTGGATGCCAAAAAATGATCGGTCAAGGGATTAGACCGCCAACCGGAGGATCTCTCTTAACTCCTGCTTATCAGGATAGGAAGGTCCTGTTTGATGTGTTGACGGTATGTCAACGGTTGCGAAAAAATGCAAAGTATGAAGTATGTATGTTGCATGACGGAATTCATGTTACGCTTTGGAACCAGCACCCAAGAAATTAGCAAACTGTTGCAAACAACAAATTAAAACGAGCGAGGTTTCCTCTAAAGGTTATGAATACAAAAGAGCTTTTCATTTTATTGTTGCGATGGTATTTATACAGATTTTGATTTCAGTTATTTCACATAGTACGTTATTTGTTAACGTTTGAAATTTACAGCGAATTAAGCAATTATAAAAATATGGCGACTGGTATACAAAGTGCGCCAGATTTAATAGTTAATAAATACATTTTTGGTATAATATGTCGTATGTACATATCCAGGGTGTCCCAAAAGTCAACGTCAAGCCGGGAACGGGTGATAGGTCCAATGGTGTCGGTTATCACAAAATTATAAAAAAAATCTAAGTTATGTACTTTTAAAATTATTGGCATTCAAAAAAAAATCGATAAATCTTACACCCTGTACTGGTTATTCCTTAGAATTCAGTGTGCTGTACTTTTGGGCATTCATATACTTTCTTGAATTGCAGGTACTGAGATACTAGGGTCTTGTACGACTGCTTGTACTTCGTCCTCGTAGGGCATGAAGGGTCTTCCCTAACTAGCCATTCGATTTAGAAAGCGACCCTCTGAGAATGACCGGATGACGCTGAGCATTTGGGTATCTCTCATGATAAAGTCTGGCTGGAGCACTAGCATTACACCTGCATTCCCCATAAATGAGATGCATGTTAGCATATTCCTGAGCAGTGTATCGAGATTGCATGATGGCATTCACACTACACAATCACTGGATCAACGATCAATAATAGCCCAGAAGAAATACAGGTACGACAGAAACGGTCAGATAGGAAATCAAAGTCGCAATGCAATGAAGTCTAATAAAGAAAGCACGAAATCAACACGAATACAGAATAATGCGCTGTAAGCGAAGGAGCGTAACGTACCCACTGCAGTATTGCACGATGTGCTTATGCGTCACTACTTGACAAGGGTGGCATCTCTATCTGTTCTAGTCGAAATGGCATGTTTATCCGTCTCAATCACACCGTCACTGTCTGTCTCGCTCACACTTGGTACTCAATTTAACTTATTAAAAAGAATTAACTATGAATCGGGTTTCTTTAACAAAATATTTGTTTTGTCCTTAATTAAGCGTTAGTCTAGTAAGTGTCATACCATTTTGGAATCCAGACTAAATACGCCATCTTCTAAAGTTACTCGCTAAAATGACATAGTACATTTTTTTGTCAGTACAGTTAGTTCAAGTTGGGTGATTAATGATTTCCAGATACATTGATGGACAAAAAAGCAATATTTTAGTTAAAACCGATATAGTTGTGTTTCAATTTTGGACCGCAATTTACAGAAGGTTACGTGGCAAAAAAAAATCGAAGAAAAGCTAAGATTTGCGGTCGCAGTTCTTGAAAGATCGTCACAGGGTGTGAGATTTCTCGATTTTTTTTTGAATGCCAATAATTTTAAAAATACATAACTTAAATTTTTTTTTATAATTTTGTTATAACTGACACCACTTGACCTATGACCCGTTTCCGGTTTGACGTTGATTTTTGGGACACCCTGTATATGTTTCAAGATGATTGTGGTGATGACGATGATGATACGTAAATTCTCAACCCCAAAAAGAGGTTATTTTTATTTTTTTTTGTTTTTTATAATCGGCGCGCGGGGGGGTTTTTGTACCATTAAAATATTCATACACAGCGCCGGCGAAGGAAATTAGGGAGGAAGAAAATACGGGTACCGATGTACATTGTTTTTAAATGTTTGCAAGTTATAACTACCAGGAAACACGGTGTTTGAGGGTGTCAATTGATTGACTGATATTAGTATCAGCTTTGAGTTTTATCGCACGGTTTTGAATCCGGTCTAGCAGATGCAAAGATGTTTTAGGACCTGACTAGATGTTAGCATTGTACTCCAATTTTGAACGGATGAATGCCTTATATATTGAGGTCAGATCAGAAGGGGAAAAGTATTTCTTACATCGTTTGAGAAAGCCTAGATATTTCGCAGCATTTTTGGCGACATCGAATATGTGGTCATTCCAACGTAAGTTGTTATTGATACACATACCGAGAATGGAAAGTTTATCGGTTTCGACGATGCAAGTGCCATTCATGGATAATGGCTGGGTATTTGAATTTCGCTTTAATGACAGCAGATAGCATTGAGTTTTGGAAGCACTAAATTCCACTCGGTTGATAGTTCCCCAATTGGTTATGATGTTAATATCGGAATTTAATGAGCTTAACATACGCTGCCGTTCCCGTTCTACAGCCAAAGAGCAGGGGCGTGAATCCGGGAACGAATATGAGAAGCAGAGAGTGCTGTCATCAGCAAAGGTATATATTGGATTAGAAGTGGCAGGCAAGAGATCATTAATGAAGATCAGAAAGAGTGTCGGAGACAGAACGGAGCCCTGGGGCACACCAGCATTTATTTCGTGAATATTAGACTTGAAACCGTCCAAGACAACTTGAATTGAACGCTCCGAAAGGTAATTTCCAATCCATGGAAGAAGAGAGTCATCGATCCCAAGAGCACGCATTTTCGACAAAAGAGCCTGATGCCAAACTCTGTCATATGCCTTAGAAATATCAAGTGCAACTATCTTGCTTTCGCCCGATTGATGTACGCTTTGGTTCCACATGAGACATGCCATCAAATCTCCAGTGGACCTGTTGCTACGAAAACCATATTGCCGGTCATTGAGAAATTTTCGTGTTTAGAGGTATTTCATGAGCTGACTGTTTATCAGCGTTTCCATGACCTTGGAAAGAAACGGGTCTGGAGGAGGAGAGAGAAGAAGATTCGCCTTTTTTACGGACGGGCTGGACAAATGCTGTTTTCCATCTGCTCGGAAAGAGTCCTAAAGAGGATTGATGAAAAAGCTTACGCAGTGGTTTTTCCAGAGTGGAAGAACACGTCTTCAGAAAAAGGGGAGATATACCATCTGGACCAGTGGATTTACGCATGTTGAGATCTTTAAGTACTCTTGCTCCTACACGAGTGTGAAAGTGGATTCGTCCCATTGTAGATTCGACGCACTCAAGTGTAGGCGGGGACAAAGCACAATCTGAGAGTGTTGAGCTAGCCGTAAAGTGTGCAGCAAGCAGATTGGCCTTGTCCAAATAGCTAACAGCTGGAATGTCATTGTAAATGAGCGTTGGGATGAAAGATGAGGCAGAATTTCTAACGTTTTTGACGAATGACCAAAAATGTTTACTTCCTTTGGGACATTGCAGTATTTTTTGCCTCAGGTTTTGGTCGTATTGGAATTTCACACACTTGAAAAAGACGTTGCAGTCATTTCTGGCTCGTTTAAACTTCTTCCGGTTTTCCTCTGTCGGGTTGGTCTTATAGGACCCAAAAAACAATTCTCTAACCCTTACAGCCTCTTTACAGCTCGATTCATACTACGTTTTTTCTTTTGGTTTGATACACTTCATCCGATTAGGGATAAGGCATCTCATTTCAAAGAGAATAGTTTCTGTGATAATGTCAGCAGCGGCATCCAAGTCATTATCGAGGAATCATAACGACCAGTTAAAATTCCTAAAGAAGTTCTTAAGTCCGCTCCAATTGGCTTTCTCCTATTGCCATACGAGCCTAGAGGGGAGAGCACTTCAACGCAGTACTTGTCAGGGTGAGAAGTTAAAAACAAGTCCAGGGTGTTGGCGGTATGGCTATCAACGTCTGGTATTCGTGTGGGCTCATTTACAAGCTGGGTTAAGTTATTTTCCGCAGCGAAGATCTCAACACACCGTCCTTCTGGTGTTGTCTGTCCAGAATGTCGAAGCCAACCAGAATTGTGTATATTGAAATCGCCCGTAATCACGATTTCAGTATGAGTTTTAACTTACAGTTTAAAATTATGGATAATATACAAGATTAGTTTAAAATTTATATTTAAAGTAAGAGATACTTTAATCAGGAAAGGAAAACAAAAGGATGGATAGAGTGGAGGAGGGGAATAGTAAAGGACAAGAAATAGTCTGCTGTTGCATTTTTATAGAATATGCTCCAAAATAGCATTCTTAAATTGTATTGCTCCAATTATTTGTTTTGCTGTTGTGGGCAGAGAATTCCATAGTCTGGTGGCAAAGACGAAGAAAAGGCGCGAGGAGTTCAAGTAGTTCGGGGATGGAGTTATAAGGCTGTATGTTCTAGGCGAACGAGCGAACTGAAGTTTCTCAAAAAAGTATGGTGGCGACTTGGTCTGAATAATTTTGTGCATGAAGATATAGCACCTAATATGCAAGAACTGTTGGAGCGTACAACCGAGGATATTTGTATGATAATTGGATATGTGGTCGTGCCGACGTAGCCCATACACATACCTTACCATATCATTGAATGCCACCGTAAGTTTATGCTGAGATAGGGAGTCGAGTTTGCAGTACACTGCTGATGAGTAATCAGTATACGGAACAAGTAAGGTTTTAACAAGTCTCAGCCTCGTATTAACAGGAGTAAAACTAGAGAGCAGCCAAAGTTTGCGTAGACCTCCGTAAATTCGTCCCACAGTGTAATTGATGTGGCTTACACAGGAGATGGATCGGTTTATCTTAAAACCCAGGTTGGTTGCAGTCTCGACGAACTGCAATTGCGTATCGTCGAGGTAAATGGGCGGCAGTAGTTCAGCATTGTGCAGTTTCTTAGATATTAAAATCAGATGAGATTTTGCTGGGTTGAGGGTCAAACAATTACGTAGCGACCACTGGTAGATTGCGGATAAATCCTCATTAAACCTGCAAACAAGATCCTCAACTAGACCAATAGGTCTAGATAGGTATATTTGCGCATCATCCGCATAGAAGTGAAGACTAGCATTTGAGCAAACTTTGGGGAGGTCATTAATAAAGATGCAAAACAATATTGGACCAAGTATTCAGCCCTAAAGTACTCCTGCTTGTATATTCCTAATACGAGAGGATTTGTCACCAACCACAACCCTTTGACAGCCATTACTTAAGTAATTGGTTATGAGACGCGCCGAACTTTCACTAAAACCAAAGTACCTTCTTAGTTTATCAGAAAGGATTGAGTGGTTGACTGTGTCAAAAGCTTTTGAAAAGTCAAGAAGGCAAAGTATAGTAAGGAAGTCCGAGTCATAGCTGATCCTTATGTCATCGAGAATTTTAACCATAGCTGTAGAACAACTATGGTTGGCTCGAAAGTCAGACTGTATCGAAGCAAGAAGCTTATGATGATTTAGATGACTTGAGATTTGCTTGGCAAGGACTTTTTCCAAGACTTTTGAAAGGCAAGGTAATATAACATTGGGTCGAAAGTCAGCAGCCAAAGTCGGTTGTGGTTTTTTCGGGACAGGAATTACTTTAGCCAGCTTCCAACTAGACGGAAATGATGATGACGTAATGCAAAAATTAATTACGTGAGTAATTACACGAAGAATGTGGGTTAATACCATTTTGACAAACCGGATAGGAACTCCATCCTCACCAAATTCAAAGCTCAAACGTTGGAAAAACCTCATAGAGGAATACGGAGCTAAATTAAAGTACAAACCAGGACATCAGAATGTAGTAGCTGATGCGTTATCAAGGCAACAAATAAATAATAGTTCAACTGATCACAGTGATCATTCAGAGGAAAGCTCTTATCAAGAAGCAATAAAGACAGTGAGTCAACCTTTAAATGCATTCAAGACACAAATTCACATAGTTGAAAAATTATTGAACAAAATACATATTGAAATACATTTCCAAACTATGTATACAAAATACAGGATAAAATCAGTAGATATAAACTACATAATTAAACAATTAAAAACTATTATGGATCCTAAGAGAACAATAGCATTCCATTGTAATCTAGAATTATGGAATATTTTAAGTAAAGAAATTATGAAACATTACAGTAATTACAAAATGGTATTTATACAAAGTAATTTAGAAGATATTAAAGATACGGATAAACAATTACATCTCATAATGGAAACCCATAATAGAGCCCATAGAAACTGGAAAAATAATCTACTAGAACTACAAACACAATATTATTGGCCTGATTTGCCTAAATAAACCCAAAAATATGCAGAAGTATGTGAGAACTGTCTAAAGAATAAATATGACAGGCACCCAAAGAAACAAATCTTAAAACAAACTCCGATACCCGATACTGCAGGAACAAATATACATATGGACATCTTCTATGGATATTGCAAATCAAACATTTATTTCATGCGTAGATAAGTATTCTAAATACGCATACTTACATTTTATTACAGAAAAAACAAATGTGCAATAACATATTGAACAAATTTTAAGAACCATATTCCCGAAATGTAAAAATTTGACTACTGATAACGAAAGCATATTTAAAAGCCAAATGGTAGAAATGTTATTACGAAATTTAAATATAGAACATTATCTCACACCGATAAACCATTCTATTACAAATGGTCAAGTAGAACGACTCCATTCAACTTTAATTGAATTAACACGAGTATTATCTGAACAAAATCAAACGGAACCAGAAGAAGAAATTTATAATGCCGTATACCAATACAATAACACAATTCATTCCGTAATAAATGAGAAGCCTATAGATATGTATTCACTTCAATCAAAATAAATTTTCTTATGTCAGAAATAAGCTAGAATTAGCACAACAAAATACTTTAAAAAACGAAAATAAGAAACGAATGTGCAAAACATTTCAGGTAGGAACCAAAATATTCGTTAGACAAAAAAGAAGGAATAAACTAGCCCGAAATTCAAGATATACTTGTATATACGTGTCGTGAGGACACAATTTTAATAAATACAGGCAAGGTTGTACAAAAGGATGACATCCGTAAAGAACACATTAAGTAAAATATTTATGATTGCATTCATAACACAACAGATAAATACCGAAATGAATATCACGAACTTAGGCGATAGAAAATTCATCCTAATAAAGGAAGACGATGTATACCATATACGAGTACGTATTAAAAATTTGAATTCTTATACCAAATAACAAATATCACACATTATAATCAAACGTTAGAAACTATTAAACGAAGAAATTACTCAGATAAGATACACATCCATACTATCGATAAAATCGAGAATTTAATAACACAACTGAACGACCACGAGGGAGAAAAGAGGTACGAAAATAAAATTTATAACTGGAAATAAATCATATCGTTATGATGATATGATTGAAATAAAAAGCGCGATAGATAATAATGAAAAACAACGCGTAATACAATAAATAATAAATTTGACAAAAATATCAAAGCATTGCAAAATATTGAAATTCTTTATAGTTTTTTATTAAATGAAGTATATGTACATATATTGATTTAAAGAATTTAGTAGAAGCAATCAATTTAGCACGTTCAAATAACTTTCTTTTTACAATATTAAACTTTGAAGAAAAGAGAAATAAAAATACCAATAGTTAATATTATAGAATATGCAAAAATACATATTATAAGAATAAAAGATGTAATAATAATTATATATAAATACCCAATTGTAACACAAAAAATGAATTATTTTAAGATACTAGCTTTAAGTCATAAATATGGAAAATACTCGTATATAGTAACCCCGCAAGTAGGTGTTATAAACGAAAATTATATTTTATTAGAAAATTGTAAGAAGTTCCTAAATAAGAACATCTGTAAAACTCGATCAAAAGGAAATTGTACAATCGAACTTATTAAAGAATATCCAGCTCATTGTAATATTATACAGCAAAATAACCAACCTATAAATCGTATAAATGCTGGTACTATTATAGTTAGTGGCATTCATAAAATAATAATATCATTTGAAGGTACCCACTCTATAACTTTTACTAATTCAGTAATTATTGATGAAGAATTATCAATTATGAAGAACAAGCAAAGGAAATTTTATTAGATTTCCAACAAAATCATGTCAAAATATTAGACATTTTTGAAACTGAAGAATACATTTTCAAATATTCAATCTTTAAGTAAACTCTTAATTCCAATAGAAGAAAAACCTATAACTACAACTTTGTAAACTATGTTAACAATTATTACAATTATTATATTTACCTTTTTTTCAATCAAAGCCTGTAAAAGATTTAATGAGTATAAAGATTTAAAAGAAAGACAAAAATTGGATAAAGTGTACTTTCAAGTTCTGAAAGACGATAATGCAGAACATTTGTATAATACGAGTAGTAAGGTTTATTTGGACAAATAAGAAAAAGTGAGGACACTTTTATTTGAAGATGAGTACAGTTAAGATTCAAGAAAAATATATGTACACATTAAGATTAGGAAAGTAAATAATTCATGCATATTGACATTCAGATTAGAATATATGTATGTACATGCCTATGTCAATACTCAGATTAGAATATAAGTATCAATAGAGATAAGACGAAATGTTACTTATAAGTAGACTGATAAGAAAGTAGTATAAAGACAGAATAGAATTAAGAACAAGTGTCCAATGCATAGTCAGATGTGTAGAGGAGAATACAAAATTATAAAAGTAAATTGTATTGTTTTATTCAAAATTGTGCAGCTAAATCGTAGAGTGATTATTTATTCAAATAAGTAAACACTACCATCAAAGACTATAACATTATTCCAATTAACCACAAGAGCTTAATTAATTCGTTTCATTCGGGCTAGTCGTGGCGCGCATATGCCCCATAGCATATTTAAACACTAATTACAGAAATTTATCTATTAAATAAAGCTAACATCATGGACACTAACATTAGCTTCAAGTTTTTGACTTCATATTGAATTTGTATACCTCTAAAAAAAACACCGTTTATTTATAAACGTCTGTGGCTATTTCTTTTGTTCTTGGAATAAATAAAAATCACAGAAATTTTATTTTACAAATTTTATTATCACTTAAGATGTACGATGATATCAGCAAAGTATCCGGAAGAGAAACAAAAAAATGTCCTGTCACTTTATCGTGTGGACTGAAGGTTCACACACAATGAGAAATTTTAGTGTAATTTTAGTGTTAAAATTTATCGGCAGTGAAGTTGCCATATCACTCCCCCACCAGTGATCTACCTAGATTGCTTAATGAATGTTACAAAATGCTTTGGTTTGTTTACTCACCTACCAGATCTTGTAAGTGGGGTATTTTCACTTGCCTTATTAATATGAACACACTGTGATTCGATAGGTACTTTTTTACTAACTAAAATATTTTTTTTATGTATTACTCTATTAGAGTTTTTGCTGGCAATTCTTATCTAGTACAATATTTTTATTTACGTTACTTCTAGTCTCATTAGCATTTTGATTATCTTGCTCATTTGAATTTAAATCTAGTATCGCAGCTTTAAGGCGATCGACCGATACCGTAACGGATTTATCTTTAACCAGAATGTCAACATTTTTGTCGCCCCGTTTAAAAATCTTGAATGGGCCATCATATGGCTGTTTAAATGGAGGCTTTACCGAATCATCTCGCAAGAATACGTGCGAATATGTTTTTAATTCATTTTGGATTTTTGTTTTTTTCGAAGAATGATTGGAAGTCTCGATTGGTCTGATCTGATTCATTGCATTTTTAAGGCGATTGACGAAATCAGAAGAAAAATTAGCCGTTGAGCTGACGAAAAAATCACCCGGCAATTTCAATGTGGTGCCGTACACGCACTCTGCCGGTGACGCTTGAAGGTCAGCCCTGAACGTCGCACGCAGACTAAGTAAAACAAGTAGAAGCGACTGATACCAGCTTTGGTCATTGTGGCATTTAATAGCTGTTTTTAAGGTACGATGAAAACGCTCGATTATGCCGTTTACTTGAGGATGATATGGCGAAGTACGAATGTGTTTGCAACCGAGTGAATGATTCAGTTGATCAAATAAACGCGATTCGAATTGCCTGCCTTGGTCAGTTGTTACATATTTTGGTACACCAAATTGTGCGATCCAGCCGTGAATTAGTGCATTAGCCACTGTTTCGGCCATCATGTCTTCCAAAGGAATAACTACTGGCCAACGAGTGAAGCCATCAATGCATGTCAAACAATATTTAAAACTATTTGCTGAAGGGAGGGGGCCAATCAAGTCGATATTGATGTGGCTAAAGCGAGCATCTGGGAAATTGAAGCCACTGAGAACGGTTTTATTGTGAAATTGAATTTTGCTTTTTTGACAAGCAATGCATTCAGAGACCCATGATATCATATTTCATGTTTGGCCAAATGTATCGGTCGCAAATTAACTTGACAGTCGACCTTTTGCCCGGATGAGACAAATTGTGAACTAAATTGAATACGTCTTTACGTAGTAAGTTCACTACAAACGGACAAATTTGTTTGCCCGAGATATCACAATAAACGAATTAGTTCGGATCCGAAAGTGAAATTTTATTTAAAGTGATCGAGTACTTTGATTGATTGTTGACAATGCTATCGATCTCTTCATCGTTGACATAAGATTCTGCCAATGATTCCAATGAAATTGAACACTCATTGACTTCTTCAATTCTCGACAAAATGTCGGCCACAATGTTATCTGTGCCTTTCACGTGACGAATATCAGTTGTGAATTGACCGATGCAGTCTAAATGACCAAGCTGACGTGGACTAGCTTTATCTAATTTTTGCTTAAAAGCGAAAGTCTTTATGATCAGTGTACACGACGCATTCGCGACCTTCGATCATATACTTGTGGTGCCTGATGGCTTGGTAAATAGCCAATAGTTCACGGTCATATGTGCTGTAACGCTTTTGGGTCTCAGTCATGCGTTTCGAAAAGAAACTGATTGGTTGTAGCTGACCATTTTCATATTGGTGGAGGCTTGCACCCACAGCGAAATTGCTAGCGTCAACAAATAAGGCAAGTTTTGAATTTGCCATTGGGTGCGCAAGTAACGCATGGCTATGTCTTGTTGACAACTTTCGAATGTACGAAGCGCTTCGTCGCTCCAAACGAGTGGAGTTTTGTCCTTCTTTTTGTTGCCTTTAATGAGCAGTTGTAAACTAGCCTGTTTTGATGCTGCGTGTGGCAAGAATCGGCGATATGCGTTAAGCATGGCGATGAAACGCCTTAGTTCATAGGCCCTTTCAGGTTTCTTGAACTGAAGAATGGCGTCGATAAGTTCGCGTACAGGAGTGATTCCATCACCGGATACCGAATGTCCTACGAAAATCACAAGGTCTTTGAAAAAACTACATTTGGCTAAGTTAATTTTAATATTGTGTTCACGTAGTCATTCTAACACAATTCTTAAATGTTTGCGATTTTCTTTTTCTGATGAAGAAGCGATGCATATGTCATCAATATAGACGACTGCAAAATCGAGATCGATAAAGAGATTGTCCATGTGACGTTGGAACGTTTGAGAAGCATTTCTCAGGCCAAATGTCATAACGTTGAACTCAAAGAGCCCGAAAGGTGTTATGATTGCGGTTTTTTCTTTGTCGGCCTCAGCAATCGGTATTTGATTGTAAGCCTTTACGAGATCGATTTTCGAAAAAATCTTTTTGTTTGCAAATGTGTACGCGACATCTTGGATATGCGGCAAAGGATATCGATCAGGTGTCGTAATGGCATTTAAACCTCTGTAATCGCCACATAAACACCATTGGCCATTACTTTTTGGCACCATCTGCAGTGGACTAGCCCATGGGCTTTTGCTTGGTTGACAACTGCCAGCTTTTAGCATAATTTCGAACTCTTGTTTGGCAATTTTTAATTTTTCTGGATTTAACCGACGTGCACGCGTGAATATCGGCTGGCCTGTTGTGATAATTTGATGTGAAACCGAATATGACTTAGTATTGACCTTTTGAAATGACGGTGGAAAAGTTAAATCTTTGAACTCGTCGACCAAGTCATTGACAACCAATTTGCAGTCAATTGTGCTTAAACGTTCATATTTGGTAAGATACTCGTTGCATATTGTGCGAAGACCGGTTTTGGCATCAATTAATCGTTTATTGCGTATATCAACCAAGAGTTCAAATTCATTAAGAAAATCCGCATCAATGATTGGCTTGGAAACATCTGCCACGAGAAAATTCCAAGTTAAATCTCGTCTTAAACCAAGATTGACAGAACGAGTTACTGTACCGAAAGTCTCTACAGCTGAGCCATTTGCGGCGAAAAGTTTATGGACTTTTTGAAGCTTTGAATAATCTTTTTGGCAAAATTGAGAGATCAGCGCCAGTGTCTACGAGATATTTAATGAGTAATCTTTAATAAAAAGGCGGCGCGAGTAATATGATTCCACCTCGTGCGCCGCTAAAAGCGAGGCAGCCTTTAGTTTTCCGAATTTTCTTCTAACTTCTTGTAACGACAAGGCTGTTCACATTTTTTTGCCATTGCACCGAATTTATAATGGAAACAACAATATGGTCGCTTTTGGCCGGATTTGGAACGAGAACGATTATTGTTCGAATTGTTCGCTTTACTCGAAGATCTACCGCGATCGGATTTTAGCTGCTGAACTGATTTCGTCAGCTCATCGATTTGTGCAGACAACTGAGCGAGAGGAGTACTGTCGCAATTCGATAATTTGACCTAGTAAATTTGTTGCTTCGGTGCAGTAAATTCCATTTTATCGGCCAAAGTCGAGCATGTAGTAATGTTATCATTAGAAATCGCAACGACTGCTCTGACTGATTCTGGCAAACGATCAATCCAAAGTGACCAATTGTGATGGTTTGTCATCACCAAGTTCATTCAACAAAACGCGAAGTTTCCTCTGATCAGACGCGGAAAATTCAGTAATTAAACGTGTTTTAAGTGCCTGGTATTTATGGTCTTCAGGCGGATGACGAATCAAATCAGACACAACCATTAAATATTGTGGTTCAAGTGAAGCCACAACATGATTATATTTCGCATTATCGCGAGAGATACCGACGTTCATGAATTGAGCCTCGATTTGCATAAAAAATAAATCCGACACGACACGACTAATTTCTGGTTGAAAATAATCAGAGGCGGTACTTACATTATCGTTTTTTCTTATTGTTTGATCCAATGTGAATGTGTTGAAGTCTGTCCGGGTTTGAACAGTCCGTCCGTAGAGACATTTGTATGTTCCGTGTTGCTCATCGTTGTAGAATATTCATTGAAAAAAATAAATACCGGAAAATGTGCCCCAGAACTGTTTTGCCTTGATTCGCCACTGGACCGGCGTTCCAAGAATTGCTCTCTATATGCGCCTCGAGTAAAGCCGTGAATTTGGTTGAGGTTATGATGGAGTGGGCCCGGTGTCCTTGAAATTGCTTTGTGCGTGCAGTATGGTTGCTAGTGCTTACTGTTGACAATATTTTAATCGATGAATATTTTAATCATCCAATTAATTTTTGCACAAGTTGTTGCATAAAACGACGAAATCACGTCAGGGTCACCAATGTGGCTATTTCTTTTGTTCTTGGAATAAATAAGGCACAGAAATTTTATTTTACAAATTTTATTATCACTTAAGATGTACGATGATATCAGCAAAGTATCCGGAAGAGAAAAAAATGTCCTGTCACTTTATCGTGTGGACTGAAGTTTCACACACAATGAGAAATTTTAGTGTTAAAATTTATCGGCAGTGAAGTTGCCATACGTCAAATAATATTGAAACTAGAATAGTATAATAACTTGATTTCTGTTTTGGTGCAATTCGATGTGTTTGGCCGATTTATTATTCTGAGTGTTCAAATTGATTCGCATGCACATATGTATATGTATTGGAAAAATAAAAGCCCGAAGAAATTTTAAGTGTTCCATTGGAATCAAAACCGGAGTCCCAAAAAAAACTTTCTGCCTGCCCAAAAGAAAACGCCATTACACCGCGTCTCACGAGACACAAATATGTCAGACTAAATTTCAGACATTTCGTGTGACATAATTTCTTTTGACTTAGATGGGCAAATTACTACATGACATTTCATTCTGTGAGTGTAAGTTGGCTGTGTAATGTGAACTTCGTTCTACGACATACGCCACTCAGCCATTTATGTTTCTTTGTTTATTTTTTCCCCCCATTCAGAAGGCAAACTGACAAGCGCTGTCAAAAAGATGTCAGGATTGATGTTTACAGAGATGTCTTGAATAAAAACCAGGCATTTATTTCATGAAATATTTCTTGTATGCAGACTAACTGCCTCCACTGGACGTTTTGATTTCATGAACATTTTCTTATCACCAGCGATGTCTTGTGGAGAAGCGGTGTTAGGAATCATAAGAAAAATTGGAATTGCGCGCTTGGTTATGTTGATTTGTTCTATTTAAAGCTACAGGGTAGTAATGTATTTACTCCGAATGAGTAAACCTCCAATACATTGCCTTTTGCGATTATTATATTACTGTTTTCTTGCACAAAATAGTAATTTGAACTATGCATATCTTGTTTTTTCTTTAATTTATTTGTGAAAATACATTGTTTGTGAATTTATTTGTCTTAATTAAATTTTAATAATAATAAAAAATCCTGCAACGACTTCATATAAAATTAGAAATTTGAAGAAACAATAATTTATCTGCCATCTCAATGCCAAAGAGACATTTCGGATTGCAAATTCCGAGTTCGTGCTTTTGACGCCAGTGATCATAAATTCAATATAATGGCGTTTTCGGTATGGCCGTCTTATTGCACTTCGGAGCGAAAATTGACATAAAAATGTTATATTGTCACTTTTTTGGAATTAAAATTTTGCTTCTGGTTTTCATTTCAGATGCAAAATTTCTCTTCTGGATTTTATGTTAAAGTGTACTAACCCATATGAATGTGTATAAACGTCAAATAGTATTGTGCCAAAAGAAGTTGTTAGTGTCCATTGGATTCCGAATCGTCTTTTCTCCGCCAATCGAAAACGCCATAAATTGTGCATGCCAAAGTACACTCGCGAACGCGACATTGTGATTTGGCCATTAGTGTTTAATTGGAGTTCGTATTTGCCAACTTCCGTAGAGAAACCAAATTTAAAAATTATTAGAAAAATCAGCATTGTAACAAACCGACCATATTCCATTCTGCTCACGCAATTTTGGAAAACTGTTTTGGAAAGGTCAAATGTGGAAAGTTTTCCGTCTACTCTACATTAGTTCATTTATGGTTTAGAGTGTCAATTGTATAATATTTTGGTCGTGATATTCATACTTCTCGGCTTCTTTATATTTATGCTGTTGCATTATCAGCTGTTATAATTAATTTCCTGTTGCACACCGTACCAAATCAAAGCTAACTAATTCCAAAGAATCTGCGATAGTGATTTAATTTCGTTTGTTTAAATTGTTGCTTGCGTATGAAAAGGGCGTAGCCAAAAGGAAATGTAAAGCAAGAGAACACTTGTGTTATATTCGTTCAATAAATGTGTTATGTATATAGGCATGTGTTTTTTCTTACAATGTGTTGTTTTTAAGAATTAAAGATATTTTAAGAGAAATGTGTACTGATCTGTGAATTTTCCGAGTTCCAAACTTAGAATTTTATTATTTCCCATTGGTCGAATTGTGGCTCTAACGTCACTAGCAAAGTAATAGTTTATAATTTTAAAATTGTTCTACAAAATAATGAACTTATACCTTGCTCCTTGAATCACAATTATATCTTCTCCCAGCGAAAAAGAAATTTGCAAAAATATATAAATCACGAAGAAAAGATTCTAAAGTATTTTGTACCTTTAAGATTATAAGTGCTAAACAAATTGTTATAGCCTGGGATATTTTTGGTGAGTGATTTCAACACATGTTCTTAAAGCATGTTTAAATGCGTGCGTATTATATATGTACATCCCTAGCAAAATTAAAAAATTCGGTACTTATATTGAACCTATCTCCAATTAAATTTATATGTTTGAATTTTCTACTAATAAAAATGTCCCACATGAATAAGTGTGCTTAACGACCAAATTAAAATACATATGGTATGTTGACTTTATGTGGCCAATCGCAACAGATTAATTGTTCAGTGAACAAATGTTTTTTTTTCCTTCTTAATTTTCCTTACTGAAAATTCAACACATTTCGATAGCTATGATATCCCTCAAATATTGGTAAATATTAACTACAAAAAAAAGTCTGTCGAAGCGAGCGAAACTTTATGCATTTATACATACATTTTGCATAAGTGTGTAAAATGTATGTACAAAAGCAAGTTCATTATTTAATATATCCGTATAATTAAGGAAATAATTTTTTTTTCCCTGAAATCTTTTTAAAAAGATTTCATTTGAAATAGGTCAACAGTGAAATTATGAGTAAAGTAGGTCAAAATAAGATTTGTTGGTTGTGATTGCTCAAAAAATGCTCCCATTATTTTATGAAATATTTAATTTCCATATAATTTCGTCAATATAATATATTAATGTTAACCTAAGGCCTCTTGATGCTCTGGCTACTAAGCTACTCTGTAATTTTAATTATTCTGTAGCTATTCAATAAATAAATAAATAAATAAATATATTAAAGTGTTTAATGTAAAGTTTACCAAAATGTTTACATATACATATACCTATACAGAAATTTCTTCCTTGGGTTATTTTTCCTGTTTGGTTTTTTTTCTTTTTAAGAAAATGGCTTCAATTAGCAAAACTATTTGGTTTGCTTTGCTCACCTTATGTCGTTATTGTAATATAAAGATTGTCCCAGTTTAGGTACAGTAAAATATAAACAGATTATAGATTGAAATAAGACAAAGTACAAACTATGTGGGTGGGGTTTAACTGCCCTCCCGTGTGAGCTAGGATGGGCCACTATATTTTTTACTGTTGTTAATAAGTCTTTTCGTGTAATACGAAAATTTCCGTTTGCAGTTTTTTTTTAATTTGCTATGTGTAATTTTATTTCGAACGATTGGTTTCGATCGGGTTGTGTAGTTCTTTCACCATAAAATCTCTTATATGCAGGTTCAGCCTTAGTATTGTACGAGGGCGGGTTAATAAGTCCGTGACTTTTGGATTAAAACACAGATTTTTTGATAAAAAAATAATTTTATTTTTCAACGTAGTCTCCCTTGAGCTCTATACGCTTTGTCCAACGCTTCTCCAATTTTTTTATCCCTTCCAAAAAAAATGATTTGTCGAGGTCCTCAAAATAGGCCTTTGTTTGCGAGATGACTTCATCATTGGAGTCAAATCTTTTTCCACCAAGCCATTTCTTCAGGTTTGGGAACAAGAAGTAGTCGCTCGGAGCCAAATCTGGAGAATAGGGTGAATGAGGGAGCAATTCATAGCCCAATTCATGGATTTTTACCATGGCAACTGCACATGTGTGCACCCTTGCATTGTCTTGGTGGAAAAGAACTTTTTTCTTGGCCAAATGAGGTCGTTTTTTTTTCAAATCGTCATTGAATCGGTCCAATAAGTTGGCATAATATTCCCCATTGATTGTTCTTCCCTTTTGAAGGTAGTCAATGTGGATTATCCCGCGTGCATCCCAAAAAACAGTCGCCATAACTTTATTGGCTGACAAACCCACCTTGGCCTTCTTTGGCGCCGATTCACCCTTAGAAACCCACTGTTTTGACTGTTGTTTGTTCTCTGGTGTGTTGTGATGGATCCATGTTTCGTCCACGGTTACAAAACGGCGCAAAAACTCCTCCATATTGCGATTAAACAACGCCAAACCTTCCTGTGAAGTTGTTACACGATTGCGTTTGTGGTCGACTGTGAGCAAACGCGGCACCCATCTTGCGGAAAGCTTTCTCATGCCCAAGTGATCATTCAAAATCGAAACCACTGAGCCATGCGAGATCCCTACGGCTTCCACAATCTCTCGCACTTTCAATCTTCGGTCGGCCAACACCATATCGTGAATTTTTTCGATTGTTTCGGGTGAAGAGACCTCAACTGGGCGTCCAGGACGTTCGGCATCTTCAGTGCTTGTACGGCCACAACGAAATTCAGTAAACCACTTTTTTACCATTGAAATCGATGGTGCAGAGTCCCCATAGTATTTATCAAGCTTAGCCTTGGTCTCGGTAATGGTTTTTTTTCGCAAGAAATAATGCTTAATAAGCACACGAAATTCACTTTTTTCCATTTTCTCCTCAAATTAGTGAGTAGTCTGATAAAAATAGCTGTCAAACACAAACTAACTGACGCAGCAAGTTTAAATTTTGACAGGAGTCAACTGACAGATGCCTGTTGACAGGAGCAGTGTTGCTGTTTCAGTAAAGAGGTCAGAAATTCATAAAGTCAAGGACTTATTGACCCGCCCTCGTAGTTGATTATTTTCAAGAGATAGAAAAATCATGTTAGTTCATTACCCAATTTCATGCTCTTTCTTCTCTTACTAGGTATATATCTGCTTAGTTTAATTTGTAAAATAGAAATATTCGATAATAAATTAAAATATGTTTAAATCAGATAAACTTTTTAGGAGTTTTGTTTTTGCAGATGGCAACACTTATGGCGTTTTCGTTTGGCAACAGAAAGTTTCTTTATTTTGTACTCCGATTTTGATTCCAATGGCACACCAAAAACTTCTTCGGACTTTTATTTTCTAAATTTTGTATATTTGGTTACGAATCAATTTGAACACTCAGAATAATAAATTGGCCAAACACAGCCGATTGCACGAAAACAGAAATCTAGTTTAACATACAATATACGAGTATTTGACTTTTATGTGTTAGCACATTTTGTCATAAACTCCAGGAGAGAAATTTTTATTCTGAAATGATTGAATTTTGAAAATGATGAAAATTTGTTTCTGAAAAAATGAGGGGAAATGGTTTTACGTGACTTTTGTGCTTCGGAGCAGGGAAAAAAGCCCAAACGCAAAACATCATAAGACCGAGCAAAGTTTATAAATTGTGGAAAATCCTTTTCAAACTCAATGTTCAGTAAAAAATGTAAAAAATAGAGGACTACACCAATTTCACGGCCAACATAATCGAGCAAATTAGTCTGCTATTTGCAACAGAATTGCAAACTTTTGCACTACATTTACTCTTTTGGATTCCAACTCGCTGACAAGAATGCGCACAGGGCCATTGAGGCCAGGGTTGAGGGAGATCTTGGTTTTCACGCTTACAATATTTGAAGCCGGGTGATCATCGTTTGCCTCGTGCCTTCCCTGATTGTGCGTTTGCAGGGTTGGGAGTCGGTTCACTTTTTTACCTTCAAATTTTTTTCTGTGATGATACTAATTTCTCCATGGCTTTGTTAATAAGCAAAATTGTCTAACCTGGAACGATGAAAATCCATCATGATCCATCAACTACCGATGTACCCCGAAAAATGCTCTATTTGATTTCTTCAAAAATGAAGAAATATGAAAAGTCACCGTCAACGGCGTCCGGTACAGAGCAAAGATTTCTTGTTTCAAAAGTGCGTCATGATCTGCAGAACATTGGGTTTCAAAAGGATGGTGCCACATGCCATACTGCCGGCGAAACCAGCGAGTTTTTGAAGGGAATTTTCGATTACAGCATTATCACCAGAAGTGGACTCTACCCTAATCTCCAAGATCTTAAGGCTTACTTTGGTGTATCTTGACCCATGTTAACGGAAATTGCTCTGCCAATACTAATGGTAGAAACTTCGTTTAGGACTTTGTTTTTAGAAGAAATACTAGCCTTTGTAACTCCATTTAAATAAAGTTGATATCTTTTTGAATTTTCAGATATCCAATTTCTAAGCCTGTCTCATTTTTCTTGCCCATGCTAATCTTTGACTTTGAGCTCACTTTTCTCCAGAAACTAAACATAACATTTATTATGAACGTTATTTATTAAAAGCAAAATTATCAATAAGTTTGCAGAAAAACCCATATATTTTATGATACTTGAGAAAACTTGCAGCAGATAAAATTATTTATGCACGCTAGAGCCCGTTTTTGGGAATGTTTATTGCTGTGCCTAACTTTTTATGACGCTTCGAGAATACTCTTTCAATTCAATTAAAGTTACTATTTCGGTTGAATAAACAAGTTCTTTTATTCTTTTATTCTTTTATCACAAAGCCAGTTGAATCAGTGGACTGTCCTCCAGTCGTTCTGATAAATCATTTCGCAAAAACTCCAGACAGTTTGTAGAAATCAGCATATGTGGTAGTTGAAAGGGGCCGATTAACTTGTTTCCAATTACACCTTTCCGCATATTGACGCTGAACTTGTGTTGAAATGATTTATGTCTCCTTGTATGTGGATTGTCCGCATCCCATATATAAAGTTTATGAAAACAATTCTACTTATAAACTCGTTATCATCCAAGCTCCGCTCCAGCAACCAGTTAGACAACTCAATTTTCTTTTCCAGATCGCCGGGAGGCAGTTCTTGCACAGGTGTGGTATGGATAAAAATTTTTTTCATGAAGTACATTCTAAATTTTATGTCTGGAAACATTGAATTGTAAAACTAAGCTTGTGATGAATCAGTTGTAACAGCTTCCAGTGTTCTTTCATCAGCCGAAATTCTTCTTACTTGTGGAGCTCCCGCGTTAGGTCATGTATTTGAAACTGATTCCGTTTCTCGAAGCCTTCGATACATATTTCCAAATACTCCTTCACTAGGAAGTCGTCAGTTAGGATAAAGTTCATGGTATCTTTGTCGAGCTCTAGTTGAGCTTCCATTCCATTGCCCATAAACGTAAATAATGTTTGCGTATTCTTGGTTTGAATTGCAGACATTTCAAATAGCGTTTCTCAGAAACTGTAACCTTGGCGAAAAAAATTAAACCGTTGGACTAATTTTTTTTCTAATCTTTTATACCATTTTTGTTCGGTAAATTTTTGAAATAGGCTTTCATACCCCAAATCCGACTGTTTCTGAGATCTTTTAAGGAACAGGGTAAGAAAATGAAAGTTTTAGCAGGTAGCCAAATAAGCGAGCACGCTTTACAACTTTTTAATAGCTTTGCAATTTTAAACAATTATTGGAAAATGATTAAAAGGTAACAATAAGAGTTGTCAACTGTTGTTAGAAACGTAGGTAAAAAATCATAAATTTCTTTTTTTACCTGCTGCAGGTTTTCACAAGTAACATAAAATCTATGCGTTTTTCCAAACTTGTTGAAGATTTTTTTTTTATTATTGTTGCGTTCATAAGAAAAAAATAGTAAGACGCTGTGTTTATTACGCATATTCTGGAGAAAAGTGTGCTCAAGATCAGAAATTATCATGGGCAAGAAAAATGGAACAGGCTTAGAAATTGACACTCGTCAAAGATTAGCATGGGCCTATACGAAGTTCCTATCAGTAGTAGTAACAGAGTAACTTCCGTTAACATGGATCAGGATACACCAAAATAAGTCTTTTCTTAAATCGTCGGTAAATGATGTCAACATTGGAGACAGACCCTTAGTGTAGGACGATTTTTTTATAGAATATACCCAGGAATCATTTTCTAAATAATCGTTCACGAATTAGGGGATACTCTGTATATTCAACCTTCGCAACTCTACACACTGGTGAACTATAGAACTACAATGCATTAGAAAGGAAACTTTTTAATCTAGCCAAAAGCTCAAAACTGTGCTCTGACTGGGACAAAAATAAGGCCAGTTTGATCGTAGTTACAAAGTCGTAATCTACGGCGCTGACAAAAAATCATGATGAAAGTTTTGCTCTAACATTGACAGCATAACAGAGTATGCCAGACTAAGGAATGTCATATCTAAGGAACCTACAGTAGCTGGAGGTCTAAAACTACCAAATGGTATTGTAGTTACACGAAATACCTGTTGTAGCTTTGGGACTCTTGCTAGAAACCCATATTCCTGGATGCACTCTTATTTCTACATCAATAGTAGACATATATACAATTTTCCCTAGCCAGTATGAAATTCCAGAGGAAATACTAGGAGAAAACAAACTTAGCTGTGCCATAGTCTTTTTCTCCGGTTACGAATCTCCTGGACTTGACGGAATCATACCAATCATACTTTATTTAACAGACGAAGCAGGCTATGATACCATTCCTAAAAAGACTATTCAACAGTGTCATCAAATATGAGTATGTGCCAAAATGCTTTAGGAAACTAAAGGTAGTATTCATTCCCAATGCAGGTAAGCCCAGCCATACCCATCCAAAAGACCTCAGGCCTATAAGCCTAACATCATTCATTTTTAAAAACTGCTTGACACTTATATTCGAAGTAGTCTGCACCCGGAAGACTTAGCCTTAAACCAGCATGCGTATACAAAAGGTAAAGTCACCTACATGAAGTTGTTAGCACGATTGGAAAAGAAAACAAATAGTTCGCATTAGCAGTCTTCCTTGACGGATGATGTGGTTCTTATGGCCACTAGTAAGTTCCTCACCACGACCCGTGAAATTATAAACTATTTTCGTAGAATCCTTGGAGAATGTTCCAAACTCTGTGGGCTGGGAATCAACCCGCAAAAAACAGGGCTTGGTCTGTTCACACATAAAAGGATAATGCCACAATATGACCTTCCTTCCATAGATGGAACAATCCTCCGACTATCCAAAAGTGTTAAATACCTAGGTATCGCAGTATTGTATTATATATAGTATACTGAATTGGAAAGTCAATGTCCAAGAACATGTAAATAAAGCGACGATCGCCTCCTACGCTTGCAGCCGTAAAAAAATTAATAGTACCAAAGCTGACATTTTTCGTATGGTTTATTTGTAATAATAAATGATGAAAAATCACCTTTAGCCGAAAAAATGCCAGTGGAAAATGCACTCTCACTTCCACCTGAAGAATGGCAGCTGAAGGTCGTTCCATTCATGTATGTATTAAACAAGATCTTACATATGGGTGAAAATCAGCCTTTGTACTATTGGTCACTAAAAAGTGTCGCGAGTTCTCGGATTGTATTGCTTGCTTACAAAAACGATACATGCGTCGTTTCGTTATAGGTCGCATTAAATGGAACACATATGCTGTGAAAGGGTGTTACCGTCGAAAATGAACTAATGCTATTTCCATTTTAAAGGTATGCAATAACAGGCGATAAAGGCAAATATTAATACACCGATCTAATCGTACATGTTTACATATGTATATTTTGAAGGCATAGCCCTCAAATCCCCTTTGAAATGAGCTCAACACCATAACTCATGAAATAACATCGGCTCATACGAGGGCGGTTCAATAAGTCAGTGACTTTTTGAATTTCTGACCTCTTTACTGAAACAGCAACACTGCTCCTGTCAACAGGCATTTGTCAGTTGACTCCTGTCAAAATTTAAACTTGCTGCGTCAGTTAGTTTGTGTTTGACAGCTATTTTTATCAGACTACTCACTAATTTGAGGAGAAAATGGAAAAAAGTGAATTTCGTGTGCTTATTAAGCATTATTTCTTGCGAAAAGAAACCATTACCGAGACCAAGGCTAAGCTTGATAAATACTATGGGGACTCTGCACCATCGATTTCAATGGTAAAAAAGTGGTTTACTGAATTTCGTTGTGGCCGTACAAGCACTGAAGATGCCGAACGTCCTGGACGCCCAGTTGAGGTCTCTACACCCGAAACAATCGAAAAAATTCACGATATGGTGTTGGCCGACCGAAGATTGAAAGTGCGAGAGATTGTGGAAGCCGTAGGGATCTCGCATGGCTCAGTGGTTTCAATTTTGAATGATCACTTGGGCATGAGAAAGCTTTCCGTAAGATGGGTGCCGCGTTTGCTCACAGTCGACCACAAACGCAATCGTGTAACAGCTTCACAGGAAGGTTTGGCGTTGTTTAATCGCAATATGGAGGAGTTTTTGCGCCGTTTTGTAACCGTGGACGAAACATGGATCCATCACAACACACCAGAGAACAAACAACAGTCAAAACAGTGGGTTTCTAAGGGTGAATCGGCGCCAAAGAAGGCCAAGGTGGGTTTGTCAGCCAATAAAGTTATGGCGACTGTTTTTTGGGATGCACGCGGGATAATCCACATTGACTACCTTCAAAAGGGAAGAACAATCAATGGGGAATATTATGGCAACTTATTGGACCGATTCAATGACGATTTAAAAAAAAAACGACCTCATTTGGCCAAGAAAAAAGTTCTTTTCCACCAAGACAATGCAAGGGTGCACACATGTGCAGTTGCCATGGCAAAAATCCATGAATTGGGCTATGAATTGCTCCCTCATCCACCCTATTCTCCAGATTTGGCTCCAAGCGACTACTTCTTGTTCCCAAACCTGAAGAAATGGCTTGGTGGAAAAAGATTTGACTCCAATGATGAAGTCATCTCGCAAACAAAGGCCTATTTTGAGGACCTCGACAAATCATTTTTTTTGGAAGGGATAAAAAAATTGGAGAAGCGTTGGACAAAGTGTATAGAGCTCAAGGGAGACTACGTTGAAAAATAAAATTATTTTTTTATCAAAAAATCTGTGTTTTAATCCAAAAGTCACGGACTTATTGACCCGCCCTCGTATTTAGGCTATATGCTGTCTGCCGTTTTTAAGTAAAAGTCCGCAGAGGCAATTATTTTTGTTCATGGGAGCCGGTGACAACAAAACAATCAAGTTACTACTCATACGTGAAGTTTTTATTTATTTTCGAATTTGGAGAGGTGTAAATGTTAAAGCAGTTAATCCCTTATTGATGACTACTGCCTAAGCTCACAATAACAAGGATCTACAAATTTACGATCCCTATCTTAAAAGTACACTTGGGATAACTGAAACACGCAACGATACAAACCAAATTGGATGTTATCAATGAATGGGAAATAATACATTCTGCCACTATCACCATTATTATTTGATCTAAATGGATTGCGCGGTCCTATTATTATGAAAGCGAATGTAACAGATAATACAAACGATCTTGATAGTGCAAATTGGTTGGGATGAATGGATTCCTTAGAGTATTCAGAGCTAATGGAAGAAGTTGATGATGATTGCACTGAGCGATGAACTAAAAAGTTAATTCCGTTTTTGGGTTCCAAGCTTTCTGATAGATGATATGTGCCTTACACAATAGCCTTCCAAATATTGTTGTGAGTTGTCGTCGGAAAAACTTATTCTGTGTATTTCATACATTGTCAAAAGAAAACAACTTATTTGCTGACCATCATACTCCACAAATATAGCTCATATTGAAAGCTTATTCGTGTTATCGTTTACGATTTCTAAATACTTTACGCAAACAGGAAACAAAAACGTCAACGGCCAAAGAGTTAAAAGACGAATAAACATCATCATCAAAGGCATACTGTGGGCTTTGTCCTTTCCTTCAGATAAAAAATTTATTATATGTAGAGCCGGAGGTCGTTTAATCCTTTCGGGACGCAATTCAGGTGATGAAGTTATAGAAATTTTACATATTGGAATTGGTTAAGGTGCTTTTCATTAGTACAATTCATAAAAAAAAATACATTTTTGATAGGCAGGGCGTTGGTACATACGAGGGCGGGTCAATAAGTCAATAAGTTTTTGAATTTCTGACCTCTTTACTGAAACAGCAACACTGCTCCTGTCAACAGGCATTTGTCAGTTGACTCCTGTCAAAATTTAAACTTGCTGCGTCAGTTAGTTTGTGTTTGACAGCTATTTTTATCAGACTGCTCACTAATTTGAGGAGAAAATGGAAAAAAGTGAATTTCGTGTGCTTATTAAGCATTATTTCTTGCGAAAAAAAACCATTACCGAGACCAAGGCTAAGCTTGATAAATACTATGGGGACTCTGCACCATCGATTTCAATGGTAAAAAAGTGGTTTACTGAATTTCGTTGTGGCCGTACAAGCACTGAAGATGCCGAACGTCCTGGACGCCCAGTTGAGGTCGCTACACCCGAAACAATCAAAAAAATTCACGATATGGTGTTGGCCGACCGAAGATTGAAAGTGCGAGAGATTGTGGAAGCCGTAGGGATCTCGCATGGCTCAGTGGTTTCAATTTTGAATGATCACTTGGGCATGAGAAAGCTTTCCGCAAGATGGGTGCCGCGTTTGCTCACAGTCGACCACAAACGCAATCGTGTAACAACTTCACAGGAAGGTTTGGCGTTGTTTAATCGCAATATGGAGGAGTTTTTGCGCCGTTTTGTAACCGTGGACGAAACATGGATCCATCACAACACACCAGAGAACAAACAACAGTCAAAACAGTGGGTTTCTAAGGGTGAATCGGCGCCAAAGAAGGCCAAGGTGGGTTTGTCAGCCAATAAAGTTATGGCGACTGTTTTTTGGGATGCACGCGGGATAATCCACATTGACTACCTTCAAAAGGGAAGAACAATCAATGGGGAATATTATGCCAACTTATTGGACCGATTCAATGACGATTTGAAAAAAAAACGACCTCATTTGGCCAAGAAAAAAGTTCTTTTCCACCAAGACAATGCAAGGGTGCACACATGTGCAGTTGCCATGGCAAAAATCCATGAATTGGGCTATGAATTGCTCCCTCATCCACCCTATTCTCCAGATTTGGCTCCGAGCGACTACTTCTTGTTCCCAAACCTGAAGAAATGGCTTGGTGGAAAAAGATTTGACTCCAATGATGAAGTCATCTCGCAAACAAAGGCCTATTTTGAGGACCTCGACAAATCATTTTTTTTGGAAGGGATAAAAAAATTGGAGAAGCGTTGGACAAAGTGTATAGAGCTCAAGGGACCCTACGTTGAAAAATAAAATTATTTTTTTTATCAAAAAAATCCGTTTTAATCCAAAAGTCACGGACTTATTGACCCGCCCGTATATGTGCCATTCGGGTTGTTTCGTGGTACAATTGTGTACCATTCGTCCTGTACAACACAAAAGTGTTGAAATTCCAGAGGAACAGAAACATCACATACTTTCAACTGATTGTCCCTTTATGTATGCGCTGGACCAATAGCACCCAGAGCATTATTTAGAAAACAGTTCCGGATTGTAGATCCCAGTCAAATAGCAAGACGGATAGTAAATATCGGCCCAATTTGCAGGAGGTAAAGGGAAATTCGCCAGTAAATAGAAGGACAGTCTAATAGAAGTATCTACAATTATCACAAAGTTCGTGCCAGGGTGCAATACACAACGTATAAATTTGTATTTGTATGTGTAGCAGTGGAAACTGTTCATGTAGAAGCAGTATCTGATTTGCCTTCGGACACTTTCTTAACTGCACTAAAAAGAACGATTGCTCGTAAGAGACTTGTACATGATGATTTTTTTTGTGGCAATCGAAAGCTCGATGTTCTGAGAAATCTCTTCTTTCAAAAATTTAATCAATTTTTAATAAATAGCTTTTGTACTAATGGAAATATAAATTTTCATTTTATCCCTCACAGGGTCTATTTCGGTGGTTCGAAAACAGCAGTAAAGGCAGCTAAGCCCACCTGATTTTACGCAAAGCCGAACTTCGAGGAGGGCATGTGAATTCCCGTCCACAAACACTGATTTCAAGAAAACCAACCGATTTCGATGAGCCTAAAGGTCCTTATTTATAAAGACAACATCCTACCACAACTATGACCGCTGAGTTGGAAAATTCAAGCGAAACCAAGTCCAGTCAGCAAAGTCAGAATTTTTGATATACATACATTCATACTCGTATTAGCGCTACTTCCAGTTTATAAAGGGATCCTCTTAAAGTGGCCGGAATTTTGGTCAGATATTAGAATTTTCAGTGTAATGAAATCGCTCATATACTTCGTGTAACCACTTTCAAATAACAAACTTGATTTTTTAAGCAATGTTGTTCATTTTAGAAGTCACTGTAAATGCATAAACTGTAGTAAAGGTATTCCATTGAATATTATATACATATATTGAATTCAGAGGCATTTTTGGCAGGGTTCGCCATATTTACTATTTTTAATATAACGCCACCAATGTTAAAACAAAGTATATACGCCCAAAAATAAAGTAAAACTTAATTGTTGAATTAGAAGATATTTTTAATTAGCTCTCTCTCCGATCGTCTTTTGGACTCCGTTCTAGGTTTTTCGTTTAGTCAGTTCAAGAATTCAGATTTTTTTCTGGGTCTTCTTAAACTTCTTCGTAACTATCGCCGTTCTGACTCATATTTCAGAAATGGGAAACTACAGTATTGCTATATACACATATACACAAGCTCTAACAAATAAAGCAGTCCTTGGGCGTTTTTCAACATCTTGTAAAGTCAATCAACGGAAGAAAAATTGACAGAAAATAAGTATTTGCATTTTGCAAGATTGAAAAAAATATCATTTATTTGAAGGCAAATTCGTCACCGTAGAAGGAACTGATAGAGCAATTACAAGAAACGGAGTCAACAGATTTCAACCTTCCACTCATTGTGCAAAAATGAACTTAACTTTGCTAGTACTTTTGCAACTCTGCACTGCTCATAAATCCACTGTACAAAAAAAAACACTCGAACTACTAGTGAGGCCCTGTTTACTATACGTGATTGGTTGGTTGGGTTAAAGTTTGCCACAAAGTAACATTTTTAAAGTGACGTGAACGTCAATTCATAAGATGACATGCCCGTAAGACCAAGACTGTCATAAGACAGTTGGCGGGATCAAATGCGTGCTGTAACAAAGACCATTTCTTTTTAAACAAATTTGACGTATTGAATTAAGCGGAGGGAAATTTATGAGTGCGTTTAGAGTAGAGCCAGGCGCGCCAGGGAAAGCCTTCATGCAGCCGAGACTGGCCGTTCTTTGGAGTCTGGTAAAAGAGCAGTGACCTATTTTTGTGAAAGCCTGTTCCAGCAGACAACCGATGCATATGATATAGTTGGCTTTACCATAGCTATGTAGATCCAAATGATAATCTTTGGTGGCAGGCCCCATGCCAACGTAACGTGTTTCGTCCAAAGAAGTTTGTTATCCAAGGTGCATCCCAAATTCGATCGTCGATATATGCCATCGGATCTTGAAGCCATCAAAGAAAATAACCCCTTGTTTAATGGCTTTACTCGTCACCACAACCGATGACATACCAGCTACGCCGTGTTGTATTACGCAGCTCACTTCAGTGCTAGGAGTTGGTTCTAGCTAGGTAGCCTGCATCTAACCTACTGGTGGTCGAGTGATTCCATCTTTTTGCAAGCTTTTATAACAGGCACTCTTCGAAATCCGAATTAGCTTCTTAAACTCTTTTTGCTTCAACCTGATTCCAGTGTTCCTAATAATTAGTCATACGGGACTTGTTTAGAAGTATTTTTAATTTCTTTACGACGTCGCAGATCTGTGTTGCACCATGGAATGGCAGATCTGCACGATTGTTGCCTAGCTGGGAATGTCAGTTCAAGACACTTTGGACGGCACAGTTCAGATCCTAAACAGCCTCCTCCAGCTTTTGATTTATGTTGAATTTAGGGAGGTCAGGTAATCTCCGCTTTAGGGCATGCCCAATTGCTTTTGCCCGGATTCCTCCTCTTTAAAAGGTCGAGACTGCCATCCGTTTCTGAATTCGATATACATACTTATGCTTGACATAGAAACTTCCGATAGTACTTTCCACCCGGTATCTTCTAAGCATACCTGTTGGATAGTAGGTCTTGCGCGTCCTATCTTTCCAGAATCATAGTATTCAATGAGTTCGATCACTGCCTTCGGTGGTGACGGTAATACCGATTCATAAGGGAGATAAGCTAACGCAAGGACGAAGTTGTATCATTCTCCGTTCGTTTCGTAGCTTATGTCTGCAGCAATTATGTCCTGGTTCCAAAATGACTCAAAGTAGATGGAGAGATTGAATTTGACACAAAAAGACATCTGCTTGGTCTTTCCGAACGCTCGTTATATAGTGGGGTGAACAGCTTTAAACATCCGAAACACGCGTTTAATCCACGGCCATTGTTCCTGTTTGGATATTATTTGGGGTTTTGTATTCAACACGCAAAGGATCGTATATAGGGATTGCAGTAGCAGACTTGGACTTGGATAAGTACTGGAGTGGTAGTCTTTCTGCTAAGGTGCAGGTAGGGACGTGAGTCATACCAAGTTTTAATGGTTTCGACAGAAGCTTTGTCATACAGCCGTTCAAGTCAGCCAAAAAACGGAAGAATGAAGAGTTAATAGTTTATAGAAATGTTGTAAGGAAAAGAGCTTATGTTTATACATATGTATGTGCCCAAATGGCACTGGAAATTTTCTTCGCCACCAAAAGCGAGATCTGTTTTGTTCCAATGAAGGACATTACATTTTTGACAGATTTTTATACATGTAGTATTATACATAGTGAAAAAAGAAAACATTCTCTTTATAGAAAATATGTCAGAGCTTTCCTTTACACCTAATATAAACTAATAGTAATCACCACATCAAATTCTAACTGCTACCTTTGAAATGACCACTCAAAGTAAATAAATTCAATAACAGTCCTATCAGAAGAGCCATGCCACCATGTCATCAGGTTTCTGATTGATCTAATTCGTGCATTGATAGCGAAGTCAAGAAAGTAATTTTTAGATTGTGCGGAATATAAGAAGAAACATTTTCTTAAAATACGGACAAAGTTTAACCATTACCAACAAAAAGCTCATATTTTTCAGAGTCATAAAGATGACTTTGATGACAATCACGAGTTTCAATCCCATTTTATGTTTCTCCTCAATTTGAATCGTGAAAAAAAGAAGATATCAGCGGAAGAATAATAATGGCGACTAGTAATTGTTTGTAGAGAACTGAATGAGGGAACAAATAATAAATAATATCTTAGATAAACTTAACTAAAGTGTATACTTCACAGTACTCAATCCGGGTAGCGGATCCCTTCAGATCGAGATAAATGATACGGATATTGAAAAGACAGCATTCACAGTTGAAGTCGGCCAACATGAATATATCAGAATGTTTTTGGGGTAAAATATACTCCATTAACTTTTTAAACAGTCATGAACCACCTTTGCAAGGTATCCACCCAAGATATAATCTGCTTGGTTTATTTAGAAAATAGCTGAAATTTAAGAAAAATGTTTGATAGCTAACGCGAAACTAATTTTATAATCCAGTTGGCTCATGTGGTAGTGTACTGGGATCCAAATCGGAGGGTTAGGCATTCAATTCACGACCGCGCTCAAAAGACATTCTGTTTTCCTACAACTAAAACCACATGAGATGAGTGGCTGCCTACAATACAACAACAACAACTGAATGCACTCTAATGATTTAATCTCCCTATTAAATGATGGATGCCACCCATAAAGCGAAATAAACACAGTGCTAAAACAATGATTCGCGATTCCCTTCCAATCCCACCAAACACAAAGCATTAACTTATGTGGCAGCAAGACCTTTTTCGCATATTCGCATTTCGCATTGTCGTATGCGGCCCATTTGTCATCACTTATCATCAGCCTCTTCAAAAGTGTCTAGATTTCGTTTCGTTTCTGTACGGATTCACAGATGGAAATTCGGTCCATTAGATTTTTCACTGTTAAATCATTTGGCACCCAAATATGGAGCTTCCTTTTGTATCCAACGTTTTGCAAATGGTTCAAAACTTGTTTCCGGTGGGTGACAGTGGCTTAAGTGGTAGTGGACTGGCTTCCAAATCGGAACGTTTGGTGTTCGAATCCCAGTCTCGCCCGAAATATATACGTATTCATTTTTTCAGTTAACGAAAAGCAAGTAAGATGAGTAGTTGACTCTAAATCAGCATCAAGCCAACTTCCATTAAGAATTTTGTCTCTCCATTAAATGTTGGATGCCACCCATGGAGCGAAATAACCACTGAGTCCAAAATCTTTCTTTTTCTCTCTATCTCATTTTCCAAAAAAACTTAACACATACTGAGGCATTATAAGTGTATTCATACCCACTTGAGTGTTAAGTTCTTTAAAAAAAGAAAAAAAAAATACGACCTAATACATCGATCATTCTCAATTTCTTGGAGAATTTCATCGAATTTTTCATCGTTTTTCAACGAGCGCGGGGTGTCTTTAACATCGAAGTCTCCAGATCCGAAACGAGCAAACTATCTGCTGATTCCGTCAAAACGTCTTCAGCATAACCCTACAAATTTTTTCACAAGCCTGCGAAGCGTTATCGCCTTGATCGAGTTGTAAAATATAGGGAATTTTTTTCCGAATTTTGGTTCATTTTCAAAACGAAATTACTATCGACTAGTTTAACAAATGTCACAAAGTTTTTTTTTTAATAATCTCTGGGCTTTTACCTTTCAAACGCGTTGTAGTATTGTTATTATTTGGTATAGTTAGTACTACCAAAGTTATGTCTCTCTAAAGCCATCGATTGGAAAAAGGAGCGAATCAAGATCCAATACTTGATTTTGCCCTCATTTATCGCTAACTGGATGGCGGTGATATCTGCGTGATAACAGGCAAGAACCCCTGTTAACTGATCGGCTTTACGAGGCCTGTTAAGGGTCCCAACATTTCACGTGCAGATCCGAAGGACGTCATTTAAACGTTTACCAATGCCGTAAATAATGCATCCGTTATTATCCGAGGCTACTTGCTGGTTTTTCATATTTTGTGAATCTCTTCCGTATTGGGTTGTGAACCCTATGACGGCGTAGGCCAGTTTATGTTACGGGTCGTGCACGCACTTGCCATTTTAGCCTGCATGAGTAAGCTGTCACCGGGGGCCACCCCTGGTAAAGCGAGTACTACGCTAGGGTTTCATATTTGGGTTGTTGTGCCAACCCAAGGTATAGAAAAATCAGCATTCTTCCGATCAATCAGCGCGCAGATCCCCACCGATGTTTCGTTGTTTTTAAAAAAAACTGATAGAAACGGACTATTGACACTCGAAATTTAAAAACCGAGCTCGAGTTGAAAAATAAACGAAGACATTGTAGCAATTACCAACAACTATGAGAACTGTCAGTTGATGAAATACACTAGTAATCCCTCACAAACCATTAGCTAAAATGTATATTGCTACCTATAGCATAAATAATTGTCGACAAATTTTCAAAAACCAAACAACGTTTAGTTTTTTTTGTGTTTGAACAGAGCATTCAGATAAGGAACTATCCCATTGCATCCATTCTTTGTTCCTTTAACTGACATCTCTCAATATACCATATATGAAATAAAAATCTTTTTAAAGCTTTCGCCCATAAAGTGTTACCAGCACAAACAAATGGGGCTTGGTCGGACTCGTCCACCTCCAAAAAATGTATCGAAAAAAGAAAATAAAACGAAAAATAGGATAGGAGATCCTGTGTCAGAAAAAAATTGTGAATCAGTCCAAGGAAAGCTCCATGAGCTTGAGTTACTATATGCCCAATTAAATAATTAAATATGTATTTTAAAAGAGGAAAATAGAAAACTCAGACAAAATTTGGATCATGAGGAAGGCTAACCAAAATCGGACAAAAATACGCTGAAGAATTTTGCGCCGATGAAGAAGAGCTGGTTAGGGAACCGCTAGGCACCCAAACAAACCAACTAATTTAATAAAAAAATTAAAAATCGTGGCGTCCCCTGAGATAACACCGTCTCAACCTAATCGCCGAGAAAAAACTGCATCAGCTACACCTGAAACTGCTACCACCCATCACGGCGCCTGCCGATTATAGTAGCAGACTTTTTGAACTATCAACAACTGTACTGATTGCTCAACGAGCATATCGAGTGAGATTTTATAGCTTACAAATGCGTCTAGAAAAAATTGATTGCTTAACCATAAAGAAGAACTACAAGCCGTACTTGAAATAGAAAAAAAATTATGTATGCTTGGTTACTGAATCACATCTTAGAGACCAAACTTATGTCAAAATTAAAGACTACGAAACATATTATAAAAACCACCAATTCAACAATGCAAGAGAAGGAAGTGCAATAATTATAAAAAAATCCATTGAACATTTCGAAGAAGATAAGATACGTACGGAAGAGTTCCAAGCAACAACTGTATCTGTCATAACTAAACATCAACAATTATCTCTTAGGTCAGTTTACAGCCCGCCAAAGCATAAAATTAGCTGCGAACAGTATAAAAATCTAATTTTAAAACACAAATTCCGGCTCATAATGGATGGTGACTTTAACGCAAAACACACACATTGCGGTTCCAGGTTAACCATAACAAAATCATATTAAAATCAATTAAAAAGAGGGTTGTGAATTTATCTCCACTGGTAAGCCGACGTATTGGCCCACAAATAGAAATAAAATACCAGATTTAATTGACTTCTTCGTAATAAAATAAGTTTCAAAAAACTTTCTTGTAATAGAAGAGGAAAGGGTTTGAATTTTGATCACTCCAATATATTTGTTTCTTAGCGAATGCGTTATTACGGAAAATCTGAACTTACACCTCACTAAAAAACATAGAGATTGGGAATATTTTAAAGCTCTCTTAGATCAAAACTTAAAATCTAACAAACTAGTAACTATCAAAACTGAACTAGAGAGCGAAGTACTTAGTTTTACTGAAAAAATACAAAATGCAGCCTGGAAAAGTACTCCTCTTGTCAATAAAAAGCCAACTGGAATTAAATACCCAAGGCTGATAATGAATCTAATAGCTGAAAAGAGAAAGATTAGCAAAAAAGTGGCAACAAAAGACATATCCGCTCTACAAGTCACAGCTCAATAGATTAACTGAACTAATAAAACGTCAACTAAGGGAGTTCAAAAACCAATAGTTTCATCGATTTGTAAGCGAGGTTACAGCCGATAAGAAAACAGAATAATGTCTTTGGAAGTCCACCAAACGTCCACAAATACGTCCCATTCAACAGAACCCATCTTTACGATCAAGGACAAATGGCGAAAGGCCGACGTATTTGTGAGTATCTATTGGATTTTTTTTTCGAGCCAACGAATCACAAGTCGATGAAATATGGCCAGAAGTGCGAATGAAAAAATTCCTTTTGTCACACCTAATTAAATTAATCTAATTATTGAAAATCATCTGAAGCGGAAGAAATCACCAGTCTACGATTTAATAACAACCTAAAGAAGCTACCACCAAGAGCTTTGCTTAAACTGGCAATTTTAATAAACTCCTGTTTTAACTTGAACCATGTTCCATGTCATTGGAAAGTAGCAGACGTCATTATGATCCCTAAACCAGGAAATGATACTCACGAACCATCATCCTAGAGGCCCATCTCTCTTTTACCAATTTTGTCTAAAGTATTAGAAAATGTTTTATTACTGGTGGAAATACATTAATTTGATTTCAGAGATAGACATTTTGCAACAGAACAGGTATACCGAATTACCGACGTTATCAAAAAAGCTCTGGAGGAAAAAATGTTATCCTCAGTTGTATTCTTGGATATAGCAAAGGCATTAGATAAAGTTTGGTATGCCTTTTTCAAAAACTAAAATTACTTTTCCCAAGGAATATACAGAAGTATTAAAATCGTACCTTTCAAACAGATATTTTAGAATTAAACAAGGTAGCTCCTATTCTCAACTGAAAGAAATCAATGCTGGGCCCCACAGGGGAGTATCCTAGTTCCAGTATTATACCTTTTATCTACTAACGACATAACCAACACCATCAAATTTCACAATAGCTGATGACACATCTATACTTATAGTTGCAAAAATCGAAAGCGAATCAACTGAATCTCTTCAAACTGCTGTCAGTTTTATGTCATTTTTTTCTCTCCGGATTGCAAAAAACAGGTTTTTATTAGAGTGAATAAATTAAAATGAACAAATTAATTTATACAATGTTTTGCAATTTTTTGGGTAAAGTCATGATGCCATTGACAAAGAATATAGTGATTGAAAGAGTGAAATGGAAATACGATAAAAATGTGTCCAACATTCGTGTCGCTCCGACGCACAGTGGTCTATTTAGAGTCATTAGCTGGACTTAATTCGGATTTAATTTTTTTATTATGTTTGATTGGGAATGTGTTTTATAAATCAATTTAAAATCATTTCCATGAATTCAGGGGGTGGTGTCTTGTGTTGTCGGGTTGGTAGATGTCGCAATTCCCTTATCTTTCTATCAGAAGATATCAACATGGTATGGAGAACATCAGAATTTGTTGCGATTCGGGGCATCTTTCTTGAAATGGAGTTTCGAAAAATTTTGTAACCTTTTTGACGGGCTTCTAAGACATCTTCCGAAAGCTGTCCGATAGGGATTGGAAAACTTTCAATGATGTCAGCACCGTGGAACGGAATTTTGTGGACGCTTACAGGCACTTTGTACCAATTATATTTGGAAACCAATACTTTTGCTGTGTCCAAAGAGTAAGTACGGAATTTATTGGTAACAATTTTCCAATCTGAAGTTAATGTCTTTAAAAAAATTGAAAACGCTTGACCAGTTTCGGGTCTACGCCTATTATTTCAGCAGTTTTTGCTGAATCATTAAAAAATGTTCGGGCCGTGTTACCGTCATTGGTATTTCCTCCACCTTGTTTTGGAAATTCTAATAAGATCCTCAATTCAGATCTAAGTTCGTTTTGTAATAATTCTTTGCTATTTTTAACTGCTAGTTTCTTGCCAGCTTTCATTTTCAGTTTTGTAAGATACGAGGGGCGATCAATATATTCTCGGTATCGATATGAAGGAAAATGCGAATTCAATTTAAATTGTTTTTATTTTTCAATATAATCTTCCCTAACATCAATGCATTTGTTTCATCTTGAGATAAGCTTTTTCAAACCCTCAAAAAAATAAATTTCCTCTTTCTCTGCAAAATACCGACTTGAGTTCTTCATCATCCGAAAATCTTTTTCCACGAAGACATTTTTTCAAATCCGGAAACAGGAAATAATCACTAGGGGCAAGGTCTGGACTATAGGGTGGGTGTTGGATTTCTTCGAAACCACAATCTCGCGCAGCAGCCTTGGAAACTCGCGCCGTGTGAACAGGAGCGTTGTCATGAAGAAGCAACACACCCGCTGCGAGTTTACCCCGTCTTTTCTTTTTAATTTCCTCCCGCAAATTATGCAAAGTGGAAGCGTAGGATGTGACGTTGATGGTTTCACCTTTTTTTTTGTACTCAGTGAGCAAGATTCCCTTGGAGTCGCAAAAAACTGTGGCCATGAGCTTCCCGGCAGACGGAGTGACTTTGAACTTCTTCGGGGGGTCTGTTCCTTTTTTATGCCACTGCATGGACTCTTGTTTGCTTTCAGGGTCATAGTGGTAGACCCATGTTTCGTCCCCAGTAACAATTCGATCCATAACACCGTCCGCGTTCTCACTACACATCTCCAAAAGCTCTCTACCGCATGCGATTCTCACTTTTTTCAGAGGCGCTGTGAGCATTCGTGGCACCCTTTGAAGGTTAAGATGGTCATGAAGAATGGTGTGAATGGTACCAATTGAAAGCTTGGTGATCTCTGCCATCATTTTCACCTTTATTCGGGCATCCTCAAGAACAAGTTTTTCGACTTCTTTGATGCTTTCTCCCGTACAAGCAGTAGCCGGGGTGCCGGAGCGGGGGTCGTCTTCAATGCTCTCTGTGCCTCTCTTGAACTCACTTGACCACTTTTGCACAGTTGATAATGAAGGTGCGGAACCCTGGTAAACAGCCACCATCTCTTCATGAATAGTTTTTTGACTTTTTCCTTGCTTAGTGAGAAATTTAATTACAGCGCGATGCTCAATTTTCACCATCATCGTCTCAGTTGCCATTATGATTCTGTTTAACTAGAGATAAAACGCGAATTAATAATCACATTTATATGAAATTTTACAAGAATGCACTAAAATAATAGTATTACTTGATAAATAAGTCAATTTATATATACAACCACAGCTTCACCCCGATACCGAGAATATGTTGAACGCCCCTCGCACATGTAGCAGTGCTTCCATATATCTAATGTGTGCATGAAAACTTTGTAAGCCGTATGAATAGGCAGTGGTGTCAGAAGGTTTTTGTAAGCAATCTGAACTAGCCCTGCTCTCCATAACAGCATTATATGTTTTGCCATCTACCATTGTTTTGAACATGTATGAACAAGTATGATTGACTAAAACAGTTTTGTCGTTAAAGGTTACCCTTTTGGCTTCTAGACAATTTATTTCGGCTTCCATACGGTTGAACTCTCTTGTTATTGTCTCAATATTTTCCTTGGAGAAGATGTCCTTGAATTTATCCAGATATTTTCAGTCCCAGAACCAACTTTACTTATTTCTAAAGGTACTATGCATGTTAGCACAATATCAGTATCACTTGCCTCAGGATTTGCCAAAAAGTTTTGCTAACAACACGAGCGCCCGCCACTACCATCAGAGCCCCATTTCCACGAATATATTAAAGTATCACCGTTTTCTAACTGGTTCTCAAAAGTTTCAGGGTGCGCAGCAGACAAACGTAGCAGTGTCAAGTCCAACAATGGCTGTAGTATAACTTCACATAAGATTTCGGTTATAGTCAAAAAATTACTTGTTGGATAACACTCTTGTGTTACTTCTAAAATAGTGGCAGTGGTTTTGCCAGCGTGGAAAAACACCTCTTCAGAAGAAGGGGAGATAGACAGACGGACCAGCGGAGTTGTGTCTATTACGATGCCAAAATGGATTCGTTCCATTGAAGAGTCGACGACTGTAAGTGAAGACGAAGTACAATCCGGAAGTGTTTCATTTCATTTATTTCAACAGCAATACAGTAAAGTATAGAATTTATCCGATTACATCATTTTAGCTACGTATTGTATTTTATTGTTCATCTTCATGTCTACATATGTTATGTCATTGCGCCGTGTAAATATCAAGTTAATAATATAAGAATATTCATAATTTCGTTTTCGACAGAGTATGTCATAGATTTTTGTCAAGTAAACTTAGAACATACCATATAATTTTTTTTTTTTTAATATCGAACCTTTGGTCGAAAGCCTTAAATCCGGCAGTACTTGTAGCATTATAGTTGATTTTCTTTTCTGTGATAGGAAGCGTTATGACAAAACAAAAAATTATGAAGTCTCTCTCAGAAAGCCCGCCAAATTTCGTATCTACCGAAAAAGGTTGGCAAACTGATTTTAGGCAATATCTAATTTTCTTGACGTAAGTCGTGATCCATTTTTTTGTATAGTCCTCATGCGTAGGAATCAAAAGGCCCAACAAATCTCCCGTACAAGCAAAATATAACCCCCTTAGTTGATTAAATTAATTCTCTGTACATACCGCTGTGATGGATCAATTGATCACAATATTATTCGTAAATAAATTCGCAGTACTGGATCTCTACCGGAGCTGGTCTGTAGAACCAACTCAAAGAAATTGGGTTTGATTTCTTATAAAATCTTTTTATTTAAAAAAATTCCAAAATTTAGGAAAAAAAAAAAGCCTTGGTGCTCTCTTGGCTTCGCGTATGCGCTTCTACAACCGCAGTACACGTTGAACAAAGGGATCTAGTGGACTGTAATTTTAGAAGGCAGTAATATATCGCCGAACTAAAGCATCAAATCGAGACTGCTTATGCTGCTCCCTTTTATACAAAAATTGTGTAAGCTCTTACATATATTTGTTTGTCTGCAAATGTATTAGTTTTTTGATAAAGAAAGCTTTTACATACATTTGTTTGGCTGCAATTGCAATTCAGGTATAAAACAATTCCTGATTTCACAATATAATCTCCTCCTCTGGCGCTAAGGTCGTCTCGACGTAGCGGCAGTAGTGATATTACGTAGAGGTCTTTCTCGTCTCCGCAATTCTCGAACTGTTGTTGACTTATCGTTTTTTTCGCGCTGTGCATATTCTGTGAGAGAGGAAGCATGACCCCAAGACTCCGATTTTAAACTTTCGTTGCGGTCGCTGTTTTTTGTCTGTATAATTTTCGTTGCAGTCTTTAGATTTTTCAGTCGTTTCATCAATGGGTCTTAATTTTCTGCCAAATAACATATTAGGTAAGAAGCAGTGTAACCCGTGCTTTGACATTTTGCGATATTCATTGCGAACTTTGTCGAGGGTAAGTCATCAGCCCATGTTGCGTGATTACTGCCAACCAAGATGGCTAATTGGGCTTTCAAATTTTTGCTTTCGATTCTTGCGTTCAACCGGGTTTGCTTTAGGAAGATAGAGGGTTTGCTGGACTCCTAAGCAATGCGTAAGGTGTTGCATGAGCGCGGAAATAAATTATGGTCCGTTTTCGGTCAATAAACGTCGTATTGTCCGAAATATATTTCATATTATATCATTCATTAGGGTGATGGCGCAATATTCCGCTATTGCTTCCATAAGGGCAAATATCTCTATCCACCTGCTAGCAAGATCTTCAGCTATAAGAATTCATTGGAAACTTTAGAATGTTATTGGCAAGGGTCAAAATAAGTCAACAGCTAGTACTTCGAAGCTCTGATTACTCATCACAGTTTTAAGAAGATCAGGGCCAGCGATTCTGGAGTAAGTTCGATCGATTCCATAGTGTCCTGCAGTTGCGGAATCATGATAATTATTTCAAATCGATTTTCGTTCCTGGTGTGGTATCACTAGCTGCGCGTCCTCTTCCGCAGGGATTAAAAGTCTAGATGCTCCTATAGCATTGTTAAAAGATTTATTAAAGTTTAGATCAGAATAATGTAATCGGTGCGTTATGTGACGTTTCACGTTTGACAGCCATGACACTTCAGAATAAAAGTAGATTTCAAATCAAAGCCAACAGTCCCCGAGTCCGGACGCAGCGACATAAGTCGCCGAAAAGTAAGTATCGATGTACCGAAATATCCGAATTGTAATTTAATTATTTATTTAGAGAATAAACACGCACACACACCATAACCGAAAACAACAATATTCAAAGCGTTTATTCACGGGCTCGGGACAACTTTATTATTTTTCGTGGGAATCTAGGCAGCCAGCCTAGTGTCTTTATTCTTTTTCGTTAATATTTAGGTGGCCAGCCTAGTGTCTTTATTCCTTTTCGTGAATACCTAGGCAGCCAGCCAAGTGTCTGTATTCTTCTTCGTTTTGGTACCTTGGCAGGCAGCCTAGTGTCCGTTACCAGACAGTTACGGGAATCACCCGTTACACCAAATCAGAACAAACAGCTGAATTCCCGTTATTGCCAACTCAATTTGCATGCAGCCAACCAGCAACCGGTTATGGAAATCACAGCAATATTGCCGCCACGATCAAGACTTGCCGTCATAATCCAACAGCCACATTGCCGCCACAACAAAAAGAATTGCCACCATCGTCAGAAACTGCCGCCACCACCGTCAGAAGTTGAGAATTATCAGAATTTGCCGCCACAATCCACACACTGCCGCTACAAGCAACGCACTGCTGCCAGCAGAGTCATACGAATCCTATCAACAACCCAGGTAAGCACCCATATTATATTATATATATAACTGTTTCTTTCGGGCGTCGCCTTTGCATTCCACTTGCTTATTGGTCAAAATAACGGAAATATAGCGCCACCCAATACCGCAATAATATCCCAACAGTAGGGAAAGTAAATTAAACAAATTGGAAAAAATATTTATGTAACAAAAGTTTTACGATCTGGGCAAAAGCATTTTGTTACTACGTATCCTCGGCCAGATAACTTCTTCGTAGCAATAGTTAAAATTAAAACTATATCCTTTCTGCCACAACCGATAACTGCAAGCACCTGTTGATGCCGAACTTTCAACGATCGCCCGACCTGATTTGCACAAGGGTATCCAGGAGTACAGTGAGAAAACGTGAAGGGGTCGACCAAGAAGATTCTATGGACACCAGCTCATACGAGGAGGCCGAGCAAAGAGTTATGGTGGTAGGCGATGCTGAGATAGCCACGTTGCGCTGAGAGCTACAGGAATTGCGCACGCAACTAGAAACCATCACATCATCTGCTGCGACGGAGAGACAAGAACGCCATCGTCTCGAGACACTGCTCAACAAGCAGCAATCAGTTTCGTCCATCGTTACCCAGCCGATTGGTACAGAAGCTGCGATGACAGGTCCGTCCAACATTAAACGCCGCCGATAGATACGTGTTGTTGCCAAGCACTAGTGCACCTCTCGTAGCGACCTGCTCTATCGTCACTGAACCACCTTCCACAGCCACCGTGACCTCGTACGCGGCTCCATTTGCCGCAATGCCAATTTCGTAAGGACTTCCGACAGAGCCAAGAACGACATTGCAATCGATGACAGCCACTTCGTGTTCACAGTATTCCTGGCCGCCGATCACTGCTTCATCGATCTATAATCAGACTCTGCCCAGTCTTACTACGAGCAACCCAGTTCCAACATTTCTTCATCCGTTAAACAGCATGCAAACCTTCGAACAGCGGCACTTAACTCCTCAGCCAGCCTTCACGCAAGCCCCACCGACTCAACAGCCGTCTTCATCTTCATTTGGACATGGAAGCCATCGCAAACTACATGATCTTCCGGAGTTTCGCAGAAGGCCTGAGGAATGGCCTATGTTTTGTATGGTTTTCTTGGAATCTTCAAGAATGTTTGGCTACAGCCGGGTGGAGAATATGTTTCGGCTGCAGAAAAGCGTCATGGGTGAAGCAAGAGATGTCGTCGAATCTTTACTGATACATCCAGGCAATGTCGATCAAGTAATGTCGACATTAGAACTTCATTACGGATGTCCCGGATGCCTTGTGCGGAGTCAGTTGAAGAAGGTGAGAGAAGTTGTGCAGATTTCTGAGAACAAACTGGAGCTCATCATACCATTCGCTACAAAAGTGCAGAATTTAACGGTATTCCTTTAAGCGGGCGGTATGCATCAGCATTTGGCAAATCCTGCCCTCTTAGATGAGCTTGTTGGGAAGCTACCGATGAGCAAGAGATTAGAGTGGGCCCAGACATGTGTGTGCATCCTGTCATATGCAACCGTCAAACATTTTAATGACTGGCTGAATCGAATTGTCCGTCTTGTCTGCATCGTTTCTACCACCTCACTCTCTTAGCCACATCCGAAAGCAGTGGATCATATGCCAAAACCAAGGAGTATCCTACATACAAATAGATGTTCGCCTCCAACCAGCACATTGCCTAATAATAGTTTTAGTTTTAAGGTGTTGGACCTTCCAGACAAATGGTCGTTTCTGAAGCGGAACCGGCTCTGTTTCTGCTGTTTGAAGCGTTTTCACAGCATACGAGCATGAAGGATGCGGAAGCCATGCGGAATGGAGAACTGCAGCAAGGTGCATCATCAGTCCCTTCATGAAGCGGATCTCGCCCAGCAGTCAGCTTCAGCAAATGTCAACAACAAGGGGGGAAAGAGATTAGTTTTAAATTAAAACGTTGATGTAACGACGAAGATTCTTTTCCGCGTTTTGGCAGTCAGGTGTATAACGGCAAAACGGAACTACGGACGTATGCTTTGTATGACGAAGGCTCATCTGTTACCATTATGAGCGAGGACTTGGCAAAACGTTTACGAGTCGCAGGAAAAGCGAAGGGCCTGAACCTGCGGTGGTTGGGACGCGAAACGCTCGCGAAGAAGTCGTGTGCGGTTGACATTCTTATAAATGCGGATCGAAAAGACGCGGAGCAATATCGGATGCGAAATGTACAAACAGTAGTGGACTTGTGCCTGCCTATTCAGACCTTTGCTGCCTCAGAAGTCCAATCATTTGCTGAATCTGGAATTTCTTTTGCCGACTACAGCAACGCAAAGCCAGAAATTCTTATTGGACTCGACAACGGTCATCTTGGAGCACCCTTAGACGCCGTCAGTTCATATGGAAACGGACCAATCGTGACCAGAACCAAGCTTGGTTGGGTAGTTTACGGCAGTTCTCCTTGGCCATCAGTCAGTTGAAAAGGACCGTAGAATAGATGTAATTGTCGATAACTACTTTAAAATCGAAAGCTTCGGTGTGAAAAAGCCAACTCAGAAATTAGTGTCCGAAGAAGACAAGAGGGCCTTACAGATTTTAACTGCTACAATCACTCGACTGGGGGAGCGATATAGTACGGGTCTGTTATGGAAAACTGATAGCCCCGTACTACTGAGAAGCTACCAGCTGGCCAAAAAGAGGCTTCTTATCCTCGAAGCGAAAATGCGAAAAGATCCCGAGTTTGCCGTTACGTGCAAGAAGATGATTGCCGACTACGTTGAAAGAGGGTAAGAATAAGACGACTCAAGAACTTGGTATCTGCCCCACTTCGGGGTTAGAAACCCAAATAAACCTGGAAAGACTCGCCTGGTGTTCGACGCTGCCACAGAGATAGGTGCTTTATCTTTAAATTCTTTCCTCTTGAAGGGGCCCGATGACTACAGGCGCTTAGTAGCGGTTCTGTTTAATTTTAGACTGCGGACCATAGTAGTCGTAGGGGATACCAAGGAGATGTTCCACCAGATAATAATCCGTCCGGCGGACCAGCGCTCCCAGCGGTTCCTCTGGCGAGATAGTGTCGATAAGCCAATCGAGAAGTACGTGTTGAAAGCCATGACAATCGGGGCCAGCTGTTTACCTTGCATAGCCAACTTCGTCAAGAGCTATAATGCCTTAAGATTCTCATTTAAAGAGCCGCGAGCTGTCGAGGCCATTATTTACAATCACTACGTAGATGACTTCGTCGATAGTTTTGACAGCGTCTCGGAAGCCATCAAAGTCACAAAAGCCGTTGTAGCGATTCATCGAAGTGGTGGGTTTGAGCTGAGGAATCTATTGTCTAATTCCGAGGAGGTCAATGCCTGCGTGGGGCAGCGCCGCTCAGGGCGCACCATCGACATGAACATTGAAGCATCGTCGGCGACGGAAAAGTTTCTCGGTATTTGTTGGGATAGTTCAGATGATTCGTTCTTCTTCCAACTTAAGTTTCCACGTATTAGCCAAGCTATCATGGAGGAAGATAGATTTCCAACGAAGAGTGAATTCCTTAGTATCACGATGTCGATATATGACCCCTTCGGGATGATTGCCAGGTTTACGCTGTATCTAAAATTGCTGCTTCGTTCAATCTGGAGTTTCGGAACTGCGTCGGATGAGCCCATCCCCAACGAATCGTACGAGAAGTGGAAGCAATGGAAAGCGGAACTGCCAGCGTTGACTCAACTAAGGATTCCCAGATGCCATAATAAGTATCTATGTATCATATGCCAAGCGGATTGACTTACATACCTTCGTCGATGCTAGTGAGGAAGCCTTCAGTGCAGTCAGCCTGCAGAAAAGGAGAGGGAGCCCGAAAATACTTTCATCTATACCTTGTCTCGAGCTTTCAGCTGCTGTTCAAGGTGTGAGGCTGTGCAATTCCGTCGTCGAAAGCCACAAGCTGTCCTTTTCCAATCGAGTGTTGGTGGAGCGACTCCAAGACGGTACTCCACTGGCTTCGGTCAGATACCCGCCGAAATAAAGAATTCGTGAACTTCAGAATTGCAGAGGTACTTGAGAGCTGTCAAGTCAACCAGTGGCGTTGGGTTTCATCGAAGGAAAACCCCGCGGATGAGGCAGATCAAGGCGGACAACAAGTGGATCAAGGGACCTACCTTTCTGATGGTATCTCCACGCGTGAGTACCAGGATGAACTCCGACCAAAGTATTTACTGCGCATCGACAACACGGGGGGAGCTCTATTCGACGCAACGCGGGTTTGGAAGTATTCGAGCCTTCAAAGGACCATCGCGTGGTTCCTACGTTTTGTTACCTTCTACCAGGGAAAGAGAGATGAACGAGATGAGCTGATTGCGTCCGGGCTTCGTAGCTCAGAACGTTTGAAGTTCAAAGCGATACCTTCAGCTCCGATATCGCCATGCTACGCAGAAAGTCGCGCGTCGGAAAAGACAGCCAGATCTACATGCTTTCACCGTACCTCGATGACTGTGGACTCGTTCGAGTTTCGGGTCGAATAGACGCTGCTATAACGATCTATAACGATACCCTTTGAGACTAGACGTCCCATTATACTCCCTAAAGATCATCGCGTGACAGACCTGATCATCGACGATCTTCACCGACGATTTTGGATACTGGGACTTCGAAATGCTCTAAAAATTGTAAGGAGCTGGTGCCAGCTATGCCGCATTCGTAATGCCAAACCGTCTCCGCCATTGATGGGCCAACTTCCAGTTGATCGTCTTACGCCAAACATAAGGACGTTCACGTATTCTGGACTGAATTACTTCGGACCTGTTACGGTCCCCATAGGCCGCCGAAAGGAAAAGAGGTGGGTCGCTCTTTTCACCTGCCTGACCATCAGAGTAATACATCTGGAGATAGCAGCAGACTTGTCGTCGGATGCATGCATCCTCTGTATACGGAACTTTGTCAACAGGCGAGGAGTTCCCCTTCGAATACGAAGCGACAACGGAACCAATTTCATTGGAGCGAAGAAAGAGCTTATGAGCAGTCAAATTTTTGATAACGCGGCAGTGAAAGCTGAACCTGCTTTGAAGGGAATAGAGTGGGCTTTCAACTGTCCGGCGAATCCGCATGCTGGAGGTTGTTGTGAGCGCTTGCTTCAATCTGTTAAAAGTGTTCTCTCTCGAACGCTGTCCGAGGTGTCGACTTGATGGTCAGATCCATTCAGCCGAGATTCAGACGACCTCTAAGACTCTGCAAAGACCCGCGGTGAAGTTGGCGGTACTGATTGGTGAGCCTTTCGATCGAGACTCGACCGCCTCACGGGTGGGTTGGATGTTAAAAAATGTATTAATGTTTAGATCAGAATAATGTAATCGGTGGGTTATGTGGTTACGGCCGATGTTGGTGAACGCACTCCGTAATATTTGACGTTTTACATTTGACAGCCATGACACTTCAGAATAAAAGTAGAATTCAAATCAAAGCCAACAGTCGCCGAGTCCGGACGCAGCCACATACTCGTAAGTCGGCGAAATATAAGTATCGATATACGAACAATATCCAAATTGTAATTTAGTTATTTATTTAGAGAATAAACACGCACACACACTATAACCGAAAACAACAATATTCAAAGCCTTTATTCAGACGACGAATCGGGCTCGGGACAAGCATAATTGCTGGTATCGGTCCTCAAGCGGAATGGTTTTCCCTCATGTGCTTGTTGGAGAATAGGTGCGCTTATAAGCAAAGATTTCAGGGAATTAAAGGATGTCTGCTCCACTTTGCCGCAATTCCAACAAGCATTTTTCTTCGTGAGGTAATTTAGTGGTTTGGAAACGTCAGCAAAGTTTTTGGTGACTTGTCGATACCACGAGCACGTTTGAAGGAATGATAGGACTTGTTTGTTGTTTTTAGGTTCTGTTAGAACCTGGAGAAGTCAGGATCGACTTCTATGTCTTGATTTGTAATTAAGTGGTCAAAGTATTATAATTGTCGAGTAACAAAATTTTGATTTTTTTAGATTCGCCTTTAATTTGAATTAATTTAAGCGTTCAAATAGTTTTTTCAAATGAACAAGGTGATCTTCAAAGCTGCTTGAGCATACCATGATGTGGTCCAAATACGTTAAAAGAAAGATATCTACGAGTCCGTTGCGAAATCTATCGATGAGCCTTTGAAATGTGGCCGGTGCGCTTAAAACGAAACATTCCGAACGATGATATAAATGCGGTTTTATCCATATCATTATCATTTATCTTAACTTGGTAGTTAAGATAATTGACCTAAGAGTACTTTTGTATTTTGTTTGCTTGGTAGCGTGTAAGAGGTCATAAATTCTTGGCAAGAGATAAGGATCCGGGACAGTTATTCTGTTCAGCTGCCTATAGTCAATACATACTCGTATGCCACCGTCTTTTTTTTGGAACTAAAATAACAGTCGCAGCCCAAGGAGATTCACACTCTTCTATAATGTTGCTATCCAGCATCTTTTCTAGTTCCGGAAAGGAATTGTTGATATTGGACTGTGGTTTTCACTATTAATCTTATGAACAGCAAAAAGTGTAGGTTCAGATATGGTGTCATATAGAGCCCCTGCATCTCTTAACAACTTATTAAGGCGGTCTTTTTCTTATGGACTAAGTTCAACTTCTTCATCGCTGCGAACTTCGATATCTATACCAAGGATCTCTGTAAAGAATAGCTCGAGTCCAATTTCTTTTTCTTCTCTTTTTGACCGAAATAGGGATGAAAAGAGATTTTCCTTATTTTTCTTTCTTTGAGGCGTAACCTCATCGTTCGTTAACGAGTTCTAAATATGTGCTGAATTGAATGTGGTAAGTATTGATTGCCCACGGTTGGTATTTTGTTTCCCTCAATGGGGGATCGGGTCCAATGTTGTCTTGTGGTTGTGGAGTTCCAGCAAGTGGGGATATTTTTTTTATTTCTCTGGTAGCGAAGGGTTTTTGACATTTGTCAATAAAGATTTTTTAACTAGTAAAGGAATAGAACTAAAAATCATAAAGTTTGTCCTTTTGAACCGCAAAGTACCAAAAACGCACACCCAGATCTAGAACCATACTGTTTTCCTCGAGAAAATCAATTCCTATTAATGTTCTATTATCAGATGCTTCTGGGAGAGCAATAAACTTAATTAGTCTCAGTCGGTTGCTTATAATTATGATGGTGTTTGCAATGAAAATCCCTTGACGTTTTGTGTTTCCGTCTGCTAGAGTGACGTCAGCCTCTGGTTGTAAGAATTGTTTACCATTTCTAAGGAGAAGAATGAATAGTTCTCTTCCAGCGACACTAGTTCTAGCAACGGTGTCTAGATAAGCTATTCCAGTCTCTTCATATGCTGCAATTGGTATAGTTGGTAAGTCAGTACCTATAATTGTCTTTAAACAGTTGAAGGAAACTGTTTGGAGTTTGTTGACATCGCGGCTAACAATCTTTCAGTTTGTCGGCAGAGAGAGCCATTTTGCCTTCTATTATGTTATTCGCAACTATGCGACTATGCTTATTCGTAGTTCCTCCGTATTTTAAAAGGAATTTAGGGTATTTAGGGTTAAATTCGAGCCCCACGTTGGGTGCCACTGTAGCAATACTGGATTTCTACCGGAGCTGGTCTGTAGAACCAATTCAAAGAAATTGAGCTTGATTTCATATAATATATTTTTAATTAAAAAAACATTTAGATTTATTAGGTGCGCAAGTAAGTTATCGCCGTTTTTTTTTTGATAAAAATGCCCATCGCTAGCTACAGCTTTTTCCCATCTTTCTGGCAGAGCTCGAATGCTGTTACGGTAAAAGTGTTCGTCTTTTGAGGCTATCCACGAATTCAGTAATTTTTTGATGTCTTTATATGAGCGGAACTGCTGATCAGCCAGACCATGTGCCATCGAACGGAACAAGTAATAATCGGATAGTAAGGTAGGTTTTAACGGGTTTGCCAACGTAAGGCCGAGCGTTGTTATGCTGTAGAATCACTTTTTCGTGCCTCTGCTCGTATTGTGGCCGTTTTTTGCGCAGTGCTCGCCTCAATCGCAGTCGCAGTCAATTGAAGTCGATAGTATTCCCCAGTGATGGTTTCGTTGGGTTTCAATAGTTCATAATAAATAACACCCACCTGCTCCCACCAAATACATATCATAACCTTCGCAGCGTGAATATTCGAGGGAGCGGATGACTTAGAAGCATGACCGGGCAGTTACCATAACTTTCTTCTCTTTGAGTTGTTGTATTGAATCCATTTTCATCACCCGTCATGATGCGATGAAGAAAACCCGTCTTTTTTGGCACTGGAGTAGTTGTTCACAGGCGAAAAAACGACGCTCAGTGTCCTTTGGCTTCAAATCATAAAGAACCCAAGTTCCTTGTTTTGGAATCATTCCTAACGCATGCTATCGCTGGAAAATGGCTTGGTGGATAACTCATAATGCTGAAGCAAGCTCTTCTTGCGTTTGGTATGGATCCTCATCGAGCAATGTCTCCAATCCAGCGTCTTCGAAGGATTTTCGCCTTCCTTTACGCGGATGGCCGTCAACATCGAAATCACCATCACCAGCGACGGAACCAATCACGTTGTTTCGCTTAGAGCAGCATCTCCGTAAACTTTTTGGAGCTCTCGATGTGCCTCAGCCGCCGTCTTCTTCGAATGAAAGAAGATCAACACTTCCCGCAAATGACGATTATTTGTCACAAAATCAGATATTTTCACACAAGCTAAAGTATATAACGCCAAAACAAAGTCACTAATGTATCAAAACGGTTTGTTTGCCATATGTCTAAACTTGTTACATGGTGCATCGACCAGCAGTTAAGAGCATTGGCACCTCTCGAGTTAGTGCAAGTTTTGGGGGAAAAAAACGGCCTCCCGTATGCGGTTCTGCACCCGCAGTACACATTGAACAAAGAGCTCAGCGAGGGATCTAGTGAAGTCTAATTTTAGAAGGCAGCAGTATACCGCCGAACTAAAGTATCAAATCGACTGCTAATGCCGCTCTCTTTTATACAAAAATCGTGTAAGATCTTACATATATTTGTTTGTCTCTACATGTATTATTTTTGTAATTAAGAAAGCTTTTACATACATTTGTGTGTCTATACATGTATTAGTTTTGTGATTAAGAAAGGTTTTACATACACTTGTTTCTAATTTCGTATTTAAAGCTTTTTACAGTGAAGTAACTTTCATACATTTTAATTCAATACAATTCAGGTATAAAACAGTTCACGATTTTACTATATAATCTGGTTACATTTTATATTAACCCCGAAGGTTAAAAATGAATATATTTTATATTGAAACATGCCTGTTAATATACTATTGTATATATGTATGTATATTTTAATATGCCTATATAAAACATATTTAAGTGCAATTCGGATAAGAATTTCAGTGGAAACAGTGGGCGCATCCATTATTAGGCTGCTGATGGCATCATCTTCACCAATAATAATGATCTGCTTCACATTAATGTCGGTTTATGTAATAGTATTATATCTGCGTATGGGAATAATAGTGATTAATTTAATAATGATATTGATCTCTGTAATAATAAAGTTAGATATGGTCTACGTTATAATAAATATGATCTGAGTAATAATAATAACAATCTTTATAATAATAATATTGATCTCTTTAAAGGGTTAGTCATTATTTTAACTAGAACTCACGCATACTATCTTTTGTGTTTCAGATCGTCTACCATTTCATTATGGAAAGGAATTCGTATCAACAACGTTTAGAAACCATAATTTCTTTATTTTTATCAAAATTCGCTGTCAGTTACGGCTACGTTTCGATCATTATAATTGTCCCGATAAGCGTAAAATTGAGCGTTTAGTGAAAAAAAAATCCGAATCGACTTGTCCACTCCATAATACTGTCGTGTCAGTGAAATAGCGAAAGAAGTGAAGAGACTTTCGCGAAAAGGCTTGGCGTATTAATCAAAGGGCTTAAGTCAAATGACTATCGAAAAATCAATCTTAGTGTCGTTGCACAACACAGCCGGATGTGCTCCAACAGTATTATATGGACTGAACCGAATAAAATCTATATATACTTCCAATGCGGAAAAATTGCAATCCCATTTTGTACCCAAATTAGCCTGTATATTCTCTAGTTTCAGTTTGTTTTTGATTTTAGTTCGGTGCGGTTTAAAATATTTATAAAATATGAGGCAAGAGGAACGCCGTAAAAAGATTATTTCATTGGAATCAGCCATTCTTAAAAAGTAAGAAAAGGAGGTTCCAATTTAACCTCATTTCATATAGGAAGTACTCGTATATGCTGCAAAATACTTCTAGGAAGAAGAAAGATTCACAAGAAGACAAAAAATATGATGACAATAGGTATTTATTAAGTAACAACTGCATTAGAAAAAATTTATACAATATAAGCATATAAATTCAAATAAAAATAGAAATAGAGAAGAGAAAAGAGAAAAGGATATAAGCAAATTATAAAAAAAAGAAAGTAATAACTAACTTAATGTGTTCATGTTTTGTTGTCATCTTTTATAGCTGTATTTCTTGTTGTCCGTGACGTAGTGACAAAAACGGTCAGGTCATCGGCAGTCTCAATTAATTTTGCATTCTCTTCCTTGGTTTTCTTGACGTAGACCAGCCCACGAAAAGTAAACGCCGACATTATATTTTTTCTCGCTTTAGTTTTAATACACATTATAGGAGAGAGCGATTTTTAACATTAAACATTCGTGGACGTAAACTAAGTTTTTATTGATTTCAGCGGGTTCATTCAACCCGAAGTCGAAGAGGCGCTTTAGTTGCCTTTCGGAAATTGGCGATCGTTTTCAAAACAAAGCTTTTATCGTTTGGTGAAAAAATTTTTATTATAATCGGTGGTGCAACGAGGTTGGTCTTTGATTTAAGACGGTAAATGTTTTTAATTTCTGGTGGGTTTGCTTTTAAACTTATGCAGAGTTGATTGAAAATAGCTGGTAAATTTTCATTTGGTATCAGTGGAACCCCGTGCAAAAGTACATCACTCATTATTTCCTTCAGTTGTTGTTTCTCCTCATTAGTCTCCATGTGTGCTTTTATTTCTTGTATCGCCTCGCCGTGTTTTTGTAACTGCATCTTGAGTTGTTGGTTTTCGTCTTTCAGTGTGTCAATTTCGTTTTGTTTTGATTCGTGTAATGACAAACGGCTATTTATAGCTTTAAGCGAAGATTTTAAAGCTCGAACTTCTGAATCAATTTTGTGCGTAATTCGTTGTTCGGAATCGGAGATTTGTGACGCAATTTTTCCCAGTTTTTCCATTATTGTGCATTCGTTTTGAGCATTTTTGTTCAACATATGTGCCATGGATGAAGATTCAGACTGTGGTGTATTTGAACGTGTTGTTGGTTTGTTATGTGAATGTGTTGATATTTTTTGTGGTTGATTGGGAGGAGATAGAGATTCGGCGAACTGTTCTCTGTCCAGTTTTGGAGGCATTGATTATGTATAGGTAAGTTGGGGAAAGTGATATTTAGCACGTTAACAATGTAAGGAGGGGGCGCAAATGAGAAGTTTTAACTTTTCTTCTTTTTATTTTTCACTTATTTTATCATGCAACTGACACAAGTTTCAATTAACAAATTTGGACAGGCTTGATGCAAGCTAATAAAAACTGATTATTTAATTTTTTAGTCCTTGGTATTGAAATTTCAACTGCTTAAACCAAACCGAAAATTGTCACTCCGTCAAACACGTCTGCTTAGTAACACATTGCATGTCCTCAAGCATACAGGGCAGATGAAGGGGCACATTGCCGATTAACTGAATACGTAAAGACCACAGGTAGAAAAACAAACAATATGGAAGATTGGGATAAACGAATGCCCTACGCTAGTACCTACAAAAGGTTATACGACATACGAACTAGTTTTTGATAACGAAGACAATCAACCAAGTGAAATCGAAGATTTAATTAAAGTTAATTCAGACTATCTCTAAAGCAATACCATGGAAAGTACATTGAAGTCAAAAGAAAAGTCTAAGGAGATATGACAAAAAAATAGAAAGACCAATAAGGTAGGCCAAAAGATTTTAGTTAAAAATGTAATTAAAGGAAAATTAGAGAGTACATTCAAAGGCCCATTTGAAGTACATAATGATTTTATTATCGTTAAATTAAAAAACAAGAACCATAATTATAAAAAAGCTAATCTTGGACTATACTTTGCAAGATCACCTGGTCCATCAAGTCCACGGCCGGGAACGTTAAAATAATGAAATAAATGATAATAGCGGACTATATTTTAACCGCAAAGGTCAGGTTAGAGAGAGAAGAAGTAAGTAACTTTAGTAAATAAAACCGATATAGCAAAACGACTACATATTATAGATAATAATTACTGCAATAAATGAAATATTAAAAATATAATTACTGCAATAAATGAAGCATACTTAAGTCATATAAAAAATTGCAGAAAATCTCAAGAAGTAGTACGAAATAATCTGATTAAAATAAAACATGAAGTCTATATAATATACAATATATTAAGCAAACAGGATAGCGGATGAAGAGGACTAATATACATACATAATAGGTAGTTTTTTTTTTTAAGAGCTACGGCTCCCTTAAAATGTTTGAACGCACCGCGGGCGAAGGAACGTTTGGGAGGGAAGAAAGAGAGTTACCGCTGTTTGAAGGTTATAATAATAAGGAAACAAAGAGTTCAGCATTCCATAATCCAGTTGTACGGCTTAGAAAGGAATCATGATATTTCAATATCGCATTCATAGCGATACGCGTGTTGCTGTTAAAGGTTTGAAGGAGCGGAATGCTACTACTACGGAATGCAATGGATAAATGGTGATGAAATTAGCGGTAGAGCAAGGTGAGACAAGAGATATTTTGCCGGTGTTCGAGGTTTCTAATTGACTGGGTGATATTAGCATCACATATGAGTCTTATCGCACGGTTTTGAATCCTATCTTGCACGTTCAGAGAAGGTTTTGGAGCACCTGACCAGATGTGAGCATTGTACTCCAATTTTGGGCAGATGAATGCATTATATGTTGCCGCCAGATCGGAGGTGAAAAGTATTTATTGCTTCGTTTGAGGAAAACTGGACATTAAGCAGCATTTTTGGCGATATCAAATATGTGGTCATCCCAACGTAGGTTGTCATTGACACACATACTGAGAATGGAAAGTTTTTCGGTTTCAACGACACAAGTGTTGTTCGTGGATAACGGCTGGATGTTTGGATTTCCTTTTAGCGACAGAAGACTGCATTGTGTTTTGTAGGCATTAATTTCTACTCTGTTGGAGGTTCCCCATTTAGTGATGCTGTTTATATCGGAATTTAATGAGCTTAGAGTACTGTCGTCAGTAAAATAATATATTGGCTTTAGAAGTAGCAGATGCGAGTTCATTAATCAGGATTAAAAAGAGTGTCGGTGATGAATCGGAGCCCTATTGGATACCAGGATTAATTTTGTAGATATCAGACTGCAAACCATCCAAGTGAGAGTTCCGAAAGGAAATTTCTAATCCATTGAAGACGAAATTTATCGATCCCAAATGCACGCATTTTGGACAAAAGAGCCTGATGGCAAAGTCAGTCAAATGCTCTTTACATATCTAGTGGAACTATCTTGCTTTCGCCAGACCGATGTACTCGTACCCTTTGATTCCACTTTTCGGTCAGACATGCGAGCAGTTCAGCAGTGGATCTGTTGCTACGAAAACCGTACTGCCGCTCATTGAAAATTTTTCGTGTTTCAAGATATTTTATGAGCTGACGGTTTATCAACGTTTCCATGACCTTGGAAAGAAGACGCGTAAGTGCAATGGGAGAAGAGTGATGAAGATTCGCCGTTTCTAGGGACGGGCTGGACAAATCCTATTTTCCGTCTGCTCGAAGAGTGTTCTAAAGGGTAGGATTGATGAAAAAGCTTACGCGGTAGCCTCGCCAGCATGGAGGAACACCTGTTCAGAAGAAGGAGAGATATACCATCTGGACCAGCAGACCAATGTATGTTAAGTTATTAAGTACTCTTGCACATTGAAGATTCGACACACTCAAATGTAGGCGGAGGCAAAGCACAATTTGGAAGTGTTGACCTGGCCGCAAAGTGTTCATTCTTTTTTGTTCATTTATTTATTCATTGAAAGCTTACACATTAAAGTAACAATAGTCTTATAAACTAGTGCAAGGCTTAAATATAATTCATAAAAAAAAGAAGAAAAAAGCTACATAACGTGTTAGCGTTAAATTCAATAATTAAATTTTTTTCTCTTTCTGTTTCTTCAATACGATAAGATAATACAAGTTCACAAAAAAAATACTTAAATATACATCTCTCTTTCCTCAAGCAAAAACTACAATATATACGCATATGTATTAATAAAATAAAATGTTAGTCAGAGATTGTTTGAAAATATGACTGTAACCCATTCACAAAACTGCCCGATGGGACTTGACCTTAAATGCCGTGGAAGGGATGAAGAATTGGCGCTCCGAAGTACGATAATGATCCCAGGTGGTCCAAGGAGATGTTATAGATTTGTCGAGAGAAGTGATATGATCGAGGCGCCTCAAACCATAGATGTAACGCGCGGTGTTGTTAAAGGCAACATTAAGCTTTCTTCTGCTTAATGTACCGCATTTGCAGAAAATTTCACAGCCATATCTGAGGGTTTGAACAACTAGTGTCTTTGCGAGTAGCAAACGTGTGTTCAGAGGCGTGTGGTATTGAGAGGCCCGTAACAGGCGCAATATACCATAAACTTTGCCTACCGCCGCATTAATATGCGTATCCTAAGGTAGTGTCCTGTTAAAAAGTATTCCTAGATTTTTTGCCGTTTAAACATATTCTACGGTCGAGCCGTTTAGATGAATTTTAGGAAAATATGATAGATCGACGGGCTTCCTACTAATCACTAAACATTTAAATTTGTTAGGGTTAAGAAATAGTCCGTTCCTCTCCGCCCATACTGAGGTCCTGTCCAGATCTGCGTTGACTCTATTTGCGCAGTCTTCAATCAACCCAAGAATGCAACTTTTAAACAATTGGATATCATCGGCATACATATGTATAAAGGATGAACTGACAATGAAAGGGAGCTCGTCGACATATAAAGAAAAAAAAAAGAGGTCCTAGTATGGAACCCTGTGGATCCCCTGTAGTTGTTGGAAGAAATTCAGATAGCATATGGACAATCGAAACAGTTTGTTTTCTGCACCTAAGGTAGGAAGACACTAATCGAGTGGCCGATGTGGAAAACTGGAAACAGTATGCTAGTTTGTTACACAAATTGTCGTGATCTACGGTGTCGAATACTTTGGGGAAATCTAGAAGAACTAAAAAAGTTGCTTGGTCATCATCTATCACCTTCCTTATATCCTTTACAACATTGATAACTGCGGTTATACAACTGTGGTATTGGTGGAAACCGGATTGCATTGTAGATAAAAGATTGCATGAACGGATATAGGCATTTATTTGCTTTTGCATGATTCGTTCAAACACTGTGGAAAAATATGGTAGAATGGAAATAGGTCTATATTTATGGCTATTAGTGCTCTTTTGAATCGGTAGGACTTTCGCCAGCTTCCATTCGATAGGAAAACACTAGTTGTTAAGATGGTATTGAAAATGTGTGTAAGAGAGGGTAAAATAACTGGTAGAATGGCCTTAGTAAAGACTGGGTGTATTCTATCTATACCGACCACAGTCGATTTTACAGATAAAACGCTTGCAACCACGTCTGCGCTATTAACCCCGGAGAACTCGAACATCCGTTCATTTGGGTTCTGCGGACCATTTTGGAATTCGGAAGTGCTTTGAGAGATTTGATTCAGAACTGGAAAAGGAAGCGTTACAAAGGAGTGATTGAGTGCGTTTACATCGATATTGGTATCAAGACCTGTGTTACGCTTTCCAATTCCAATATCTCGTAGATTTTTCCAAAGCTGTCGACTTTTCATAGCTGGGTTTAATTTATTACCATACATTTGCTTTTTTGCAGCACGAATTTTGGAAACCACCTGATTGCGTAGTGTACGGTAAAGACGTAGATGGGCGTTTATTCGAAAACGTTTCCACACGCTGTAGGCACGATTACGTTGTAACATGAGCATACGAAATTCGTTTGAAAACGAGGGACATGTTCCTATTAAAGTCATGTTTAGCCACTTTGACTTTAATAGGAACATGATTATTAAAAAGTGTGTTAATATTCCGAGTTAGGAACGCAACTTGATCACAGGGGCAGGACATACATATAACACGCTCCCAAGCTTAGGTAGTTGATGTGTTCAAAATCTCTGTATTCATAAGTTGCTACAGACAGAGTCATTAAGAAATCGAAGTTTAGTTATAATAAATCGCGTCTAGAGAAGGCAGGTGCTGACAGCTGGTCATATAATAATATAAATTTGATATCACTAACAAAGAAAACGTCTAATAGTGTACTAGATTCAGAAGAAAAATGAGTGGGGGACTTAATATTGACCGGGAACAAATTAAGTGCCCTTATCCCCAGGATAAGAGAACTCTCTATTAAAAGGTTACTATTTAGATCACCACCAACTACTATTTTGGGGTAACATACGGAGATTGTTTCGAGAAGTTCAAACAATGGCGTGATGTTAATATAATTATTAGGCCTATAAACGGACCCTAACAGTATGCTGCCTGTTCCCGATTTAAGTTCAACAAAAACATAGTCAATCTGACTGCCGACTCCTGAATTACTCTTCAGATTGCATGATATGCCTTCTCGTATATAAATTGCGATCCACCTCGATCTCTACCAATTCTATCACCACGAAAGCGCTTGTAACCATCCACCCTATAGACACTATCCTTAAAATCCTTAACAAACCATGTTTCAGAAACACAAAAGGCATCAACCTTAGAACCCAGAAAGATATCCCTAAACTCGTCCAGTTTTGGATGCAAGCTCTGTGCATTTATATGACAAACCGGTAGACCGATCTTTTGGTTGCTTAATACGCGTAACATAGCACGAACGACTCCATCACTGTTCCCATCCATGAGACCACCATCAAGCTCATCAATATCCATCGTTAAAGATTAAGCGTATTATAGTACGAACAGCCCGAGTTCGGGACAGTCAGACCAATAGAATGAGAAAACAAAATGAAATCGCTGTCCAGTTTGGAGCTTTTTTAAATAAAGTAGTAGTGTAGCAGTAAGTAGGTGTTATGGCCTTACAGCAATAGGAAACAGTGCACCAACAAATTCACACTCACCACCCGCTATCGATCAGTTGCTACCTACACTCAGTCACTCCCCGTGCCGTATGGCAGATACAGCAATAGTACTTCGACCAGCAGCGGGAGAAATGGGGTACTCGCACTGTATAATGTGCTGTTCTTCCGTCTTCACTGCACTAATTTTGTGTATTTTTTTTTTGCTTCTTCACTCGCGCGCGTACTGTGGTTTTTTTTTGTGTTTTCCGTTGGCAGGTGATTTACGCGGCGCTATTGTTTTTTTTTGCACACAAAAAAGACAACGAGAAGAATTCACGAATGCAGTAGTGGCGGTGTGCACTCGTCGCTGTTCGACTCGGTACTCGGTGCTGCTTTTTAAACCAGCTGAATATTACTCAAACACAATTAAAGGATGGTATGAAAGAAAATGTAAAATTAATGTCCAAGTTAGGCAAACGGGTTATTTATTTAGGTACAATTCAAAACGCAACCGCTAGTAAGATAATTGAATTAATACATTCTATAAATTTAATCAAATCCGAGGAAAAAGATATTGATCGAAGTTTTATTTAGTCGTATTTCAATGAGATACTCGTAATGAATACAGTCAATTTAAAAATTATTTAGTTAGAGTTAGAGATGGAGCAATTAATTGACAGTCTATTGTTTATACAAAATGAATTCTTCCACCCTAGAATCATAGAACCAATGTAACTGCAATACTAGAAAAATTAAATAAATTACATATAGAAAACTCTCTTATTTTTGAACCCATAGTATTACACAAAATTATGCTTATATCATGAAAGAATTAGAAATTCAAGCATTTGTTAAGGATAATAACATTATTGTACTATTAAAAATACCTTTTGTAACTGAAGAAAAATTTGATCTATATGAAATAATTTCTGTACCATGCGAATGATCTTGTTTTAACTGACATTACAAATAAATTTATATTGACAAGTAAAGATAAGGAATTGTACAACTTAAAAAATAATATTGAAGGTTGTAAAAGAATAAATGGTACATTTGTTTGTAAGTCCAGATTATAACAATTGCGAAATTAATGTGTTTATGGTAAACAAAGCCAATAATTTGCTTCTTAAAATAATTAAATGAAAAATTTAAATATTATATAAAATGAAGGAAAATATGTTTTTGTTCACTGTGACGGAGGGAATAAAATACAAATGTCATTGTTATAAAGAAATGAAGAAGGACCTTTGAAAAATGTAGGAATATTAGTTTTAACTGAAAATTATAATATTCTTAAAGATAGATATGCATTTCGTAATTTAGTTGCATCAATTAACAAAATTAAGTACGAGATATCAAAAAGCTGCATAACTTATCCATCGACATGCAAAATCAGAAGCCGGAGGTATAATTCATCGTAGTAGCTGTTTGGCATACAAATATAGCTGTAATTCAGGTGGTCGCACTACACTATCGACAACCCACAGATGTTTTACGAGAAAAGATAAAAAATTAATTAAGAAATTGCCAGAGATTAAGAGCACCATCAATATCGTCGGAAGAAATAATTATGCAGTGTACTGAGCCTAGTTTAAGGGTAAGGTACCTATAAACTTGTTTAAGGAAGGAGGTGTTACGCAGAGCTATGCCTTCGAATAACCTAAACTCGCAAGAAAAAAAACTGCAACAAGCAGCAGTTTAGTTTCTCACAGCAAAGTGACACCTTGCGTCTGTGGGAATAAACAGAAGCAATTATAAAATGCAGTATGAAACGTAATTCAGCGGTTTATTTTTGTAAAACTTCAAGTTATAAATAAATAAAAGTAAGAGTAATAATAAAAATAATATAAGTGAGTCCTTTGTTGTGTTTGTGACTGTCGGTATTGTTTTTGATTCGCTTATGTCCTGGCAGTGACCCTCTGTGTTCTAGTGTCGTCATAAGTACCTAGATACCTCTTTTTTTCACTCGTTGAATTATAAAAAAAACATAACGGTAAAACTGGAGACAAAATACCCGGTTCCATTTTTTAATATCGCGTAAAGCCCTACCATAACAATATACTATACTACATTAATTATAGGTATGTATTTTCAATTCATTTGATTGTTTGTTTTTTTATATATTTTTCCTTTTCTTTTTTTTGTGACGTTTGTCTACTATCTGACACTCTTTCTTTTATTTCATTAATAGTAATAACGGGAGATTTTTTTGCAGTTTGGTTTTTCAATGTTCTATTTTTGACAGCTAACGTGTGATTCCTGACATGTATCAAAGTCAAACATGCTCAGTTAGCATTGCCATTGCATCATGGAAAAACTTACTCCCGAACAACGTTTACAAATTATTGAATGTAATTATCAAAATTCGTGCTCTTTAAAATATGTTTTTCGCCCACTTAAACTATTTTACGGGCGTCATTATGGACTTACTGTGTGCAAGCAATTCAAGCGATAGTGACCAAATTTCGCACCAATTTCATGCTATTGGACGTCAAGCCACTTACAAGTAAGCGTAGAGTGCGTACAGGGGAAAATATTGTTGCCGTATCCTGCAGTGTTAATGAAGACCGTCTACCTGGTCTATATGTGGTGCCAGCAAGACGGCGCTATATGCCACACAGCACGCCAACGGTGAATTGCCTGACTAGATCGTGCGATTTTACGCCTTTCATCTGTTTTTTTATCGGGATACCTCAAATCACTCGTCTATGCCGATAAACATATCTGATATGTGCTACCAAGTTTTTATTATGAACTCTTAAGCGTAGTTGGGTTGTTTTTTTTTGTGAGAATCGTTAACATGCATGCAAAAAAACACATCTAATGTTGGAAGACACTCAAAAGTTGTTCATTTAACATTTAACATCGAAAGTGGGCAACGAGTTTGTTTCCCAGCAGTAGTCGTACATGTGTTTGAAAGAGCGACAAAACTACCACCAATAACATTGGTTGCATTTTTTTTATTATGCCGAGCTCATACATTTGCCATTGTTATATCCAGGCATACTAACATATTTGTATATCAAGAAAGTAATTCCAATGACGCAAACAGGGAAAGAAAGTTGCATATTATATATTTTCAACAGATGCTTTGGAAAGATTATACATAATTCGTAAACGATAATTTGAGAAATAATTCCTGGGTATACGAGTATCCTGTGAAAAAAATCGTTCTACAGTAAGGGTTTATCTTCAATGTTGAAAGCATTTATCGAGGATTTAAAAAAAGGCTTACTTTGATATACCCTGACCTATGTTAACGGAAATTGCTCTGTTAGTGCTAATGGTTGAAACTTCGTGTCGGACTTTATTTTTGGAAGAAATATTAGCCTTTGTAAAGGCGTTTAAATAAAGTTGATATCTTTTTGAGTCTTTAGATATCCAATTATTAAACGTGTTCCATTTTCATTGCCAATGCTTAGTTTTGACTTTGAGGTCTCATTTCGCCAGATAATACCTAATTAATATAACGTTTCACATTTTTTTCCAATGTAATAACAATAATAAAAAAAAAATCATCAATCATTTTGCAGAAAAACCCACAGATTTTATGGTACTTGGGAAAACATGCAGCGAGTAAAAAAAGGAATTTGAGACATTTTACCAACGTTTCTAACAAAAGTTGACAATACTCGTAAGAGTGGTTTTCCAAGAATTACTAATTTTCCAATATTTTTTTTTAAATTGCATACATATTAAAGAGTTTTAAAGCGTGCGTGCATAAGCCTTTTCTTAAATCCTCGATAAATGCTTCAGAACGATTTTTTTCATAGAATATCCCCAGAAATCATTTCCCAAATTATCGTTGACGAACTAGGGGACACCCTACAGATCAATAGATACTGTTATGGACCAAAATGAAGCAGTAAATTGTCTAATTGGATTTTCAAATTCAGTTCATTTACCTGGATTACCACCACACAACATTAATCCGTAGGTTGGTGTTCCCATCACTCTTCTTAGAGACAGTGACTCACGTCGTCTTTACAATGGTACCCGATTGGCAGTCAAAAGATTACTGAACAATGACATCAATGCAACTATTTTAATTGGCGAATTCAAAAGAGAGGATATGCTAATACAACGTATGCTAATGATATCAGCAGATATGCCGTTCCAATTCAAACGATTCCAATTTCCAACTAAGGACTGAAACGAATAAAATCTGTAAATTTTAATACGGGCTATACTTCCAATGCGTACAAATTGCAATCCCATTTTGTACCCAAATTAGCCTGTATTTAAACATACGAGTAGCACACAGTACAGTTTATTCTTTTATTAAACGATATTTGAAGACGTTGACAGTTAAGCGAAAACAGAAAAGTGGAGCTAAAAGTGGAGCACATGATACAAATTTGGACAGGAAAATAGGGTACCATCGTAAAAAGCGGACTTTGTCATCCAGAGATGTTGCTCGGAAATGTAATACCAACCTGTTCGGAAGTACAACATACTTATATAAGTGCAATTTTTATCTTTGCTTTGTTTTAAACTATAAATTAATTACTTTGCTTGAAATGACAATCTTTATTTAAAATTAAGATAAACTATGTAAATTGAACTTAATCTAGCCTCAATGTAAACTGATTAACGTAACGTAAGCCTACGATTATTATCCAAAGTTTTGTATGACAGTTTAAAGATGTAAATATGGAAGTAATTTCCGGAAGAAAAATAAAGACTCTCTTTGCTGTAACACTTGAAGAAGGAACAACGTGTTTTCTTTTAACTCGTATTTTTTATACCCCACATTTTTTACCCTACACTTATCTAATAAAGTAAAGTTATTAAACCCTACACACCCCAACATTTGGTCCTTCGAGCCGGATATTTAAAAATTAAAGGTTTGGAAAAATAATAAAAAAAAAAGTAAAAAAGTGCAAGTGTAAAGTGCAAGTGTAAAGTGCATTAAACATTTAAAAGAGAAAAAATTAATAAAAAGTGCAAAGTGCAAGTGCACAAAATATATATATAGATATATATAAAACAAAAGTACATACATAGATTCCCTCGCGGTCGATGTCTTGCCCCTTGTCTTTCTCTTTTTAAACTTTAAATATTCTTTCGATGGTTGTGCATGAATTGCATTTCCCGCGCCGTGTAAAAATTCATCAATTTATCAACTTTAACCTCAACTGTCACCAGCTGGGCAAAGCTGACCAAAGGTCGTAAGTTGCTGAAATAAAATATTTTATTTAATTAATATTAGCTTAATAGACTGTATCTAATAAACGCATTATATATAATATACATACATACACATATTGGATAATTAATTTTGCAAATAAAACCTTTTAAAATGTCGAAATTGTCAACGGGTGCAGATCAGAAAGGTGTTGTGGAGCAGATTATTCTTGACCACTCCAACTTCAAAAAGACTATCTTTCAGGTCGTCTTCTTATTCTAGAAGTGAACTTCAAGAACGCGCTGAGTCTTCAAGCGAAGATTCGACGAGGGGAAATTGAAGACGGTCTGGAAGAAGAAGATTTTGATGAAATTTTTGATCTGCTTCAAGAAACATATTTCACTTACCGAGGTGAATTGGTCGATGCTATCGACAATGCCAAGTCAGCATCTAGGGAAAAGATTGTGGAAAGTGAATCAGCAGGTGCCTCTTGTAATGAGCTTTCATTACCCCAAATTAAAATTCCGCATTTCGAGGGATCGTACACAAAATGGCGGGCTTTCCATGATGTTTTTTTATCTTTAGTCCACACAAATACGAAGCTGGGTGAGATTCAAAAACTTCACTATTTAAAATCTTCTCTTGACGGTGAAGCTGCTCGTTTGTTGCAGCATTTAGGGTTGTATTCTGGCAATTATGACAAAGCATGGGAACTGCTTGTCGCCAGATACGACCACAAGCGAGTGTTGGTAAATGCTCACTTCCAACTTTTCTTTGACCAGCAGCAGTTGACAAAGAAGACTGCTAGTAACATAAAGTCTCTACTGGACACGTCACAGGAATGTTTCCATGCCCTGGAAAATATAGGATTGCCGGTTAGTTCTTGGGATGATATATTAATTTATTAATTTATTATACTAGTACAAAAATTACCTGCTTTTACTCAGCGTTTGTGGGAGGAGAAGTTAGGTAGTTCGAAGGAGTTGCCCACACTTACACAATTTACAGCGTTCCTAGAAACACGTTTTCGGACCTTGGAAGCAGTAGCTGGAACGAGTGGCACAAAGGGCAGCGGTTCTTCTCCACACAAAGGTATTGCAGTTGAGAAGAAAACGGTGCTGCATATTGGTAAGATGCAGTTTGCATGTCAGGTTTGTAGTAAAGGTCAACATTCTCTAAGGACGTGTAAAAAGTTCATTGACTTGGAGATCTGTGAACGATCTAAGGCAGTGGATAGAATCGGCGTCTGTCGGAACTGTTTGGCGTACAGTCACAAGACAAACCAATGTCAAAGCAGTGTGCGCTGCTATTACTGTAAGCAGAAACACTATTCTCTGCTGCATTTTAAGAATCCCAGCTCCAAATCTACAAGGAATCATGAAAATACGACTATACGTATGAGTCAGCTGTTCAATTGCTAGGGCTTCATCAACGGCGAACACTCATTAAGGTATCTGGATTGGGAAAACTTAGCAGTGGTTCATGTCAGCGGTATGTAAGTCTTACCTTTGGGTCGCTGGTAACACCTTTCGAAACAAATACCCCAGCCTATGTGTTCAAGCCCCTGACTGGTCTGTTACCGTCCAAGCCTTTAGCTCTGCGAAGTTGGGAACACATCGAGGGCTTAAAGTTGGCGGATCCACAATTCCATAAACCTGCGACTGTTGATATTCTTTTGGGAGCTGATGTTTATCCTGAATTTATTTTGGCATCTATTGTACGCGGTGATGGTGAAAGATCGCCAATCGCACAAGAATCTGAGCTAGGTTGGCTTCTCCTTGGGATGGCAATTTCGCAAAATAAAGAACCTGTCCATATCTTCTTACAGGTTCTGGAAAACGACCCTCAGCTATGAAGGTCCTGGGAACTGGAGGAGTTGCCTGTGAATACTAAAGAAACTGCGGAAGACAAAACATGTGAAAAGCATAATAGCAACACAAAAAGAAGATTAGCTGATGGTCAAGATCAGCAATCGCAACCATTTAAAAACGGATGTAAGCCTGGGTTTAGTGCCTCGAAGTTAGGTGCCTTACGTAGGTTTCATCAACTGGAAGGAAGATTCCAGGAGAACCCCACACAACACAAGGAGCATTCCAAGTGTTTAAAGGAATGCAAAGAGCTTCGCCAGATGGCCGTAGTTGACGCAAAGAATACCATACCGGATACACGACACCATTTCTATATTACTCACCATGCGGTATTCAATGAGTCAACCAGAACTACGAAACTTCGTCGCAGTCCTGCGTACTACAACCGTTTTGTACGAAACTGCCGGGCACAAGCTAGAAAAAGAGACAGAGGTTCACTAAAGATACATGCAATCGACAAAAGACTCGTCGTAATTCCTCAAGGAGACACTGCCTTGGAAAGGGTAAGTTACCTTGAGCGATGGAATCGAAATCAATCGATGACCAACTACTTTTGTCGAAAGTGGAGCAGAATGTATCTGTCCAAGATGAAACAGCTCCCGAAGTGGACAAGACGGAAGCCGGAAGCCGACTCGAACGAATCATCGGCACACATCCCGGGAAAGACGAACTTGTAAGAGTGGTTATGGTAGGAACCAAAACCGGATAACTCAAACGGTCAGACGGTCACACAAGACATTTAAACGACACAATACAAATTTTATAAGATATACATTTTAAATAAATTCACATAAAATTAAAAGCATTTATTTTTACCAATAATTTATTACTTTAAATTAAATACAAATAATAGAAAATTTATTTACCCTAGAATTCCCTACACAGCACAACACATACAGTCCACTCACTCAACCACACAATATCATTCATATTGGACAACTCTGTGGAGGTCTGAGATTCCAAAATACCGACGGGAATTGAAGAATCGAAACCCCGACGGCATTTGAAGGTTTGGTATCCTCCCAGGTTATCCACTCAATCACACTAAATCATACAGCACAACGTCGCAAAGTTTCGAAATTCCAAAAAACACAACACAACACAACACAACACAACACAACACAACACAACACAACACAACACAACACAACACAACACAACACAACACAACACAACACAACACAACACAACACAACACAACACAACACAACACAACACAACACAACACAACACAACACAACACAACACAACACAACACAACACAACACAACACAACACAACACAACACAACACAACACAACACAACACAACACAACACAACACAACACAACACAACACAACACAACACAACACAACACAACACAACACAACACAACACAACACAACACAACACAACACAACACAACACAACACAACACAACACAACACAACACAACACAACACAACACAACACAACACAACACAACACAACACAACACAACACAACACAACACAACACAACACAACACAACACAACACAACACAACACAACACAACACAACACAACACAACACAACACAACACAACACAACACAACACAACACAACACAACACAACACAACACATCAACGCACTGCACAACCATGAAATGCGTACGCGGAAAACAGTTATCATACAAAACACATCACAAATTTTACCGAATTTTCTTGGGAAATCTATCAATGGATTTTACTTTCATTTTCCCATTACATTTTTTTTTTGCTTTTTTTTCTCTTCGGTTTTTTTGTTGCACTTGCACACGGTTATCACTTTCGCGAAAACACGAATTGTGTATATCGAACGTACATATGGATACTCGATTGTGTACTCGCGCCGGTGTACACAATTCCAAACAAAGAAGAATTTTCGGGAAAACAGGGGAGCAGACAAAAAAGATCAATAATTAAATAAAAAACACTTACCTTATTCACAATAACAATAAAAAAAACAAAAAACTAAACAAAAAAAGGGGGTAAAACCAACGAAAACTTAAAAAAAACCGAACAGCACTCGCGACACAAATTGACCTAGTTCTGGTCAATGATCAAAACAAACTATTGCACAAAGCAAATTACGCATGTTTCATCTCCCTTTGTTGCTCGTTTGTTATTCGTCATCTTTGTCACCTACATGTAATGTTTCAAATTATTAACTTACACGATTTTTGTTTCATTCACATGTAGATAGTCAACACACTCGCACTCACACAACACACAACTCTTATGTCAGAAGAAGTACTACATACTCCAACTGCAATTGAGTACACTTGCGGACGAAAGTCGTCCACCGGGCGGGAGCATGTTCGGAAGTACAACATACTTATATAAGTGCAATTTTTATCTTTGCTTTGTTTTAAACTATAAATTAATTACTTTGCTTGAAATGACAATCTTTATTTAAAATTAAGATAAACTATGTAAATTGAACTGAATCTAACCTCAATGTAAACTGATTAACGTAACGTAAGCCTAAGATTATTATCCAAAGTTTTGTATGACAGTTTAAAGATGTAAATATGGAAGTAATTTCCGGAAGAAAAAAAAGACTCTATTTGGTGTAACACTTGAAGAAGGAACAACGGGTTTTCTTTTAACTCGTATTTTTTATACCCCACATTTTTTACCCTACACTTATCTAATAAAGTAAAGTTATTAAACCCTACACACCCCAACACAACCAAACAATGGTACAAAGATCTAAAAAACGTAACGGTCTAAAAACACAAAAAAAAACAAAAAATACCAAAAGTTACTGAAAAGCAAAAAAAAGTCATAAAAACATGACCCCGAAAGCTATACGAGTTGATCGGCAACAAGAAAGCGTGCTTGGTTTTGGACGAGTTTTACAACTCGTTGGAAGCTGAGATTCTTCCGCATTCAACAACATCGATTTCGATGGAAAAATTCGGGTCAAAATATTTCGTTTGGCAGGCCATTTGCCAATGTGGACATAGAAGCTGATCGTTTATTACAACGGGAACAATTAACGGAGAAGTGTATATTAACTAGTGCCTAAAAAAACAACTGATTCCTTTCTTAAACAAACACGAGGGTTCAACATTATTTTGGCCAGATTTAGCTTCAGCTCACTATGCACATGCTACGTTGAGCTTTCTTGTTGCTAAAAATGTCGACTTTGTCCCAAAAGACATGAATCCACCCAATGTTCCACAGTGCCGTGCTATTGAAAGGTATTGGGCTTTGGTCAAAGGTAAATTGAGGAAAGGTGAGCAGTGTGCAAAGAACGTAAAAGATTTTAGTGCTAAATGGAAAAGAGCGTCCAAAAAGACCACGGATGTAACTGTCACCAACCTTATGAAGGACATTCGAAAGAAGTTGAGGAAAGATGGGAACCCAAATAATTTTTTTTATTTTTTTGTAATTGTGAATGAATTTAATAAAAACAGAGTTTTAAAGCAAATAAAAAAAATTTACATGAATTATGAAAATATTTTTTTTTTTACTTTGAAGTTTCCAAATTTTATTCGTTTCAGTCCTTAAACTGCCTTGTGCAATAACGATAAGCAAACCACAAGGTCAATCATTGCAAGTATGTGCTTTGATTGTGGAGAACCCATGTTGTTCTCATAAACTCTACGTCGCGGGGAACCCAATATCTTTCTAGATGTTATATGCCAAATGAAATCACCAAAAACATTGTATAGTGGATTCCGCTTATTTGGGACATCGCTTTATCGGGACAGCCGCTTAATTTGTACAAATGATCAAGAACGGAAACAAAAACGAGATGATTTTGTTCGTTTATTGTGGCCAGCAGCCGTTTATTCGGGACATATTCATCGCACATCTTACACACATTTTGACAAAAATATCGCCACATTGCTTGTCTGCTATGTCTCGAAAAAATTACAGCAGCAAATAATGACAATGAAGACGAGAAAACAAATTGGGCCAATGCTTTTCAAGTAACGGTACTATCTCGTGGTGTTGCGCTCCGTTTTACCTTTGCACAGGGGTGGGTAAAACGGTTTCTTGTTGTTTCAATTTGTTATTCGCTTTGATGTTTCTGATTTTGTTGTGCTACGACGTGGCGTGCTTTTGGTTTGGTTCCAGAAAGTGCCGAGATAAAATTAATAAGTCCCGTATCCGTTCCTACTGACCGAGAAGATTGTTGCATTTGGTTAAAATGTCCAGAATAGATTTAACATTAGCTGATAAAATAGCTTTGCTTGATAAATTAAAAAGCCAAGCCCCGAACACTTCCTATCGTGATCTGGAAAGGATCACTGATGTTCCTAAGTCTACAATAGCACGTGTCAAAAGCCAAGAAGTTAAACTGCGTGAGGAACGGGGAAAAGGGGAAGGAAAATCAAGAAAGCGGAAACGAGCAAGAAAGGACCCAGATGTTGATAAGGCACTGAACCAATGGTTTTCTATTGTATCTGGAAGAGGAGTTTGTGTTAGTGGCCCAATGTTGAAAGCTAAGGCAATGCTACGGATGGTTGGCTATCGCGATGGAAAACCAGACACGAGATCAAGTTTAAGAAAGGACATGGCGAGAAAGCTAGTGCAGATTCTTCCAGCGCAGATCACTGGAAATTGTGTAAGCTTCCGGAACTACTGCAGATGTGGAGTCCTAATGACATTTATAACGCCGATGAAACTGGGCTATTTTACCGTGCCACGCCAGATGGTTCTTTAAGCTATAAACAACATGAACTCACAGGTTCAAAAAAAGCAATGGATCGTGTCACTGTGTTATGCTGCTGTAATATGTGGGGAAGTGATAAACGGAAGCTCTTAGTTCTTGGAAAAGCCGTTAAACCTAGGTGCTTTGAAGGTCTTAGAATGCACAGTCTATCAGTACTATATTGCGCCAATAAGAACGTGTGGATGACAGCCAACATTTTTACTAAATGGCTTTCCGACTGGGATGCGGAGTTGCAACTTACTTCAAGGAGAATTCTGCTACTCATTGACAATTCGGCTGCACATCCTCCTTCAGTCAATTTAAAAAATATTAAAATATAATTTCTTCCACCAAACACCACATCTTTGATACAACCACTGGACATGGGAATCATAAAAAACTTAAAGACTTTTTAACGAGGAAGATTGGTGCAGTTCATCCTTGAAGCAATTGAAGAAAATCTCTTGACAACATCTACAAATGCTAGAGATGTTAGCGCAAAGGTGAATGTTTTACAGGCTATACAATTTGTTGCGGATAGTTGGAGACAAATAAGCTGCTCGACAATTCAAAACTGTTTTTTTCACTGCGGTTTCAAAAATTCAAATCAAGAAATCATACCAGGTCCAACTAATATTGAAAGCAATGCCACTGCGAATACGAGGATGTTGAGGATGACATTATTGAGGAAATTACAAGAAAAAATAAAGCAGAAGATCCTGGAAGTGATGTGGAGATTGATGAACCTGCTCCAGTTCCAGTTACTACTCGAGAGGCCAGGAAGTATTTACAAGAATTGCGGCGATACTTCATGCAGGACGGCAGTGAAGGCAGCCCATTATCAGCATTAGAGGTTTGTGATGATTTTATAACATCACAAATAACTCAAAATATTCGCCAGGCGACAATCTACCAATATCTGGAACATAAGATATGAAATCAATTTCTTTTTTAAACCTTTTTTATATTTTGTCAATAAAATATGAATTCTAAATGTAAATAAGCAGTAGTTTTTTGTTTATTTTCTATTCCACTGCGTTCTTTTCTTGATCATCACATCGCTTTGCTGGGACAGCCGCTTAATTGGGACTAAACCATCTAGCCCAATGTGTCCCAAATAAACGGAATCCACTGTATATCCAAGAGCATTGCAATGAACTTTTAATTGAATACAACAGTAATTAGAATTGGTGTAATCTAAAACACAAAAATAATAATTTGCAAATACTTTTTATCCCTCGATTTTGTTCGTTTGTTGTTTACCCCAATTTTAAATAAAAACTCCCGGGGAATTTGTTCCTTTTTTTCAATTATCCAATTCTGAACAATCTTCGAAAATGGGAAAAATCCTCTGGGAAAAAAGTAGGCCTAACAAATTTCAAAAAAGGGGAGAAAGTCATTTCATTTCCCGCGCTTTTATTCCCCAAACATTTGCAAGCGAGTTTAATGGAAAAATGTAAGTAATTTAGTTTTTTCAGGTTTAAATTTTAGTAAAATGCTTTTATTGGTCTAAAACAACAAATAAGCTTCAATTTCAAACGTTTCTAAATTTGGTGGAAGCACATCGCGACGTTGCATGTGGATTACACAAGGGAAGTAAAGAAAAGGTGCCCTTGTTTTGGAAATTGCATGAAAAAGAATTGAATTCAATGGGACCACTATGCAAAACTCTCGCCTAGTGGAAAAAGGTATTTTTGTACGAATGGCTTAGAACACATGCTTAACAAAATTTAATTTAGGTTTGGAGTGAGCAAAAAAAATATGTGCGAGCAAAGGCAGCATTAAATGTAAAAATAAGAAATGTCACTGGGGGAGGACCACACAAAGAATAAAAATTTCCGGATACAGAACAGGCCATATACAATTTAGTAGATATGAAAGAGTCTGTGGAAGGGGTTGCGGCAGTATCATTTGAGTTGAATTCTTCCGAAAAAAAAAGAAAAGCGACCAATGAAAATGAAGAGCCGCCAAAAAAACTACTGAATACGGTGCCCGTACAAGAAGTAGTTTTGCTTACTGAAGTAGAGTAAGCAACGCTTGACATCGAGACTCCCGTCCACGAAGAAGTGCTAGTGCACATAAAAGGAGCTGTTAATCAAAATGGAGTTATGGGAGACCGTCAAGGTGTTAGTCGAAGGCATAGAATAGCACCGAAGCACGACGAAAATATATCGCTCTCTGGAGGATCTTTACGATATAAAAAAAAAACATTTCAAGAAATGAAGGATATAAAGAAGATAAAGAATGAAACTTTGGAAGAAACGAAACGACACAATTGGGTCATGGAAAGCTGGCGGCAGAAGGAAGTCGAAGATAAAATTGAAAAAAATCGTCGACTTTTAATCACCACTAAATGATTTATAATTTTTCTTCCTTTTAAATGAAAACGTTTATTTTAATTGCTAAATTTTATTAAATTGGTCTCTTCTTTATTTCAAAACTTAAAGCGTGCTTCCGATATTGATCCGAATTCTACGCGTGCTGTTAAGTATTCATGACTTTTTAAGGAAGTAATTGCACTATCAATCTGGTTGGTCTCCATACTTTCAATATTGTCCGAAATCATGAGGGTGTCATTGATGAAGTCTGCCTTGAAATGAATGCATATATTATGCAATGCACCACAAACGTGTACGATTTTTGCTGCCTTTCTCGGACTGTAATGCAGTTCCCTAGCACCTAGAGGCATCTCCATCTATTTTTAAGCACTCCATTGGTCCGCTCAATGATATTTCGTTAGCGACCTCATTAAATTTTCTATCACTTGAACCTACTGCAGGCGTTCTATGAGGAGTCAAAAGCCACGGCTCCAAAGGATATCCGGCATATCCTAATTCAAATGTCAACGTTTTTATAAATTTAATAATTCCTGTTTATAAACTTTTATTCTTACCAAGAAGCAAAAATTTCCTTATGCTTCGGGATGGGAAGCATCGACGTAACGAATCCTCAATTCGTCATCACACATATGTAAGTAATGATTTTATTTTGCAATTAAAAACACTAAAGCACAAATAAAACAATTTACCAGCATAACATTTAAACTATGGGTTCCTTTCTTGTTATAAAATAAATATTTATTAACAGAAGGGGCAAAAATCTGAACAAGTGTGCCGTCAATATTTCCAACAATACCGGGCACGCTATATTTGGTGTAGAATGCTAACGCAACATTCCTTTTTTCTTCGACCGTTTTGTTGACACTGTGGACATAGCTGCGCTGCCAATACATCTAGTACTTCTGCGAGCACCTTGCTGAAGGTAGATTGGGCCAGACCAATATTGTGGTGTTGGAACATGCACTTCAGCAAAGAAGTGCAAACATGCTCTCAGTTTCACAATAGGGGATATTGCAAAACGCTCTCTAGTCGGCTGTCGGGACGTTGTGAGCAACTCCAACAAATATTTGAAGGCCACTTTGTTGACTCTATAATACTTTTGAAATCTAATAAACAGAAATGTATTAATATGAGTAAAATAAAAGTAAACACCTCCTAATAGTTCTCGGCTGTCCTTGCCGGTTGTCTTGAGCATCCACTTCTTCCGCTATGCATTTGCTTATCTTTTTCACAAACAACATAACCGTGGAAAATTTCTAACACTTAAAACACAAAGCTTAATTTTACCACAAAAAATAGCAAAAATCTCTTAAATATGAGAAATTTTGAGAATTGATAAACAACAAAATTAATTTTTGAATTTCATTTAAATGTCAAATGCGAATTCGAATATTAATAATTCACACTCTCAAATTCGAAGGGAAGAATTGTCTCTCGGGGAACTCGGAATAGGAGGAGTTTATTCTCGGGAGAACACAACTCCCGGGGAGTTCTTTACCCCGGGAATATTTAGAATTGGGCTGAAAATATATGCTGGTGTGCCCCAGGGCTCCGTTCTGTCTCCCACACTCTTTTTAATCTTCATCAATGATCTCTGCTACTGCTAATCTAATATATTCCTTTGCTGATGACAGTACTCGCTGCTTTTCATATTCGTTTCCCAAATCATGTCCATTCCCTTCGGCTCCAGAACGGGAACGCCAGCGTATGTTAAGCTCGTTAAATTCTGATATTAACAGCATAACTAATTGGGGAACCTCTAGCAGAGTAGAAATTAATGCTTCCAAAATGCTGTCTGCTGCCATTATCCATGAATGGCACTTACATCGTCGAAATCGGTTATGTTTTTTTTGTTTTGGTGCGGGTTTTGCGCGAGTGGCATCATCGGTCCTTATTTCTGCAAATAAATTATTTTCTGCAAATAAATATTTCTGCATTCACACACGAAAACATTGTTTTTTTTTTTCAAAACACGATTTGGCAATAGAGTCATTTCATTCATTTGATGTTATTCGATGATTTTCTATGGGGCTATGCCGATAAACCAGCAACAATTTACGTTTTGGAGCTAAACATTGTTCGAATAATACCCGATATACGGCCCAAATTGCTCGAAAAAGTGGTTGAACTTTGGACCTCTACAATGCGCTTTGTACGAGGCACCCATGGTGGGCATGTGCCCGGAACTTATTTTAAATATTAAATGGCATGAAATAGTCTTTCGAATGAATTGATTAAATTCAGTCATCTTTATCACCAAGTTAATTTCTTTGTGCTTTATTTATGTAAACAAAAAAGTCTTAATTTCTGAAACAACACTCTGTACTTGTATGTGTTTGTATATACAATTAATTTAATTTTTGCTCTATTTATTTATATTATAGAAAACTTACTTAATATATGAGCATTTCTTTTTATTTTTGAAGGTAGAACTTATTCTACTATAACAAATAAACCTTCAACTACTTAAATTGACTTATTATACATATAATATTATATTGGGAAGGAAGGAAAAAGTTTGTCGCGTTTGCGGTTGTGGTCGATAGCCTTTCGCATTTTTCTGCTAAAACCGTTATGGCATCACTGTAGAACTTCTGGGATTTCTTGTCGAAAAACTGAATCAAGTGCTTTTCACAGGTCCTTTTTGAAGTCAATTTCACAATACATCATTAAGAGAGTTGTGCAGAGAGCGAAACAAATGGTAATCGGATGGGGCAAGGTTCAGGCTAATCGGTGGATGCATCAACTTTTCCCAGGCAAGCTCTCTCAACTCTTGCTGAGTCATTAAAGATGTGTGTGGTCTGGTATTGTCACGATGAAAGACAACTCCTTTCCAATTGTTGAATTCTGGCCGTTTTACCTCAATTGCGCACTTTAATCGCATTAGTTGTTTACACTAGAGAGTGGAGTCAATCGTCTGGCCAAGTTGCAGTAACTCATGATGCACGATTCTCTTTCAATCCCGCCAAACACGAAGCACTAACCTACGTGACGTCGATCCAGGCTTTGCCACCGTTTATGCAGCTTAATACACGTTGGACCACGATTGTTTTTGCATATTATTGTCGTATGTGAATCACTTTTCATCGCCTGTTATCAGTCTCTTTAAAAGTGGCTCGATTTCGTTTCGTTTCAACAGTGATTCGTGGATGGTAATTCGGTCCATTAAATTCTTCACTGTTAATTCGAGCTTCTTTTTGCATCTAGAGTTATAGAAATTGTTTAAATTTTGATAAAACATCTTCACCATAAACACCACAAATTTTCTCAAAGGCCTACGAAACGTTATGCCGCTGGTCGGAGTGATATTGTAAAATACAGCGAATTTTTTTCAGAATTCCGGTTCATTTTCAAAACGCAATTACTTTCGACTGAATTAACAATTTTTTTTTAAATAGTCTATGAATTTTAATCCCTCAAGCGCGCTATAATGTGGCTTGATACGGTTTGTATTACCTGAAATTATATGACTTTAAAATCGTCTACTGCGAAAAACGCCACGAAGTTTTTCCTTGACCCAATATTTACCTACTTTAAGTTTTACCTAACCTAACCTAAAGATTAACGGTACCGCTAGATTATCCTGGATTAATCTTTTTTTTTTATTTGTCTATATGTTAGTTAAGACATGGATGCTGATTTAGCTACAATAGGTCCCCTTGTATTAATCTACATTTCAACAAGGAAGTGGTTGTACATGTTATCCCGGGTTCTAAAATTTTAGCCAATTCTTTGTAGTATTCGTAGAGGCGCCCCTGACAAGGTTTTCCTAAATAAAATTATTTCCAACTTCTGAAAGTTGATTTTCAACTCTTCAGAATATCGCTTAATTTTATCGAAATAACGTTACATGAGAATATTAACGACCTCGATTTTTGAACTTGATCTGTACGCTGTACTCATTTGTTTTTTTTTTATAATTTGCGCGCGCTCAAGAGATTTATGTATCCTTAAAATGGTTACACACAGCGCGGGCGAAGGGAAAGCAGGGAGTATGGAAAAGAGGTACCGGTGAACGCTGGTTTTAAATGTTTGAATGTTATAATGACTAGGAAATAAAGAGCTAGGCAGGGCATTCCATAAGCGAGTTGTGCGGCTTATGAACGAATTACGAATTATTTTAGACTACGTCCTAAAGTGGGCTTGAGTGTATACTGATAAACATTTAGAGACGGGTGCTACGGTTAAATGTTTGAAGTCGAGGAATGCTGCTGACAAAAGCCATACACGATGGCAGCTCGTGGTGAAGAGAGTTCACAATTTTAATTTCAATTTTAATTTATTAGAAAAAGAACTTTTTCTTTCATAGGGCTCAGAAGATAAATAAGCACAGAAACAATACATATGCGAGAAACTATAACTTTTATTGTTTATATAAAACTCATAAAAATATATTATCATCTCTGTAGATATGAAGAAGACCGACGAATTAACAGTGCCTTATTGCAGACCGTTTTTAGTGCCAAATATTTCAGTAAAAGCATATCGTCAATATGGACGATGAATTGTTTACTGTGATTTTCTGATCCCAGGGTTTTCAGCTTGAAGAATAGTCCCTATAATCATACTAGAAGAAGACAAACTCGCAGTCCATCAGGCAGGGACCCGTGCGTTGTGTCTTGCTTTTATTTGACTAGATATCAGATATTTGAGATACCATGCCCCGCCTTTAGCCGACTTGATTACACAGGGATACAAAAAAAAAATTTCTAGCGCCGTAGTTTTCGTAGTGGGTTCATATGGTACTCTGGGCATATTTATTGACTCTAGTTCTCATGATAAACTGGACTATATAAAATATAGATTTTTTTACTTATCTACCCTCGTTAACGTGTGTTATTCCACGTAAATCGTGACAAATGTTTGTTGTTGTTTGAGTATTTCGCTTCTAGCATCTTGTTTATCATGTTTAATTGATAAAAATAACAGTTTGTTGATTATTTTGTCTATTGAGTGTTATTATTGCAAAAAAAGGATGAGTTCTTCACGAAAGTCTTGTATTAATAACCTTGAGCAATTCTGTTGCATATGAGGTAAATTTTCTCAAAACAAACAGCGAAGAAATATAAATGATTGGTAAAAAACTGGGACAACAGGACAAAGCTAAAAACTTCGAATGGCTGTTCGCGCAAAATATCAGTGGTAACAGAACGCATTTTGCTAACGAAAGTAGTGGAAAACCCGCAGATTTCGACGAGGATCCTTGCGGGTGAACTTAAAGAAGAGTGCGGTGTGGCGGTTTCCCACGAAATCATAAGGCAGGTCATGAAAAGAACAAGTATCCATCAATAGTTGCTCGCAAAAATCTGCTGCTTTCTACTGGGTCATGTTCTGCGATGAGACCAAAACAATGCTTTATCATAACGATCGTCCTAATGGAGTGTGGCGACAGCCATTGAAAGCCTTGAAAAGTCGTAACATTATTCCAACAGACAAATTCCTAAAGCTTGCAGTCATGGTGTGGGGGTGTATTTCCAGATACGATAGAGATTTAGCCTTTACAGAGTACACGATGGATGCGCGAGAGTATTTAAATATTTTGAACAGCAATTTGTTAAATAGCGCAAATTAAAATGGGTTTAACTGTGAAAACAAACCGAAATTCTAATTTTACCATAATAATGAGCTGAAACATAAAGCGCATATGGTAAAGATGTGGCTTCTTTTCAACTGCAGCAAAGTGTTGGATACGTCTGCCCAGAGTCCTGATGAAGACCTCATTGAGAATTTGTGTAAAAAAGTGATCAAAAGGTAGTCAAAAGGCCGTGTAGAAATGAAAATTGCAATACTAAAGGAATGGAATAAAATTTCAAGAGTTTATGATGTGCAGAACTTAATTTATTCCATGAAAAGAAGCTACAAGCTGTGATATACGCTAAAGGTGGTCATACAAAATACTACATATCTACCTTATATTGTTGATATTCTTTACCCTTTAATAAAGACATCTTATGTAAAAACAATTTCTTGACGGGCTCATTCTTGTATATTTTTCGTTATTTTTTGTTTATTGTTCTTAAAATATATTATATTTTATAACTGTTCGTTAGATACATACGTACAGTACTGAGCAATGAAAGTCAGGAATTATCATTTGAAAAATCAAAAGTGACCTTCGTTTGACCTTGAAAATGGGTCTCACGGTCAAACTCGTGGTCACCATCTTATGTCCCTTTCAGAGCCTTGTGACTTTTGTTTGAAACATTTTTCGCGATATTTCGTACTTTTCGAGTAATTTTGATGTCTTAAGTTTTATGGCGCCCTCTGGCGGGAAAAGAACGCATTTTTGTAAAAAGTGTGAAAAAAATAGAGGTTCCCATTAAAAAAATCAAAAGTGACCTTCGTTTGACTATGAAAATGGGGCTCAAGTTCAAACTCGTGGTCACCATCTTATGTCCCCTTCAGAACCTTGCGACTTTTGTCTGAAACATTTTTCGTGATATCGCGTATTTTTCGAGTAATTTGGATGTCTCAAGTTAAAAAACTCACCCTGTATAGGCCTAAAGATTCGCGTCTCTTCATAGATAGCTGAAAAAGAAGTTTGAAATATGTGTTGGTGCATAATTTCCAATAGGCAATTCAACGAAACTTAAGAAAGAGTATGAAAATATCAAACTTGTTTTAGCGAAAATTTCGTTTGTCATCAATAGTCAGTTTGCGTAGATATAAAATTGGTCAATTTTTCATTGGGTCAGCAGAGTCGTTACACTAAATACTCCTCCTTGTCTATGGGACAGTCGTGCAAGAAATTAATACTATAGTATGAAAGATTGGCCGTCGAGAATAGATATGGCTGTGGGAAAAGTTAACGTCGTTCGTGAACCATTGATATCTTGAGAAAAAATAATCTTTTTTCAGCCCCTCTATATTAAACTGGTATAACTTTAGAGAAGAATGGTGATTGCTTTAAATATATTTGTAAATTTTTTTCTGTCCTCACTAAACAAAAATTAAATGCAGGCATCTTTGATGGACCACAAATTCATAGTCTGTCAAAAACTGTTGGGGTAACCACAAAGATGCAAATTATTCCGAAATAGTCGCTAAATTGCTTGTGAATTTTCAAAAACTGGCAGTCAATATGAGTACAAATTACAGTATTTGCATAGCCATTTGGATAGATTCCCAGATAACCTGGGTGATTACTGTGAAGAACAGAGGAAATGGTTCCACCAGGATATAAAGACCATAGAAAAAATATATCAAGTCCGGTTGGGATCTCCATATGATGGCAGACTACTATTGCACTTTACTAGGGGACTATCCTGGACAGTGGGTGGCCGTGGCTCAAGTGGTAGTGGACTGGCTTAGAAGTCGGGTGGTTCGGTGTTTGAATCTCAGCCTCGCCCGAAAGACATTAATTTTTTCAGTTAACAAAAATCAAATAAGATGAGTAGTTGACTAGAAATCAACAACAAGCCCATTTCGACTAAGAATTTATTTTCTCAATTATATGATGGATGCCACCCATGGAGCGAAATAACCACTGAATCCAAACATCTTTCTTTCTCTCTCTATCCCAATTTCCAAAAATCTTAACACGTGCTGAGGAATTATATTGTAAGTGTATTCAGACCCACTTGAGTTTTAAGTTCTTTAAAACAAAAAAAAAATCACTCAGAAACACCACGCCGCAGTATCATAGTTCCCCTGTGTTATCCGTGGTTATATTTTTGTCTTACAACCACTTGGTCTATTGGTCGCTTGTAAATAACCACCGCTTCTAGTGGGTTGTATAGAAGCACATTGTTCGGTATTTCATCAGTCAAGATCGATGAATTGGAAAGTCATAATTTTGAAATAGTTACGGACTTTGTCTACATCGGCTGCGCTATCACCTTTGGTAGTTACATAGCTTATCAAAATTAAATGAATAATTTCACTTGCTAATCGCCATTTGTTTGGTTTAATTAAGGAATTGATTTATAAGGCTTTGCTAACAAACAGCATAAAGATATCGTAAGTGGTTTTGAACGCAAAATCATTCGCCTGATTTTTTGTGCCATTGTGTCAATGTAGCTATTAGTGAACTTAGAGCGAATGATTATTAGTATTAACGCTCTAGTACGAAAAATCGTTGATTCCAAATCAGAGGAACAACGTAATAGAGGAAGACTTCGTCTAAGGCGGCGATCACAGTTGTGTTTGTTTTTTGTTTTTTTAAAAACGGAACACTTATGAAGATATGAATACTCTAAAAATGCCTGAGCATGTGCTAAGTTTTTTTTGGGAAATTTGGGCTCAGTGATCATTTTACTTCATAGTTGGCATCCAACATTTAATATACGTCTTTCGGGCTTGGTCGGGCATCAAACCCCGAACCGTCCGAATGGGAAGCCTGTACTACCACTCAGGTAAGTGGAAGTGAAGACGAACCATCTTGGACTGCGCAATAAGAGGCAGTTGAGTAAATATCGCACTAACTAGATAGGTTAATTAGTTTAGATAAAGATCCATCACGGACTGTAATGCCATCTATGTAAGTAAGTTAGAAGGCCCCAGGTATCGAGAACTTGTGTTTTGCCTTTTCCGATAATTTCATTTCTTAAAAATGACAGGTTCTTGTAGTAGCAAAATCAAAATTTTAAATTTTCTGAGAAAACATTATTTTATTTTTGACGTAAATTTACTCTTTATTAAATAATGTAAATGCGAATAGTCTCTTCCAGGAATTTAAAGTATTGTAATAGTAATAACGAGCTATATTTGAATAAAATATGATACTAAACAAGATGTGCATAAGGTCTAGAACAATGGAATACAAATTCCGAAATAATAATGTTTATTTACTCGTCGACAACATTTTTTATAGAATAAATAAACTATAGCATATCTTATTTGTTTTTGTAGATCCAAACGAATGTTTAAACGAAATGTTTTTGCCTTTGGGGCATTTAAATAAAGATGCTGAGTCAAAGTCGTCTGACATCGAAGACAAATTGGGAAAGGCGGTATCATCAAAACAACAATTTTCACCCAAACAGACAAGTAGTAGCCCTGTGGAAGATAAATTCACATCAGCATTAACCGAAGTTCCAAAATGGATGGGAACAAAACCAGATACGGTATTGACACCATTAAATCGAAAAGAAGTCGCAAAATATGTCGAAGATATGCAAGAAAAACTTAAAGATGGCTGGACAGTGCACGCTGGACAGGATGGTCGTCTCTTCTACTGCAAGTAAGTATTGTAGAGTACAATTGGGTGCCAAATCTACATACATATATGATAGCACTAGCGTGCCGAAAGGGCAATGCAAAAACAGACAAACTAATAAAAACAAACATTGTTTGATAATATGTATATGTATAATCAATATTATATATTTTAATTTTCCATTGGTAGTTGTAACAATTTTTCGTACCACTGGTTCGTACGAATGAAAATTTTTGGTTCATTCACAAAATTTCTTTCCACTTTTGCTTCACTTCACTTGTGAAACTGCACGCAGGATTTCAGCCGATTTCGCGTTCGATTTAAATATTGTACATACCGTTCTCAACGTTGTTTGGTTCCGGTGATCAACTTCAATATATGTTTGAATTATTTTATCTCACAAGTCATGTGCGGGTTCTAAATTAAACCTAACTAATACTTAGCGATTTCTTTCGTCGCGTAGTAGAGTACTTTTGAAAAATTAGAATTACATAAAATTAAAGAATATTACATATGTACGAGTATAAGAAAATACTTTTAGACCATATTCCTTACTACAAAATAAAACTTAAAAACTACCTTAAAATAAATCTTAACATACTAAAACTAACTTATTTTATTGTATATGCATATACCTGGACTTTTGTGTGTATTTTGTTAGGAATTGTTCCTTTTCCTTATTTTTTTTTATAAATATTTAATTATTTACTCAAAAACTCTTATAATTTTTCCTGTAACATGTTTGTTGGCCACGGCTAAGAAAATAGGGTGACGTGAAGAACCTGTGTTTAAAGATTTATTTAATTTTCATTCTTTCTTGAGTTTCTAAATTTTCAAAATAAATTTGTGAAATTTACTTTTTTTATTTTTATTATCATGTGCACGTTAATTTTTTTTCGTAAGTGTTTTTGCATGGAAAATACAGGTAAACTATTATCATTTCTTTATATCGAAATCCGATTTGATTGCACGTATGTGTTTCGTTTTATATAGATATTACACTTTTACCTGCTTTTTGATTTTTATATGTCTTTTCGTAGGTTGGTTTTTTTGTGTATTTTTTTTTTCATAGAATGGATTTTCATTCGTGTGCGTGTGGATCACACCGATATAATTTTTATGATAATGCTCTATTATTCTTGTCTGCGTGTGTGGACATTTCATCAACATCGCTCTTATTTATTAATATTTGTGTTCAAGTGGATTAAGTTAATTTTGTTGTTTATATTCAGTGATTTCATTCATAAGTGTTTGTGTATGCTGAGTTTCGTTTTTTGCGATCATATTAGGCGCTTGTAAACTCAACCGTTATCGGATGTTTTTTCAACACTTCCTTTATTTCTTTAATTTCATTATGCTTTTATTGTGGAAGATCATTATCACCACGCAGAATTGCTAACCTATACCGTTTAACCCTATACCGAAGCCTAACTCCTACAAAAAAAACTCAACGCCTAACAAACAAGCTCCCGATCCAAACTGGAGCTTTAAAGTCGGGACATTTCCTTTCTTCACTCCTTCTTTACTTCATTCTGCCAGTTGCGTATATACAAAACGTTCTTCCACACCGTCCAACCCAATTCCCAAACGTGTATCCTTTAATCTTGATCCTCCTCTCAGTCATTTAAAAGACCCAACAAGATCTCCTCATTCCACTTAAACAAAAACGGCATAGCCTAACTTTATTCCCTCCCATATTTTAAATCCCTCCCCATCTTCTAGCTAGACTCCCACCCTAATACTGCACCACCTTCTGTTTTAGACCCCATACTTCCTCCAACGGCAAAGTTCACCAAGCAGCTTATGGATTCAGGGGAAGATGCCCGGTATATTCTCCCTCAATTAAGAAGACCGCAGATTATACGATAATGCTCGTTTATATCTCGCATACCTACATGATAAGCCAGACTCTGTCTGTATAGGCGGCATAACGAAAACCAATTCAATGGTTTTCATTCTGCAAGGAGGCCTGTCCACTAGTCATAATCATCTGCGGCAACTTTTTATACGTTTTCATGAGCAATTAGATATGACCCCTGATGACGCCTTTTGCGTCTCACGTAGGTTGCAACCGCAACCGCATACTACACCTCCAGAGAACCCGGTCTAGTTTCAAAAACTACCATTGCTCCTAACCCACCACTCAATTCTTTGCCGAAGCCTCCCAAATATTTTTCCCTGTGCTATCAAAACGTAATAGGATTACGAACTAAGATTTTGCTATATGGTATATCTTAATTCGCAGATTCTGCCCTACGACATTTTTGCCCTCACCGAAACCAATCTTACCTCTAATATTAAGAATAATGAATTATTTTCCCAAGACTTTGATTTACACCGTGACGATGGTCTAGATAAAGAGGAAAATTTATATGCCCGTGGTGTACTTCTAGCTATACTCGTACACCCTCGTCTCGAGTCTAAACCCTTTAAAAAACCGTTCACTGCATTCTTTGAATTTGTTTGCGCTAAAATTCCTTTTTGCAAGCGCTACCTATATATTTGTTGCTGCTATATTCGCCCCTCTGAACCAATTCAAGGTTAACAGCTAGCTGTTGATGCAATCGACTGCATTTTTAATGCTGCTGATCTCAAGGACGTAGTTATTTTTTTAGGTGATTTTAATCTACCTAAGCTTCTATGGGCTCAGACTGACCAGTCCTACTTTACTGCAACAAATCCGACCTCTGATAAAGAAAATCTTTTCATCGACTGCCTTACTGACTCTGGTCTGTATCAATTAAGTGGTGTCACCAATAACATTGGCAGACAACTCGACCTAGTCTTCGCCACTGATACAGATAACTGCGTCGTTTTAGAAAGCAGATAATTGGATAATTACCACCCTCCCCTTTCTCTTACGTTGGCGTATGGCAATGGTCTTAATCGCGTTTCCTATGAGTATTCTTACAGTTTTAATTTTCATAGGGCCGATTTTGACTTTCTTTATGATAATCCCAACCTTACGGTTAACGATGCTCTCGCATCCTTTTACACCGAAATTTTCAAATGTCTCTCCCAATCTGCACCTATTTTACCCAAAAAGAATCCCTCATCATCATCACCCTGGTATAATAAAGAGCTGCGATCTCTTCATAATAAAAAAACAAGCCCTGGTATGCTTACTTAAAATCACGTTCCTACACCGACTTCTTTTACTACCAGTCTGCCCAAATAAATTTCGCTGTACTTAGCCAAAGTCTATATGACAATTATTTAAACCAAATTGACCACGCACACATTTCCCACCACAAATGATTCTTTCATTTCATCAAAACTAAAAGTAAATCGGATAACTATCCACCATATCTGAATTTTCTAGATAAGTCCTCGGGCGATCCCCAAGTTATTGCAAATCTCTTCGCAAGTTTTTTTAGCCAAGCGTTCGCCACCAATTCCCAAGAGCCAGACCACTCTTACTTTTCCTCCTTAAATATCTGCGCACAAACAACTTTGGAATCTGTGTCTATAACTTTAGAGCAGGATAAAGATGAAATAATAAACATCAAAGGTGATTATTCTGCTGGCCCTGATGATCTTCCCTCTATATTTTTCAATAAATGTGAAATGCACCTAGCCCAACCTCTTACAGCGCTCTTTCAGCTTTCTATCACCCAAAGCTTATTTCCTCGACCTGAAAAATGTCTTTTATTATTTCCCTACATAAAAAAGGCGGAAAAGACGATATTTCCAACTACGTTCAATATATTCTCGGTATCGATGTGAAGGAAAATGCGAATTCGATTTAAATTGTTTTTATTTTTCAATATAATCTCCCCTAACATCAATGCATTTGTTACATCTTGAGATAAGCTTTTTTAAACCCTCAAAAAAATAAATTTCCTCTTTCTCTGCAAAATACCGACTTGAGTTCTTCATCATCCGAAAATCTTTTTCCACAAAGACATTTTTTCAAATCCGGAAACAGGAAATAATCACTAGGGGCAATCTCGCGCAGCAGCCTTGGAAACTCGCGCCGTGTGAACAGGAGCGTTGTCATGAAGAAGCAACACACCCGCTGCGAGTTTACCCCGTCTTTTCTTTTTAATTTCCTCCCGCAAATTATGCAAAGTGGAAGCGTAGGATGTGACGTTGATGGTTTCACCTTTTTTTTTGTACTCAGTGAGCAAGATTCCCTTGGAGTCGCAAAAAACTGTGGCCATGAGCTTCCCGGCAGACGGAGTGACTTTGAACTTCTTCGGGGGGTCTGTTCCTTTTTTATGCCACTGCATGGACTCTTGTTTGCTTTCAGGGTCATAGTGGTGGACCCATGTTTCGTCCCTAGTAACAATTCGATCCATAACACCGTCCGCGTTCTCACTACACATCTCCAAAAGCTCTCTACCGCATGCGATTCTCACTTTTTTCTGAGGCGCTGTGAGCATTCGTGGCACCCACCTTGCACTGACCTTTGAAAGGTTAAGATGGTCATGAAGAATGGTTGGAATGGTACCAATTGAAAGCTTGGTGATCTCTGCCATGATTTTCACCTTTATTCGGGCATCCTCAAGAACAAGTTTTTCGACTTCTTTGATGCTTTCCGTACAAGCAGTAGCCGGGGCGCCGGAGCGGGGGTCGTCTTCAATGCTCTCTCTGCCTCTCTTGAACTCACTTGACCACTTTTGCACAGTTGATAATGAAGGTGCGGAACCCTGGTAAACAGCCACCATCTCTTCATGAATAGTTTTTTGACTTTTTCCTTGCTTAGTGAGAAATTTAATTACAGCGCGATGCTCAATTTTCACCATCATCGTCTCAGTTGCCATTATGATTCTGTTTAACTAGAGATAAAACGCGAATTAATAATCACATTTATATGAAATTTTACATGAATGCACTAAAATAATAGTATTACTTGATAAATAAGTCAATTTATATATACAACCACAGCTTCACCCCGATATCGAGAATATGTTGAACGCCCCTCGTATCTACCAATTGCTAAGCTGTCCTGCACACTCGAGAGCATTATTTATGACATAATGCTTTCAGCAAACCGATTTCAGCAAAGCCTTTGATAGGATTTCACATGACATAATCCTTCTGAAATTAAAAGCTCTTGGTTTCCAAATAAACTTTATAACATGGGTTCAATCATATTTAAATGAAAGACATTACTATGTTCTATTTAGATACATGGTTTCTGACCCAATTAAAGCCTCCTCTGGTGTCCCTCAAGGCAGCCACTTTGGTCCCTTATTATTTATTCTGGCCATTAATGCTATTGATTGCATCATTAAGAATTCATACATACCATATCTGTTTACGCAGACGATATGAAAGTCTTTAGATATACCATCATCTGTCATCTTCCTCAGATAGCCTACCACTGCAGGAAGATCTAGACAGATTTTGTACTTGGTGTCAGAAGAATTTTCTTGAGCTTAACATCAATAAGTGTTAGGCTATAACGTATACACATACGCAGCCCCCTACTTCACCTCGCTACTATCTAATCTTTAATCTGCCTGTTCCCTTAGTGAGTGAGTTGCGTGATTTGTGTGTTATCTGTGATAAGGAACTCAATTTCCGTTCTCACATTGATAATATAATAAAAAAAAGCCTACTCTGCCTTGGCTTCATCAAGCGCTGGTCTAAGGAGTTTTGCAATCCTTATGTTACCAAATCTCTTTACATAACCTTTGTCAGGCCTCTTCTCGAATATGCAAGCCAAGCTTGGTCACCCTACTATAGAGCACACATCCTCCGGATAGAAGCTGTTCAACGCAGGTTTTTATGATTTGCTTTACGTGGTCTTCCCTGGAATGATAGCCAAAACTTACCACCTTATACTGTCCGGCTGAAACTTATAAATTTACAACCCCTTTCTATACGTCAAAAAGTTGCCGACATTCTCTTCATTCATCAAATTTTAGTTGGTAATATCGATTGTCCTTTTTTACTTCAACTTATTTTTAACACCAACCCACGCAATCTTAGGTTTGTGCCACTTTTCCGGCTCAATCTTCACAGAACGAATTACGGACACTTGGAGCCAATGTTTATAATGCTTCGTGAAGTTAACGATATTCTGCCTCTCTTCGACTACCATCTCAGCAAACTCTCTCTTACGAACATTCTTATTTCCACCTGTGCCTCACGTCTTAACTTTCTTTAACCGCTCCCACCCTTTAGTTTCTATTTTTAGTTTTAAGTGAAATTGTTAATTTAAAGAATAAGCTTGCAATAAGCGTTAATAAATCTGTCCGGGGTTGACCCGGGCCGCAAATCCAATGCTGATATTTATTCTCTCATGACATACCATATTTCGGGAACAATCTGTGTCATCTGTGAATGCAAACGTAGAATCATCAAGAACAAACGTAGAACGTAATTGAAAACTAATATGTATATTTGGTAATAAATATATATATATATAAATTAGAGCTTATCAATTTCATAGGTCTCTTTTAAGCAAAGGTAAGAAAGTCAAAATACTCGTAGAAAAGAATTGTGAATTTTTATGGATTGAGAATAGTGTTAATCCGATGGGAAAAAAAGAGGGTGACAAAATTTAACGTTTTTCTTGTTTTAAAGATCTAGACACACTTACTTAGTAAACTAAATTGTACTTGTTAATTTATCATCAGCAACTCTCTATGTGAATTAAATCTATGTAAGGATCTATTAAATAGTTGTGTAAATATGCCTTTTTGTATGATAAAGAAGCTTTTAAATGTGTATTATGCAGTAGTAAATCTAACCAAAATCTCATAATTATTAATCAAAATATTGGAAGCTTAACAAAGAATTTTGATTTATTCTTGGTTCATTTGGATTCATTCGTAAATAACCCAGACTGGGTTTTCTTAACGGAAATGTGAATATATAATCTTGAATTTTTTTTTTTTAAATACCTGGGTACAAATTACATCCTAAGTGCAAAGATTCTTATGCGGCTGGAAGTACGGCGGTATATTTAATTCGCCGATTATATAAAAATTGCTTCATTATTACCCCTGAACTCATAAGTCCTAATATGGTTAAAATCACTTGAACTATTAATTCTCATGAATTTGTTTTTGTGTTTTTTATAGTCTTCATGATAAAGATAAAGATGTTTTTATTGATTAGTTATCCTCCCTATTAGAGAAGACCGTTCCATTACTTGATTATACTTGTGATATCGATCTTGACATTTTTGTATAATCACCATTTACTGAAAGATACCTTTCTCTTTTGTCTGCATATGGCCTTAAGTCGTGATAAATAAACCTATAAGAATTTTAGATTTGACTGAGACCTGCATAGATCATATATTTGCTAGGCTTGATAAAAAGATTAACATTACTTTAATTTGTGCAATTACAGATTTTCGAATAACTGATTACTGTATAACTTTTCTTTCTTTTCAAAACCACTACATAAATAAATAAAACTATTATAATTACTGGTAAAATTAACGTTAAGAATTTAAATAGACGATTGTTGTTTTAAGACTGGTCACCTATTTATATCCACAAGCTCATAGAGCGAAAGGTAATCCCAAAAAAGTATGGGGAACTGTTAATGAAATTTCTTCAAAGCATGTGCCTTTCGGTGTGCTTTCACGCATTATCTATATGCAATGCATAGATAAGGAAACTGATTCCCCCATTTGTTAACATTTTCTATAAGTTTTTTATAAGTGTTGCACCAAGACGCCGCAAAACGCTGCCAACGCTTATTTTACATCAGTTACTCAACTCCATTGTGCGAATAAATGGCTTATCCCTGTGAGTGTTTTGCAAAATATTTTTTCTTTGAGGCAATTTTGTCGTTCGAAATACGCAAAAATGTTTTGCTACGCCATAAATCGGAGTCATCCACCCTGAATAGTTTTACGATCATTTTCCTTAAGGATATTTCTCTGAATATTGTGGACGTTTTAGCATATATCTTCAACACAAGCGTGTATGGTGGTATTTTCCCTAGTAATTTAACCTTCTGACTGTCTGTTGGCGAAAATTCACTTGTCTGCCTTTTGGGGTCAATTTGACCCCATGATTTATTCCATGCATTTTGTACTAAATCGAAATAAAAACAGGGAATTCCCCGAAATTTTTGCTTGCTTTAGCTCTCAGCAACAATTTGGTCAGTTCGGTTTTAGTCGTGAAAGAGATAACGCGTGAGTTATATGCAGATCACTGCATACAACAATCCCACATCTCTAAGCAGCCACTGTCACCGAACGTGTAGTAATCCTAAGCAAAATGTTGCCGCCAAGTAACATCGGGACCAAAGTTGGTTATCACCAACCGCAACAAGGCAACCACCAAATGTATTAGAAAACATTAAAACACCAATTGATTCATTTCAACAAATACAAATTTTTTAAATGTTTTTTTAAATTATTCAATATAGTCCCCTTTTCAGTTTGATATACTTATTCTAGCGATTTTCCAACTTCTTCATCCCGTCCGAAAAGTAATTTTTCGGAAGGTCTGCAAGATACTCCTCCGTGGCGTCGATGATTTGGGAAGAGATAATAGTCCGAGGGATCCAAATCCAGTTACCAATCGACGCCAAAAGTACGCCCGATTCCGCATCAGCAAGTCCAAACACTCTTTCGAAGTGCTCTCGCATTCGTGTTTTTGGTCAAAAGTGAGCATTCGCGGCACCATTTCCGAAAATATGGCGTGTGCACTCGGTACTAATCTTTGTGGTATCTGCTAGCTGGCGCACCTTCACTTTCCGGTCAGTCAACACCATTTCATGTATTTTTTTTGATATTGTCCTCTCTAACCGCATCGGAGGGCCTGCCGCTGCGGACTTGATCGGTAGTGGAGTTGCGGCCACCACAAAACTGTCGAAACCAATATTTGACGGTGTAATCTGACGGAGCATTAGCCCCATAGTATTTATCCAACTTTTCTTTTGTTTCCTTCGCCGTTTTGCCTCTCAAAAAATTATGTTTTATGAGAGAATGACAATCGTTTTTGTGCATACTCAACATGATGCCAAACACGGAAACAACAATCAGCTGTCAAAACAAAACTAAAGACAGTATCGGACTGAAATTTGGCATGTCTGCCTAAATATGAACGGACTTCAAGGCACCATAACCTTTTTTGCAGGAGCAGCGCATTCTGGCGGTCACCTAGTAATTTGAGAAGATATTATTCATCTTATTATGCGTTGTACCAACAAGAAAGCCGCTTCATTTATCGAGAATAATGCTTCAGCGCGAGAATGGAAGGACACTACAGTAAAAGAGCTTTATGCTGTGTTTGGTCTTCTGATTTATGCTGGTCTTTGTAAATCTTGGGATGAAGAATGAAGTGATTTATGGAAAAGACATAGGCGACCTATTTATGGTGCGATATTTTCGTTGAAAAGATTTCAACAAATTTTGCGTTTTATGAAGTTTATTGATCATCGGACAAGAACAGAGAGAATCGCAGCGGATAAAGTCGCTCCAATACGAGACGTTTGGAACATGTTTCAAGTACGACTTCAATCAGTTTACAAGCCTTCACCGTTTCTTACGGTTGGTGAGCAATTGGTATCAACCCGTGGACGCTGTTCTTTTCGCCAATATATACCAACTAAACCTGGAAAATATGGCATTACAATTTTTTTGTGCTGTGATCCCAAAAATAGTTTTCCATTGAAAAGAGAAGTGGATAACAGAGCGCAACAGTATGCTCTGAATTTAGTGAAGAGAAATACTGGTCCATGGTTTCTTAACTAATAAAAAAAACAAAAAATATACATGTGGGAAAAGAAGCAGACAAAGAACGAACGAACGACTACGACAGAGAGCGGCGATGCAACCGACTTACACATATAAGCACATGCACAATGACAAGAACAGTCAAGAACGAAAGCAAATTCCTTAACCAATCTGCAAACTCAACTCAGCAAAGTCGGTGGGTTATTCGCTTACGTGGTTGTCATAGTACAAAGCATTAATTTTAATCGTATTTTAATAATAAATCTGAATTCTTAATATCTAAGCGGTATGTTTTATTGCTACCAGTAGAATCGAGAGCCAGATCCTACAATTGGGGGCTCAACCGGGATTTGAACCGCGCCGGAAGTTGAAACTAATTCAATCAAAAACCATTAAGTTCATCTGACTTAATTCGTTCCCAATTAAAGCCTAAATAATAATCAGTAAAAAAAAAAATTCGTTGTGGGGAAATTGCTTCAAACACGGGAAAATATAACACAGTTACCTAGAGACAAAGGAAAGTGCAAAACAGTAATTTGCGACGCTTGTTTTATGCTCGTACACAAACAGTGAAATAAAAAAAAATATAATAATAACCCGAACAAAGAAACTTGTGTGTGCTGTTGCTATATAAAGGGCTTCAACCTAAAGCGGTGCTAGTGCGGTGTGGTTAAGAGAGTGCAATTTTAAGAGAGTGTAATTCACCCACACGAAGACCACCGTGGTTGCTTGCTCCAACGAGTGAACCTTCGACTGAACGAAGATAAGCAGAATAAGGCGAATTTAACTGCTGGTGCAGTGGTGTTGGTGTGTCGCTGTGCAGATCTGAAGATAACTGTTTTATATAATTGATTTTATCCCGATTTGTATAAAGGTAAGCGAATAACCGAACTACATTTTTCCCTTTGCTGGTATTGTTGAGAACAAGTAATAAAATGATGGACAGAAACGAAATTTTGGCACTGACAGTGGACGGGCCCAGACGAAAACTAACAGAGCTGGACTTGGACCTAACAGGAATAAAACGAACGCTACAGAACAAGCTTCTCGACCACTTTGGGCTGGGTCATGACGGGGAAGATGATGAAGATGAAGAGGCGATGAGCGAGGAAAGTGTGTCAAGGGCAAATGTTGGTAGGTTTACTCTGCGCGATATTGAGGATTCCCTGAGCCACTTCGACGGCAGTAGGTGAGGAAACATTAGGCTATGGATTCAAGAATTCGAGGAAAATGCTACCGCAGTAGGGTGGGACGCAATTCAAAAATACATTTACTCTAAGCAATCGCTCAGAGGCGCAGCAAAAATGTTCGTCAAGAGCCAAACTTTCGTCAAAAGCTGGGACGCTCTAAAACAAGTCTCATTAAGGAATTTCTGACAAGACTTTCACCTGCAGAGGTTCAGCGAAGCAAAAGAAAGCATCCGAGTCGCTTTTGGAGTACTTGTACGGTATCTTAGAGCTTGGGAGTCTCATCGACATCGATTGGGTCTAACAGAATTTTTAAAGACATTACGGTTAAGAGTGTTATTATAACTGCACTTGTTGATACCGGAAGCGATTTATGTTTGCTGCGTAACGACTGTTTGGTTTTGATAGATTCCGTTGAGCTTGGGAAAGAAAAAAGAAACCTTTTGGGGATTGGGCAAAACAGGGTCGAAACATTGGGCAACGTTCGGTTGGAGGCGGAAGTTGATGGCATTATCCTGCCAGTAAACTTCCACGTGGTAAAAGGGAGGGATATGGGTTACTCGGCGGTAATTGGCAACGATATCCTGGAGCTGGTTAACTTGTCGATAGTCGACCAAAGTGTAGAACTGAAACTTAAAGAGAGTTCTCTCGAATCGGAAGTAGAGGTTCTGGGTTGTAATGAATGTGATGCGGAAGGATGCCAGCGGCTTAAACGGGAACCTGAACCAAAGACTGGACGAAAAGGAACGAAAGGATCTGGGATCTGAAGTGTTCGAGTTGGCGGCGACGTTTCTTAAAATTTGTTCAGCTGCGGAAGAGGGCATGTTTGCCCGAGATTTAGAGCTCAGTCACCTGAACGTCGACAACTGAAAGGTCGACGTCGAGGAGTATGCTCCTGTAGGTACGGAACCATCACCCGTCGCAATGAAACTGGTCGACATACCTGTGTTCCACAGACTACAGGTCTCGTGCTTGTAACGAAGAAGGATGGATCAAAGAGATTGTGTTGCTACTACCGCAAATTGAACGAGAAAGTAACCAGGGATAACTTTTCAATGGCACAGATAGACGAGGTACTTGAACGTCTTCAAGGTGCAAAGGTGTTCACCACGTTGGACTTAAAGAACGGGTTCTTCCATGTTCCGATGGATCCCGAGTCGGAAAAGTATACAGCCTTTGTCACCCAAGACGAACAATGTGAGTTCCTGTTTGTTCCGTTTGGAATATCCAACTCGCAAGCGGTTTTTGCCAGGTATATTCACGCAATCTACAGGACGCTAGTCCAAATAGTCCAAAAGCGAGTCGTGGAAGTGTACATAGACGATCTCATCATACCATCGGACGATAAGGAGGAGGGCATAGAGAAATTGAAGCTGGTGTTGGAAGTAGCAGAGAAGTTTGGGCTACGGTTAAGTTGGAAGAAATATCAATTTTTGAAGCGGAAGATCAACTTCCTGGGATATATAATCGAGAATAGCACTATCAAACCTTCCACAGAGAAAACAAGAGCCGTATCTGTGTACCCGGTTCCGAAAGACCAAAACTTCAACGTTTCTTGGGACTAATATCATATTTCAGGAGATTTGTCGAAGGATATGCAACAATCGCTAAACCACTGTCAGATCTGCTGTGGAAGAATGCCAAGTTTGAATTGGGGGTCGAGCAACTTGCTGCCTTTGAGCAACTGAAGTCAGCATTAGTCAAAGCGCCGGTACTAAAATTGTTCAACCCACAGGCTGAGACAGAAATCCACACAGACGCATGTAAGTTTGGGTACGGCGCGGTTTTGCTCCAGAAAGACAAGGAAGATCAGATGTTACACCCAGTACAATTCATGAGCCGGAAGACCAATGAGTCAGAAGAACAGTTCCATTCGTATGAGTTCGAGGTGCTTGCATTTGTTGAGGCACTGAAGAAGTGGCGAGTGTATGTGCTAGGCGTTGATTTTCGTTTTCGCGCAGACAATGGAGAAAAAGGATGTTCCGCTAAGAGTAGCCGGATGGGCCATGTTCCTTTAAGAATTTAATTACAAAATCGAACACAGGTCAACCTCCAAGATGAAACATGTCGACGCTTTGAGCTGTGTGTTTTCCCTCATGATCGAAGACTCGCTTAGCTACCGGATAAAGGAAGCACAACGGAATGATGAGTGGACCAGAGCGGTTCGAAAGATCCTGGAAAGGGAAGAATATGAAGATTTCTTCATGAAGGGGGAAGTATTATACAAGGATCCCGTTAAGGAACTCGTAGTAATACCAACCGAGATGGTGAAAGAACTGATCGGGATAGCACATCAGCAGGGACACTTCTCGGTAAAGAAAACGCAGGATATGCTAGAGAAGACATTTTTTATTCCAGATGTGACCAGGAAGGTAACCGAAGTAGTTAGGGGATGTGGGAAATGCCTGATATCAGAGTCCAAAGCCGGAAAGAGAGAAGGCCTGCTGACACCGTTCGATAAGGAAGATAAGCGGCTAGGGACATATCACATTGACCACCTCGGATCGATGGAACAGACGCAGAAGGCGTACAATTACATTTTGGTCGTAGTAGACGGATTTTTTAAATTCGTGTGGCTTCATCCCACGAAGAGTACGGGAGCTGCCGAAGTCATGGATCGCTTGGAAAGGCAGTCAAGTGTGTTCGGTAATCCACGGAGTGTCATCACAGACAAGGGGGTGGCGTTCACCTCAACTGCGTTCGAGACCTATTGCAGAGACGAAAACATCCAACACCTTATGATCGCGACAGGTATACCGCGAGGAAATGAACAGGTAGAGAGGATTCATAGAATCATTTTGCAAGGCCTGTCTAGGAAGCCCGGCGAATTGGTACAAGCATGTGGACCGGGTACAGCGAACGTTGAATAATTCACCTTCAAGGAGTACAAAGTTCAGTCCGGTCCGTTCCAACTATTAACTGGATTGGAAATGCGAACGTCCGAATACCCAGAAATACGCGAGTGGTTAGCTGAAGCAGAAGTTCAGGACCTACACGCAGGACGGAGAACAGGAGAACTTTCGACAGTACCGAAAGCCCGAGAGAGAGTATGAGCCTAATGCACTAGTCGACATTGAGCACACGCAGTTCAGAACCAGAGCTAAGCTCAAGCCAAAGTTCATGGGCCCATTCAAGGTAGTGAGGAAACGAGAACATGGGAGGTATGACGTAGTAAAAGTTGGCGAACACGAGGGCCCGAATAGAACAACGACGGTCGCTGAAAACATGAAGCTCTGGAATCCTTTATTCGGGGCAAATGATCCATCAGGATAGCCGATTGTGGGAAAAGAAGCAGCCAAAGAACGAACGAACGACTACGACAGAGAGCGGCGATGCAAACGACTTACACATATACGCACAAGCACAATGACAAGAACAGACAAGAACGAAAGTAAATTCCTTAACCAGTCTGCAAACTCAACTCAGCAAAGTTGGCGGGTTATTCGCTAACGTGGTTGTCATAGAACAAAGCATTAATTTTAATCGTATTTTAATAATAAACCCGAATTCTTAATACCTAAGCGGTGTGTTTTATTGCTACCAGTAGAATCGAGAGCCAGATCCTACATCCATATATACGCACAATTATTTTCAATAACTATAATATAATACATACATTCTCATTAACTATATTGTAATACTCGTACATACATAGGTCGAAATATTGCAATGGACAACTTTTTTACAAGTATTGAACTTGCTCAGAATTTGTTAACATATAATACTACGATTGTTGAAACTCTTCGTAAAAATAAGGGGAATATACCATCAGAACTCTTACAACTGAAGGGTGGAGAAGCTGAGCCAGTCGCTTTTGTTCCTAAAAAAGGAAAAAAATGTAATTGTGCTCTCTTCAATGCACAAAACTGCCGATATCGACAATAACAACAAATCGAAGCCAGAGATTATTTTATTTTATAATAAAACAAAAGATGGAGTAGATGGTTTGGACAAACTGGTGTCCACCATACTTGTAAACGAAAAACGCTTGGATGGCCCATGACATTTAATTTCAATATACTAGCTGTTGCTTTCGTTGCTGCATTCAATATTTACAACCTAAAGTATCCGAACTGGAGTACAATATCAACAATGCGTAAATTATTTTTGCAAAAACTGGCAGAGGAGGTGATAAGAGATCAAGTACACGAGCGCTTATTAAATATACAACATCTTGATACGAGTGCAGGTCAATAAGTCCGTGACTTTTTGAATTTCTGACCTCTTTACTGAAACAACAACACTGCTCCTGTCAACAGGCATCTGTCAGTTGACTCCTGTCAAAATTTAAACTTGCTGCGTCAGTTAGTTTGTGTTTGACAACTATTTTTATCAGACTACTCACTAATTTGAGGAGAAAATGGAAAAAAGTGAATTTCGTGTGCTTATTAAGCATTATTTCTTGCGAAAAAAAACCATTACCGAGACCAAGGCTAAGCTTGATAAATACTATGGGGACTCTGCACCATCGATTTCAATGGTAAAAAAGTGGTTTACTGAATTTCGTTGTGGCCGTACAAGCACTGAAGATGCCGAACGTCCTGGACGCCCAGTTGAGGTCTCTACACCCGAAACAATCGAAAAAATTCACGATATGGTGTTGGCCGACCGAAGATTGAAAGTGCGAGAGATTGTGGAAGCCGTAGGGATCTCGCATGGCTCAGTGGTTTCAATTTTGAATGATCACTTGGGCATGAGAAAGCTTTCCGCAAGATGGGTGCCGCGTTTGCTCACAGTCGACCACAAACGCAATCGTGTAACAACTTCACAGGAAGGTTTGGCGTTGTTGAATCGCAATATGGAGGAGTTTTTGCGCCGTTTTGTAACCGTGGACGAAACATGGGTCCATCACAACACACCAGAGAACAAACAACAGTCAAAACAGTGGGTTTCTAAGGGTGAATCGGCGCCAAAGAAGGCCAAGGTGGGTTTGTCAGCCAATAAAGTTATGGCGACTGTTTTTTGGGATGCACGCCGGATAATCCACATTGACTACCTTCAAAAGGGAAGAACAATCAATGGGGAATATTATGCCAACTTATTGGACCGATTCAATGACGATTTGAAAAAAAAACGACCTCATTTGGCCAAGAAAAAAGTTCTTTTCCACCAAGACAATGCAAGGGTGCACACATGTGCAGTTGCCATGGCAAAAATCCATGAATTGGGCTATGAATTGGGCTATGAATTGCTCCCTCATCCACCCTATTCTCCAGATTTGGCTCCGAGCGACTACTTCTTGTTCCCAAACCTGAAGAAATGGCTTGGTGGAAAAAGATTTGACTCCAATGATGAAGTCATCTCGCAAACAAAGGCCTATTTTGAGGACCTCGACAAATCATTTTTTTTGGAAGGGATAAAAAGATTGGAGAAGCGTTGGACAAAGTGTATAGAGCTCAAGGGAGACTACGTTGAAAAAAAAATTATTTTTTTATCAAAAAATCTGTGTTTTAATCCAAAAGTCTTATCTTATAAGTCGGACTTATTGACCCGTCCTCGTACAAATGTCATTTATGCGATGCGGCTAATTGGATATACAATTTCTATTCTACCAACAAACGTAAATCACCAAAAACGGGATCGCTGTCACATATGTACACGAACACAAGATAGAAAAGTTAATACTTACTGTGAATTATGCGCTAGACCTGTTTGCAAAGACCACTTTCACATAACATGTAAAAATTGTAATGCCATTGAAGAAGAAAATGAAGAATACATGTTGTTTTTTGTATAAATTTGTGTTATTTTGAATATATTTCTTAGGAATTGTATAGGAGTCGAAATGACCTCAAGAGACAGACCAAGCAGTTTTTTTTTTTAGTGGCACTATCGTAATTGAAGGGGTAAACGTATGCAATTTACAACTTGAGAAAAATATGTAAAAATAATAAATTGAAGATGTCAGAGCGGCAGACGCATGTGTCAGTAATAGTAGCAAAAATATAAGCAATTTAAAACGCTTGGGGCCAAAAAGACTCCACCTGCCAGACAGAAGGTTAAAAATAACTGAAATTCTACCAATTTTCAGAAAGGATGACCTAAACATCTTCCCTAGTAATTTAAAAACAGCTGAAATTATACCAATTTTCAAAAACCATGACATAAATATTTTAAATGATTACCAACCAATCTCCATCTTACCAGTTTTTTTCCAAACCATTCGAAGAATTCATTAAAGTTTCAGCGCAAATCAATTCGGTTCTAGAGCTGGCAAGTCGAGTGAAGATGCGCTTTTAACCTCCTGCAGTCAGAGCTACGATAGTTTGAATAATAGACAAGTTCTCTTTTCGTTGGTATTACAAAGGCCTTTGGAACAGTAGGCCACGAACTGCTATTGGTAAAACAAGTAAAATGTGGTTTTAGAGGTCTTATGCTAAGGTTCATATTTAAAGAACAGAAAGCAAAGAAAAGTATTGAGTGAATGGCTGAAGTATTGGTGCTCCACAGGGTTGGGACCTTGTCCAATTTTAATTTTTATATATGTACATATATGTACCAAATCAATATTTTGTCTCAAGCTCACAGGTAAAAACAAGCTAGATTTGCTGACGAGGTAGGCTGCTCCATCAATGCTGTACTGGACTTGGTGACACGTATATTAACTATGATTTGGAAATACTGAGGCATTGGTTTGGTATGCACAAGCTTGTCATTTGTGACAAGACTAAGACTATGTTTTTTTTAATGTTTCCTCTTTCAATGTTCGATGACCGATTTTCATCTTTCATAATATTAGCTGTAAATATGTATGTATAAATTTGGACATCTACAGTGCGAATAGCTTTGTTACAACTTTTGATTATACGAGTAGCATTAGTTGGTCCTCTAAATGTTTTGCCATTGAAAATGTAAAAGTTTTAAAGTACTTGGGTCTTAATATAAATAGTAAAATGAACTGGAGCGTACATGCCTCCCAATTAAGTATCTTTTAAACACTTACCACCATTCTCTTCTCGTAAGCTACTGGAAACAGTTTATTAGGCAATCAAAGTTGTAGTACGAAATTATATGCTGGTGGGGTACTTTCACTAATAATTTGCTGTCTCTAATAACTCCTCAAAAGCATATTCTTAGAATGATCAAGAAAAAAATCGTCGCGAGCATAGTTTTTGCCTTTTTGTTTGTTTGAAGGTACTTCTTCCTCTAAAATATCTATACGAGTAGAGTTAGTGTCGCAAATATGGCCCACCATTAACTTTTTCTTAAAATAAAATGACAAATTCAACTGGAATTCATATATTTATTTATTTAACAGTCTTATAAAGTGTTTACATTTCAGTCTTTTATAATAATAAAGGTAAAAAATAACGTAACAAAAAAATATTCACAAAAAACTAAAGGAACTTAATTTCACAACGTTAAAAAAAATGCTGGTAATGTGGACCACTTAGTTTTAAATATGGACCAGGGTGGTCCATATTTTAAACAATGTTTTTCAAATATGTTGTGATCCTAAGGTAAGCAAAATTCGCATATTTAGTTTTGCTTTTCATTGCCCGAGCAGTCTTCATGAGCCCACATTGTACATACAACGCATTGGCATTGTAGCATTCACCACTTTTTCTAAAGGTTTATTAGACTCTTTTAATAAACGCGGTAATGTGGCTTTAGGTACGTTGAATTCTGTGGATGCTTTTAAGAACGCCATTTTTTTCTCTTTATATGCAGTGATTGCTTTCATCATATCTTCTTTCATCCAATTTTGACGCTGTTTTGTAGGTTTTTTAGCACTTGAAGCCATGGTGTGATTCCTTAAAACAAAAAAAAAAAAAAACTCAAGTTTAAACCATGTTTCAAATATGGCGCACTGGTCCATACTAGATGGAGTGAAAAGTGACCTCCTTGGGAATGAAAATTTTTTTTTTTTCAATGTTTTTTTTATATTATTCAATATAATCCTCTTTTAGTTTGATACACTTATTCCAGAGATTTTCCAACTTCTTGATCCCGTCCGAAAAGTAATTTCCGGAAGGTCTGCAAAATACTCCTCCGTGGCGTCGAAGATTTCCTGGCGTGAGCTGAATTTTTTATTGATGAGCCATCTTTTGAGATTTGGGAAGAGATAATAGTCCGAGGGATCCAAATCCAGTTACCAATCGACGCCAAAAGTCCGCCCGATTCCGCATCAGCAAGTCTAAACACTCTTTCGAAGTGCTCTCGCCTTTGTGTTTTTGGTCATTCGCGGCACCCAGCGGCAGGATAACTTTTTCATATTCTGCATACGAAAAAGTTACCATATTGCCCAAAATATGGCGTGTGCACTCGGTACTAATCTTTGTGGTATCTGCTAGCTGGCGCATCTTCACTTTCCGGTCAGCCAACACCATTTCATGTATTTTTTTGATATTGTCCTCTGTAACCGCATCGGAGGGCCTGCCGCTGCGGACTTGATCGGTAGTGGAGTTGCGGCCACCACGAAACTCTCGAAACCAATATTTGACGGTGTAATCTGACGGAGCATTAGCCCCATAATATTTATCCAACTTTTCTTTTGTTTCCTTCGCCGTTTTGCCTCTCAAACGAAAATCGTTTTTGTCCATACTCAACATGATGCCAAACACGTCAACAACAATCAGCTTTCAAAACAAAACTAAAGACAGGATCGCACTGAAATTTGGCATGTATGCCTAAATATGAACGGATTTCAAAGTACCACAACCTTTTTTGCAGTAGCAGCGCATTCTGGCGGTCAAGGAGGTCACTTTTCACTCCATCTAGTATTATCAACAACCGGAATGGGCCATAATATCGACACTATGTATGACATTTTCACTTTTTTTAATTTTTAACACACTCGATTAACTTCAAAAAATTTTAATTTTACATTAAATAACATAAAATATAACACTATGTATATTTCGAATAAATTTATTTAATTTCCAAAAATTTTAATTCAAAAATCCTTAAGTAAACTCACCCAATTTATAACCAAAGCAAATAATAGTAACCAAATGCGCTCACCACTGATCGGCTAGCTACTGTCTCCAAAACACAATGATGCAAAACCGGTTTGAGTGTGTTTGATTTGAACGGATAGTTCAGGGCCTACTATGTTTTATTCAGAAAATATTGCGGTGGGCCATATTACCAACGTGGGCCATATTTGCGACACTTACCTTTTATAAAGACTTAAAATTATTTTAACAAAGTTGGAATTTCTTAGACCAAATTTCAGTTGCGTATAACCTTCGCAGCAATGAGCAATTAGTGGCTTCTATCCCGCCATACTGGAATCGTGGTTTTTTAAACGTTTATACATCCGTTGCAACCAGATTATTTAATCGGTTGTCATTAGAAATTCGTAGCACATATACGCATATGTGCGTAAATTAAAACGCAGCTGATTAACTTTGATATTATTGAGGTACATAATTTAATTAAAATAATAACTTAACCTTTTAATTTTGTTGGTTACTGTATATTCGTTAATCCTTATAATCACTAAATTACCCCACAATCCATAAGTAAATTACCAATTTTGGTCTTAAACGACTCACCCGCCACTAGCTCTCTAGTTAGCTCTAAAGGATTTCAATTTCAATTTCAATTTCAAATCATTTGATTGGAATAATATAAATAAATACAATCGTCTTTTATAATCTATAAATTACAATTAAATTAGGAAAGAGTAAGTAGACATGTTTTAATATAAAATACATTATTCGCATTTTGAATTAAATAATAAAAATTAATTAAATACAAATAAAGCCAAAAATAAATAATATATTGTAATACAATCCATAATAACGAGAGGACAAACAATAGGGGCGGTAGGCGTAGCGTGAGGAATTCAAAAGTATAGAAAATTCACTGCAACGGAAAAATTTGTCAAAAACTCGATGAACAGTTAGAGCTGAAACAGTCAAGGCTGTAAGGATTTCTTTCGAAGGCATTGTGCACGCTTTGGAAGAAATAAAAATCGATGCAAATTCTTTTGATAATAATACACGAACCCCCGCTCCTGGTCTGCTGAAAATAATCTTCGATTTTGATTTTATCAGTTCTTTATACTTTTGTAAAAATGTCATGTTTAAAGTCAAAAATTTGACAGAAAATTTTGAAGCGGAAGAGTTGAACGTCATTGATGCTTTATTGTTGATTCGAAGCACACCAGTATCATTTCAACAAATGATAGAATCAGTGGAAACCATTGTGAAACTGGAGTCCGTAGTTTTTAAAGAAGATCCAGAATGTTAGAATGTAGTTGCAAATTCATCCTGATTCATGTACAAAGTATACAACTTTCGAAGACATTACCAAAGTGGTGTCCAAGTTGAAAAGTGCAATTCCCTTAGCGCACAAACTTGTTTGCTTCATTCTGACTGCTCCTGTGACGTCAGCTTCTTGTCAACGTTCATTTAGTAAATTAAAACAAGTTTTAAATTATTTGTGTACGACAAAGGGTGATGATCGGTTGAATGCATTGATGCTGCTTTATTCATCGAAAGACAAAGTTGACGACTTCGACTTAGTGAAGTAGTCGAAGAATGGTCTTTGCCAAAACACCACCGAATTAAAATCTAACATGAATAGTCAAAATTTTATATATTATTTATGCAAAATACCATTTTTTATTATAAATAATTAAATTGCTGCAATAATAATGTATTAATTTATTTTATTATTAAAAACAATTTATTACAAATAAATAAACTACTGCAATAATAATGCATTAATTTTATTTTATTATTAACAATTATTTATTTTAAATAAATAAACTAAAACTAATAATGCGTTAATTTATGTTATTATTAAAAATTATTTTTTATTTAAGTAAATAGCTGCAATAATAATATTCATATATTTATTTGATTGTTATAAATGATGACTTATTATAAATAAATACATCGCTGTAATAATGATTTATGTCTAATATTTCTTCAACATTATATGTCCAAATATTTTTAAATTGTTTCATGGAAAATCATTGATTATTATTTCTTTAATAAGGATGCTAAATCTATGCAGTCGGCATTTTAATGAAAGTCACCCCCAGGGCTCAAATCCTCACTAGGTATTAATAGGAGATAGAGCAAAGATAAGGAAAGAAAAAAGAAAAGTAGGAAAGAAGAAAAATAGTGCTTAAGGTGTTGTAGTGCTGCATTTTCGAATACTGTAGCTCCTATTGCTTAGTTAGCCGCTAAAGGAAATGTGCTACAATGCCCGGTAACGTAGATAAAGGAGAGGCGCGAGCAGTTCAAATAATTATACGCAGGGATTATGAGATTATGTGTTTTGATATATTGATAAAATCATACTTTATCAAATAGATAAGCAGGGGATTTATTTTTAATAATTTTTTGCATAAGCACACAACATCTTAGGTTAATAAATTGTTTAAGTGAAGAACCAAGAATAGAGTTATGGTTGTGTGAGCCGTAGTTGTATCGGAGAAGTCCGTAGACATAGCTTATCATATCATTAAAGTCCACAAATAATTTATGTTGCGAGAGGGAATCAAGCTTGCAGTAGACAACAGCAGCGTAGTCAATTATAGGCAGAAATAGTGTCTTCATAAGTCTGAGCTTTGTGGCTATAGGCGTGAAGTTAGAAGAGAACCAGGGTTTACGCAGTCCAGTATAGATTCGCTCAATAACATAATTCATGGGGTTAACAGTGGAAAGTGATCTATTTAATTTGTAACCCAGATTAGTAACCACGTCACCAAAATTAAGATGTTTGTCATTCAGGAATTCTGGTAGTATTCCATCTATGTCAAAGTGTTGTTTGGATATTAAAATCGGTTGTGATTTCATTAGGTTGAGATAAAGTCCGATACAAATAGACCAGTTATAAATTTTGGACAGGTCTTCATTTACTTTGGCGACTAGGTCCTCAACACGTCTGTAAAAAATGTTCAATAAAAACGAGGGGTTTCAATTCACTTAAATTCTTTATTAGACCGATCACGACGACAATGTAGAAAGAACTGAACTCATGAAAATAAATGATACTAAAGGGTAATTAAAGGGTAATTGTGCTAGTAGTACAGAGACTACTCGAACGGCAACTTTTTAAAATGCTATAATTTTTTTATTTTTTGATAAATTTTATTGTGTCAAAGCAAAAAAATGTTGGGAAATACATCAGTTTTCAAATTGTATCAGTAGTTTTCAATATGTCGACCTTTGGCGCGAATAATGGCCTTGATACGGCCGAAGAAAGCATCGCACGCTGCACGCAAATGGCTCTGCGGTATTTTGGCCCATGCCCGGCGAAGTGCTTGTTTGAGATGGTCCAAACTTTGGTATTTTTTAGTGCCAACCTTCGCCCTCAAAATACACCAGACAGAGAAATCCAACGGATTTGCATCCGAAGAATTTGCAATCCATTGTGTCGAAGAAATGAAGTGTGGAACATTGTTTTTTAACCAATCTTGGTTGACGCGCGCTTTGTGAGATGGTGCCGAGTCTTGTTGAAATATCCACGATCTCCGACCGAAATGATTGTTTGCCCAAGGCTTCAATACTGCCTCTGAGACAGTTTCACGGTATACGATCGCATTAATTTTGACGCCATGGCCACGGTCCAAAAATACGAGCGGAGAGCGACCATCGGCGGTTATGGCGGCCCAAACCATCACCATCGGTGCTGTCTGCATTCTGGTGGCCGTCCGAAGGTGTAAATTTTCGAAGGACCTCCTGGCAAGTAAACTCGGTCATTTTGTTTGTTGACATATTGCTCGATAACATATGGCGACTCATCGGAAAAAAACAAATTCGGCAACTCACCACATTCGTGCAAATACGTAGCAACTCCTTCGCTCTTTCGACTCTAACTTTTTTCTGTTGTGGTGTAAGATCGTGTGCTTTTTGGGACTTCAATGGCTTGAGCCCAAGCTCATTTTTCAGTATTTGTTGCATCCGTTCCAACGATATGTTGAGCTCACGAGCCATTTTTCTTCCACTTCGACGCGAATTTCGCTCAATTCGAGCCCTCACTTTCCGAACCATTTCTGCCGATGTTACTGTTTTTTTTATGACCACCTCCATGGCGTTTTGCAACGCTGCCAGTATTACGGTAACGAGCTATGGTTCGAGACACAAATGATTTATTCACGTTGAGGTGCTGGAGGGCTCTAACGATAGCTACTTGTGGTTTTTCAGCCAAATATAAAGCAATCACACTATCACGTTTGAATTCCATCGAGGATAAAAATTTTTCAACACAATTGAGACGCAAATCGTTTAAAAGGCTTGCAAATAATAAAATTATCTGTCATGTGTCAAAATTTGAGCTCACTGCCATGAACGGTTTGGAAATTATAGCAGACGAAGATGACAACTCCAATGGATACAAAAGTTGAACTGATCGCCCTGTACGCTTATGGTCTGCATACCGAAACTCGCACGCTCTTACCTTATCATCTCTGCAGGTGAATGTGTACTCGATTACATCTAACTTCCAGTGAATTCTGGGACAAGACGAGTCGAATACTAACACCACATCACCCTTTTGAAGCATAACGGAAGGTTTGCAGTGATTGTAGTGGAATGATCGAAGAAGCTGCATGTATTCATTTCGCCACCTTTTCCAAAGCTTCGTAGTGAATTTAATTCGTAGCTTCCACATATTCTGCAATTGAGTGGAGGTAGATGCATCAAAGCGATCTGAGAATTGTCCACTTCCTAACAAGAAATGCGCAGGTGATAAAGGCACTTCATCTAAAGGATCACTGGAGACATACGTCAGTGGACGCGCGTTGACCATGCTCTCAGCTTCGACGATAACAGTGCACAACTACTCAAAGGTAAGTTTCGCCTTACCTATAACGATTTTCAGAGTATTCTTGATAGTGCGAATCAATCGTTCGCAAAACCCGCCCCTCCATGGAGCGCGTTCCACTATGAACTTCCATCTGATTTTACGCTGTGAACAAAAGTTTTGGAAGGGTTCAGAATCGAACACTTTACCGGCTTCATCAAATTTCAATGCGGCTCACCTAAACGTCTTTGCATTGTCCGAGAATACAATGGTGCCATGAAACGGCGCAGTGCCATCATACAACTTTCGATCGATAAGCTGATCACCAATTCAAGATATACGGCGTGAACAGCGGCACACTTTATGATCATCATATAAGTTTTTGACCTGTTGCCCTTGTTAACATCGAAGCAATAAAAAGAGCCTGCAAAATCCACTCCTACCTTCTCAAATGGCCTTGACAAACTGATCCTTTCCAATGGAAGCGGAGCACAGGGTTGTGATCCTGCCTTACCCCACAGTTTCCTGGATGTCACATATCAGGCAATTCTTTTCTTGACAAGCTGACGTCCCCTTAAATATCCAAAAACGCTCTATTAACTTCGCGAAAACAACATTAACTCGTCCATGAAGGGTGCTTTGTTGAAAATCATCGATAATGAGCTCGGTTATGCGTGAACTATACGGAAGGATGATCGTATGTTTGAAACTCGGTGACTCCTCCAGGGATTGTAAACGGCCACCGAGCAGGATTAGACCATCCTCATCCAGAAACGGGGCTATTTTTGCAAGTTTGGATGACGGCAAAACTAAAACACCTTTCTGCAAGACAGAAATTTCGTTATTAAATGAAGAATACTGAACATGCCTCAGCCAGTACAATTCGGCTAGTCCAAGCTCAACTGCAGATAGATAATTGGAATCAGATTTATCTCCTTTGCATTTCTTTATGAAACGCAATACATATCCCGTAACTCGCAGCATTCGTAACCATGTACTGAAGTCCTCATATGGTAGAAGACGAACCATCGCAATGCAAGACTTGCTTTTCTCTGCTGTAAACTGTACTACGCTTTCGAGGGTAACCTCGGTGTCGTGATGAACCTCGTCACTCAGACAACTGGGTCCGTTTGCCCACAAAGATGATGCCTTTAAAACTTCACCGGATATCCCTCTTTTCAAGAGGTCAGCAGGATTTTGATTGCCCTTGCAATGATGCCAATCTTTTATTGTTGTAAGACGACGTATTTCTGTGACTCGGCTTTGAACGTATGGTTTCCGTCGTGTATTTTCTCCTTATATCCCTCCCAGAGCAATTTTCGAGTCAGTTTTGGACTGAGGTTTTACAGATATTTATCTTCAAAGACTGACGAAGATACGAACACAGACGAGCACCAATAAGAGCTGCCGTAAACTCTAACTTAGGCAATGTCAATTCATTCAATCCATTGTCTTTCAGTGGTGCGACTCTGCTTTTAGCACACAGGAAAAAACTCTCACCTTTGCATGAAGATTTTACGCTCGAAAAATGTAAAAATGCCACCGCACCATAAGCTCTTAAGCTGGCATCTGAGAATATGTGGATACACCCTGTACTTAAGTCTTTTTCCGAAGCTATCCATGGAAATCTGGGAATAGCCATGTCCTTTAACTGTAGCAAGCCCTTTATACACTCATTCCATTTGGCAAAAAGATCTGGGGGCAAAATATCCTCCCACCCAAGCTTATGTTTCCAAATAGTCTGGAACAGGATCTTAAGATCGTTGGTCCTAGCATACCCAAAAGGTCCAATACTCGAGCTATCGTCACACTCCTCTTTGTACCTCTAGCTCTAAAAGAGGCGACGAATTCTTCAACGGCTTTCAATGAAACAGCCAGTTCATCGGAATTAACATACCAGACGATTCGAAGAACCTTTTGAATCGGTGGACCCACCTCTGCGCCCACGATATTTTGTATGTTAGAGTTGTTGGAATTCCATTTCCGTAGCTTCATTGAGGCATCTTCCATCAAAACGGCTGCTTCCTTGCACAGCTTCTCACCCTCTTCGTCAGTGTTCACACTCATTACAAAATCATCCACAAACTTACCAGCTAACATATTTTTAGATGTAAATGGAAACTGTGTGTGTTCTTTATTAAGATGCAAAAGTAGAGCTGACGAATAGCAGCGTCATACTCTGCCAGCTTTCCAGGAATTCTTAACAACCGCTTTGCTAAACAGTGCAACCTTTTAACTGCACCCTCTCTATTGCTAGTTAGTGTACAAGCTACTCCTTTGCAGGGTAATGACGCTATATAGCGAGAACCAAGCTTGGTGATACATTGGTCGATAAGACCCTGGGTAGTAAAGCCGTCTTCAGCCTCCTTGCTCCGTATGCCTATCGATTCAAGGTCCCAGAATTGTTTTACATCCTTTTCGCTTACTGATAGGCAGTTCAGACTGAGTTGAAAGAGAAAAGCTTGCATTAGTATTTGATGTCACACAATTACCTGTCGATAGCTGCGGTCCTTGCAATGTCCATCCAAAAACGGTTTCTACTGCTCTTAATCGCTCTGTCAATCGTCGCTGTTTTCCTGTTACAGTGCTCCAGTAATAATCTGAACCGATTAATATGCTAAGTCCATCTGCTGCCTCGACGTCTTGGCTGTGCATTACATCTGCTAGTTGCAGTCCAGGAAGGGACGTACTTATATAATCCGGAGAGCCCAGTACGTCAACACAAATCCCTTGAACTACAATTACTTCCAAACACACACTGCTGGAATCATACTGGCTATTAGGCACTACTTTCGCTTTCCTCCTGGTATGAACAGGTGAGCTTTTCTTGCTACCGAAGGGAATCACTGAGAGTTTAATGCTACCAATCGTTGGTAGCTCTAACATTTCTACTACCTTTGCTCGAATAAATGAATGTTGGCTCCCTCCATCAATAACAACACGCATAAGCAAGTTCTGAATCCTTCCTAAGGCTGTAGCCACGTAACGAGCTGTCTTTAAAAAGACATTTGAAAATGAATGAGGTTGTTTACCACAAGCGCACAGGTTAAGTACTTCGCGTGAATCACAACCGGAATTTTGCGTACTTCTTGCTCCCGATAACATAGATACAGTTGGTGTTTGTTTAAAGGATGGATCGCACATTGATGTTAGATGCTTTGCATTTTTTGCATGAAATCCATTTAATGCTGCAACATTTTTTAGAAGAGTGGCCACGTTTTGCACATCGAAAACGGTACTGTCGCACTCTTTTGTCTCAAAATCTTTGGAACCACAGGAAACACAAACTTCTCCCTCTTTCAAATGCAACAGACTCGCTGCTGTTGAACATGAATTGATTTTGACGTTTTGAGAAAAGGAAACAACTCTACTCTTTTCTAAGGATTCGACTTCTCGTTTGAGGAAATCAATTATGCAGTGTACTTATTTGTCACCCATTTGTGATACTGCGGCACTACTCGTGGATTGATTTTCTTGTGGATCCACACCTTTTTCGTCTCGCTCGCCGCGATAGTAGTCTATCCTCAGTTCCGTTGGCAAGAACTTGCGTAGAATAGACTTCAACATCACATAATAGTGGCTGGTGGGAACTTCCAAAGCTGAAAGAGAGCGGCTGCATGTCATTAGGGAGTTGTAGAGATTTCGCACTCCATGAACGCTGTCCGGGATTGTATTGGACGAAGGGACACTAGTTGTTGCATGTGCTTGTCTATAAGGCGTTCTCTGTCTCCGTATTGTTCTTGAAGAAGTGAGGCAGCTGCATCATAAAAACCCTCCGAAGCAGTGAAACTAGAGATGATTTTTCTTGCATTCCCCACCAACACAGATTCCAGATAGCTGAATTTTTTCGATTGTAGTAGATTGGAATTTTCATGTACAGCATTTTTAAACTGCTCCCAGAATGGAAGCCAGTCTTGAAAATTCCCATTAAATTTTTTCTGGGGAAACCGAGGGAGTTTAGCGGATCCGTTATTAATATCTACCGATGTTTGGTGGAAGAACCGCCTGACTTTGAACAAACGGCACTACGCTTTTTATTTAACTGAAATAGACGCGAATTCAACCGCGAAAGCATTTCAGTCGCTGTGTCCTGATAATCGATGACTTTTTCCAGATCCCTTTCGATGTCTTTCTTCACCAGCTCCTTACTTCTTACCTCGTGGTTAATAGTTGCGAGACTATCGTGGGCTGCCTGAATTCGCTGAAGGAGTGATTTGAGCTCTTCTTCGATTTTATCTAGCTCGTCTTCGGTTCTGCCACTAATTACCGATTCCTCAGTGCACAAAAATCAGAAGCCAGCTTTACGAGCTTCGTCACCTGACCTCGAAAGGCTGCCCGAACCGATAATTTCATCACTTTACTGTTTAACGCTTAAAATTTTATTAATGTTCTTAATTAAAAGTGAGTTTTTTAGGGACCTGCGTTTCCCGGGTTTCGGCACCAAATGTAAGAAATGTTCAATAAAAACGACGTACGAGTATTTCAATTCATTTAAATTCTTTATTAGACTGATCAGGACCACAATGTAGAAAAAACGGAAATGAGGAAAATAAATGATACATATTAAGGGCCAATTGTGATAGTAGTAGTAAAAACGATGCGACTTATTTTATTAAGATGTATGTCGTTTCTGCTCTCTGCTCTGTTCGGTTTCAACAATTTTCTACAAAGTCCAATTGGTGGCAAAATATGGATCTGTGTATCGTCAGCATATAAATGAATATCAATATTTGAACAGACTTTTGGTAGATCCGTGACAAAAAGACAGAATAGAATTGGACCAAGTATAGACCGCTAATGAACTCCTGCAGCTAAGACGCCGAATTCTGACTAGGCGTTGTTGTAAATGACTCTTTGATAACGGTTGTCGAGATAATTATAAATCGAACTTCCACTAAAGCCGAAATATAATCTAAGTTTTTGACTAGGACCTTGTGGGTAACACTATCAAAAGACATAGTATCTTTAAGTAATTCCTATCATGATATGAATAGTCCGACTTTTGGACTGCAAAGGGGATAACAGACTGTGTTGCTTTATAAAGTTTACAATTTGGTGAGCCAGTGCCTTCTCGAAGACTTCTGATAAACCTGACCAGATGCTTATAGGTCGAAATTCAGTTATTCAGGGATTTTAAAAGCTAAGCCTTACGGTGATATTGACGTGGCCAAGCAAAAATGTATTTGACATGTTCAATAGAGAATAGGTTCACTACTCCGCCAGTGTGTAAATAAAACTACTGAAACGGTAGATAAAGGTAATAAAAAAATACAAAAAAAAATTCTTGGTGGAAAAGGTAAACTCACTGGTAAAATGATCGATAAGTTGACTGTTTATTATGGCTTGGCAATCAGGAGACACTCTGATTCTGTTGAAAATATGTATAGCGCAATATGGGCAACTTATTATTATTATTGTTCAACTGATTAAAATCTTCAACACGAAAGCTGTCCGGTTGGAGAAAATTCTGTCTTTTCAATTTATGGTGGATGTGTTAATGGTTTTACGCAAAACAACTATCAGTTGATGTAGAAAATAACTCCAACAATCGTTCCGTGTGCCTCAAAAATTGTTGAAATAGCAATCACTGCCGGGATCTTCAACTTAAATTTCAAATTACATGAATGCAATGGAAATATCAATTGGGCTCAATGCCCATGCCTATATCGACACGACAAAGGGAATGCAGAGCGCGTCATGATCTCTGACGCATGGGAGTACGCGAGAGAGAAGAATGGCTTGTAGACAACATCAACTCGCTGTACTAGAAGCATCTGATGCTACTAAAGGTTCATCTTATGGCCCTGAATAAGGACTGAAACTAATAAAATCTGTAAATTTTAATACGGGCTATACTTCAGTTTGTTATTGATTTTAGTTCGGTGCGGTTTAAAATATTTATAAAATATGAGTCAAGAGGAACGCTGTAAAAAGATTATCGACAAATGGCTCGAAAATACTTCGCGTCCAAACCATTTTATCGCAAAAAATTTAAACATAGCACGCAGTATAGTGGATTCTGTTATTAAACGATATTTGAAGACGTTGACAGTTAAGCGAAAACAGAAAAGTGGAGCTAAAAGTGGAGCACATGATACAAATTTGGACAGGAAAATAGTGGGTACCATCGTAAAAAGCGGACTTTGTCATCCAGAGATGTTGCTCGGAAATGTAATACCAACCAAACAATGGTATAAAGGTCTAAAAAACGTAACGGCCTAAAAACACGAAAAAAACAAAAAATACCAAAAGTTATTGAAAAGCAAAAAAAAAGTCATAAAAACACGAAAAGCTATACGAGTTGATCGGCAACAAGAAAGCCGACTTTACTACTCTTCCAGGTGCGCAGTTTTACAACTCGTTTGAAGCTGAGATTCTTCCGCAATCAACAACATCGATTGGGATGGAAAAATTCTTGTCAAAATATCTCGTTTGGCAGGCTATTTGCCAATGTGGACACAGAAGCTCATCGTTTATTACAACGGGAACAATTAACGGAGAAGTGTACATTAACGAGTGCCTAAAAAACCGTTTGATTCCTTTCTTAAACAAACACGAGGGTTCAACATTATTTTGGTCAGATTTAGCTTCAGCTCACTATGCTCATGCGACGTTGTGCTTTCTTGTTGCTAAAAATGTCGACTTTGTCCCAAACGACTTGAATCCACCCAATGTTCCACAGTGCCGTCCCATTGAAAGGTATTGGGCTTTGGTCAAAGCTAAATTAAGGAAAAGTGAGCAGTGTGCAAAGGACGTAAAAGATTTTAGTGCTAAATGGAAAAGAGCGTCCAAAAAGATCACAGATGTAACTGTCACCAACCTTATGAAGGACATTCGAAAGAAGTTGAGGAAAGAATGGGAACCCAAATAATTTTTTTATTTTTTGCAATTGTGAATGAATTTAATAAAAACAGAGTTTTAAAGCAAATGAAAAAAATTTACATGAATTGTTTACTTTGAAGTTTCCAGATTTTATTCGCTTTAGATGACTCCATGTAAGTAAAAAAAAAATTATCTACAATTGTGTAAATTTCTTCCGAAACTTTAAACGGCTCAATACATCGGTCTGAAATTTTAACACAATCTTCTCAGATATATTCTTCAGGTATTGATCGAAGGAATAAGATTTCAAGTAATTATTTCTATTTTTTAAACAATTTTACATGGAAATTATGGTGGAAAATTCGTTTTTTTTTTACGAAACCGCCATTTTGTCAAAAATGAAAATTTCGATTATTTCTTCGATCAATACCCAGTTTTATCTATTCACTAAAAGAATCTTTGGGGTTTTTGATTTCCGACGATCTAAACCGGAGATATCGTGATCACCGCCGAACACCTTTTTTTGGAGGACTTTCAGGAGATCGTCTGCAGGATCACACCAGATCGATATTTGTACAAATCATGCCATTATAAAATTCGATGTTGCCACTAAGTGTGCCTATACTTTTTGTTTTTGTGAAATAAAATACTTACATTTTCAGAAAAAAATCATAAACAAACGTCTTCTTTCGTCCTTGCAACTGCGTACAACCTCTTAAAATTTGAGGTAAAATAACCTGCACAAACCATCTTCTCCTATTGCATTCGATGTAAGGTTAACTACAATATGCACTACGTCAAGCTCTGATACAAGACCAAAATTGAAGTCAAAACCGGCAGTAAGGTCATAGAGTTATAACAATGGAAATATACATATTATTAAGATCGTCAATATCAGGGACACTATCAACTATTACTTTCTTTCCAAGGCCAATTGAGCGCAAATGGTTCCATAACCTCTTTAAGCTTTTAATTTAGATTGAAAGTATCTTTCGGTTGCTCTTCTAGTAATTGGGGTGGAGTAATTACACGCATGACAATAAATCTCCCAATTAAGAGTAGTTGGCCTTGATCTCCATTTAGAATAAAGCATGTTTCGTATTGGGTATATAACTTCGTGCGGTTTTTTTTTTTAAATTTGAACGTTTATTTAAGAAAAACATGTACAATAGTATTATTCAAAGTATTGCCCATCTGAAGCTATGACTTTTTCCCATCTTTCTGGAAATTTGTGGATCCCATCCCAAATGAATTGCGCCGGCTTGGCAGCCAAGAATGAATCAAGCCAATTTTTGATATTCTGCTCTGATGTGAATCGTATTTCAGTGAGAGCGTTCTGCATCGACCGGAATAAATGGTAGTCAGAAGGGGCAAGGTCTGGGCTATAAGGTTGGTGGGGTAAGACTTCCCATCCACTGTTTTTCAAATAGTTCTTAACCGGAATAGCAACGTGGGGCCGAGCGTTGTCATGATGGAAAATTATTGCCTCGTATCTGGTCATATTCTGGGCGTTTTTCGGCCACTGCTCTCTTCAAACGGATTAATTGTGTTCGGTAGCGTTGTCCATTGATGGTTTCACCCGGTTTTAGCAGCTCATAATACAGCACACCCATCTGATCCCACCAAATACAGAGCATTACTTTCGCGCCATAGATATTCGGCTTTGCCGTTGATTTGACTGGTTGGCCGGGTTTCATATATGATTTTTTGCACTTCTGGGGTTGTCGTAATGGATCCATGTTTCGTCACCAGTAACAATCCGATGCAAAAATGACTTCCTTTTGTGGCGTTCCAGCAGCATTTCGGACATGCAAAACCGATTTTCGACGTCTCCCGGCTTGAGTTCATGTGGAACCCAATTTCCTTGCTTTTGAATATATCCAGCTGCTTTTAAACCTTTTGAAATGGCTGTTTGAGTGACACCCAAAGATTCTGCGAGCTCTTCTTGTGTTTGGCAACAATCTTCATAGAGTAATGCTTCCGGTTCTTCATCTTTAAACTTTTTTGGCTGACCAGGACGTTCATCGTCTTCCAAGCCAAAATCACCACTTTTAAATCGTGCAAACCACTTTTGGCACGTTCGCTCAGCTAGCGCATGTTCACCATAAACTTCCACCAAAATACGATGACTTTCGGTAGCAGTTTTCTTCATATTAAAGTAATAAAGAAGAACTCCCCGCAAAAACACTTTTTCAGGCACAAAGTTCGACAAATTTGCGTGAAAAAAAATTATTGTTGTTTACGCTTCAAATGAATGACATATACTGAAATGACGTACAATGACAGTTCCAATGGAATAATACAAGTTAGGCCATCTCTTAGCAAACCGCACGAATATAGACCCAATATTTTGATAGCTTGGTGGACTTTATGCGTGAACCATGGGCATTTATTATTTCGTGTTACGACGATTTTCAGGGCGACATGCCTATTGAAGAGTTCTAATATTAATGTTTGCAGAGAATTTACTTTATCATTTGAGGCAATAACAATTGCGTATTGGTTGATGGCCAAATTGCAGCGCTTCATTATCTATGTTTGAGTAGTCTGTAAATCCAAATAATGTCGGAGAAGGGCGAGGATAAAACTCAACGTTGTACGTGCAGAAGGTTAAGTCATGGTCGGACATACCAGCTAAGGATAATTAGTCTGGAATCAGAACATTGGATCGGTTTGAAACCATAACAACGTCGAGGAGGCTTGAAGGGTTATTAGGTTAAAAGCCGGTGGCGAATGGGCCATCCGTAACATCAAACAATTGTCACTTTTTAAAAGATCTGCATTTATATCGCCCCAAATAATTATGTGCTCGTAGGATGCAGTGTACTCGTGGCTTGCAGAAAATGAGGGTTCTGGGGAGTAGCATCGGTTAGGGTTATAAGCAACTTTGTGTAGCCATCGCCTACTTCCATCAAGTTATACTCAACCACCCTTTTTTTTACTTTTTTAACACCTTATATCTTAATGACTTACTACAGTATACTGCAATTCCACCGCCAGTACTAGTTGGAATTCTGTCGACTGGTAATAGTTTATATCCTGGGATCCGGAAGAGCTTCTCTTTTGCCAGGGAATCTATATCCAATTCAAACGATACCACAGTTACACAAATCAGATCTACTTTCGCATCATCGAGAATGTACTTCCATGATGTATTTAGAATATTCCTCATTGTAACAATAACTCTAGTCTTGATAATGTTTTTAAAAGTAGTTCCTTTTGCAATAACAAATTTTTCATTATCCACCAGAATATTAGAAGTTTAAGAGAAAATTTTGCTGCACTTGTCACGCACCTTGATTCTTTTGCATGTACTTATTAGTGTTTATATTGTTTTTGTGTCTGAAATTTGGATTTATGGCTTTGAAATAAGGCATTACGTTCTGCCCGGGTTCAGTGCAGGTGGTGTTGGGTGTTTTGTGAAAGATGAACTCAAGATTCTCGAATGTTGATTTTGTGAGTGCTGATGTATTGAAAGTTTCAATTGAAATTAATCATGATGTATGTGTTTTTGTATGTGCATATAGACTGCATATGTTTGGTATTATGACGTTCTTGGAGGAATTTTCCGGTCTTTTGGAATGGGAAAAAAACTTAATAATAGTGGGGGATTTTAATCTTAACAGCTTATACAGGAGTGAAAAGTAACCTCCTTGACCGCCAGAATGCGCTGCTACCTCTAAAAAGGTTGTGGTGCCTTGAAGTCCGTTCATATTTAGGCAGACATGCCAAATTTCAGTGCGATACTGTCTTTAGTTTTGTTTTGACAGCTGATTGTTATTGACATATTTGGCATCATGCTGAGTTTGGACGAAAACGATTTTCGTTCTCTCATAAAACATTATTTTTTGAGAGGCAAAACGGCGAAGGAAACGAGAGAAAAGTTGGATAAATATTATGGGGCTAATGCTCCGTCAGATTACACCGTCAAATATTGGTTTCGAGAGTTTCGTGGTGGCCGCAGCTCCACTACCGATCAAGTCCGCAGCGGCAGGCCCTCCGATGCAGTTACAGAGGACAATGTCAAAAAAATACATGAAATGGTGTTGGCTGACCGGAAAGTGAAGGTGCGCCAGCTAGCAGATACCATAAAGATTAGTACCGAGCGCACACGCCATATTTTGGGCAATATTCTGCATATGAAAAATCGGGCGGACTTTTGGCGTCGATTGGTAACTGGGTTTGGATCCCTCGGACTATTATCTCTTCCCAAACCTCAAAAGATGGCTCATCAATAAAAAATTCAGATCACGCGAGGAAATCATCGACGCCACGGAGGAGTATTTTGCAGACCTTCCGGAAAACTACCTTTTCGAACGGGATCAAGAAGTTGGAAAATCGCTGGAATAAGTGTATCAAACTAAAAGGGGACTAAATTGAATAATACAAAAAAACATTTAAAAAAAAATTTTTTTTCATTCCCAAGGAGGTTACTTTTCACTCCACCTAGTATAGTATCAGTTCTACTATTACAAGTTGCTTGGCATTATTACCTTCGCATGGCCTAGCGTGTTTTATTAACGAGCCGGTAAACGGCCTCGCCACACTGAAAGCATCGGTTCCCACAACTGCGGTGGTACATCCCATACCTAAAAAGGATAAAGATACTTCCAATCCGGCGAATCTCCGCTCGATCAGTCTTCTTCCAAACATCAGTAAGGTTTTCGAGAAGGTAATCAATAGAGTCCTGACTAAGTGGGTTGAGGACAAACATATAGTTCCGGATAATCAATTCGGTTTCAAGGCGGGGCATGCTATCATTCATGCTGTGTCGAAACTGGTTTCTGATATCCAATGGAACAAAGGCAAGAACCAGTGCACTGGTGCCTGCCTGATTGACTTGGAGAAGGCCTTCGATACCGTATGGTTAGAAGGACTCTTTTTCAAGCTGGACAGGTTGGGCATTAGTAAACCACTGCTGTATATTCTTTTTGATATGCTTTCCAGTAGACAGTTCATCGTGAAGAATGGCGATGTGACTTCTGCTGGAACATTTAACATTAAAAACGGTCTGCAACAGGGTGCGGTAAATTCGCCGATCCTATTCAACATTTACACAAGTGATCTGATAGGTTCACTTCCCCACAGCATAGCGTACGCAGACGACTTAATCGCGTACAGATCGGGTCCAAAGATTGAGGTCATTAACATACTTTTGCAACGTGACTTCGATAAAATTAAACAATATTGCGATGACTGAAATCGGAAACCATTCTGTTTAGGACGCCTTTGTCTGGGGCCTCTAGGGATACCAGAAAGAATTGGCGAAAGTTCTCTATCGTCGGACAACATGGACAGCCACTTGCTTGTCGAAATGTAGTCAGATACCTTGGGATCTGGCTAGATCAATATCTGTATTTTAACAAACATATAGATGTTGCTCTGGCCAGAGCCAAAGGTGCTTTTGCCCTTACAAAGAGACTGTTTTATAACAGCCAACTCGATGCGAGGGTGAAGGTAATCTGTTACATGGCCCTTATCAGGCCCATGCTTGTATTTGGGTGTCCCGTGTGGTTCAACGTGAGAGCAAGTTTATTGGAAAAGATTCGGGTGTTTGAGAGGGCTTGTCTTAGGACTTGTCTTCGCTTATACAGAACACCAGAGTCTGAGTACATAAAATTCTATCCTAATGAGGTCTTGTACAATACGGCGAACCTGATAAGAGTGGATAATTTCGTCATTAAGTTGACTCGAAGGCACATTGCAAGAGCAATGACCTCATCGAACAACCTGATCTCAGGGGCTTACTACCCCAACTATATGTATCACGAGAGAGCTCGCCTTGACGGCTTTATTCCTCCAGAAGCGTTCCTTTACCTAGATAGCAAAGGTCTGATCCAGGACAGATTGGCGGTGCCGCTAATCTTCCACGTCGCTCGAACAGCTGCGGACAGGCGACTCAACTACGAGAGAGACGTCGCACATGGCAGTGCGGAGCGTCTCCGGTTCAGTAGGGCGGTAGGGAGTCGTGACAGAAGGGATGTTGCTCAGCAGCACCAGCAATTTTGGTGGCTTGATGAAGGCGAGGATGCTTCGTCGTCGAACTCCTCCAGTGATAGGTAGCTTCATGTGAAGCAGAGTGGGCCAGCCTAATTTTTGTTTTTGTTTTTTTAGCCGTGGCCGGCTTATATAGTTTTAGGTAGTATTAAGTTAGATTTTAAGAAAAAAAAATAAAAAAATAAAAATAAAAAAAAAATAAAAAAAAAAAAACAGAAAAAAAAACGAATAAAAATAAAAAAATCCAAAAAAAAATATAAATATATACATATATGTATTTGTATAGGCATATATGTATATATGAAGTGTATATGCGTTGTGTATTGTATATATGTGTATGAATGTATTATATGTAAGTAGGTTAAGTAGATTAAGATTTATTCTTTAGGTAGTCTGTAAGTTTAATTAAAAAAAAGTCCATATACTAAGTTTTTGATTAAAATTTATTTTCTTAGTTTTAGTTTTAACGTAAATATAAAATTAAATATAGACTGTAAGATTCGTCGAAAGACTTAGTTTAAGAGTTAGGTTTAACTTAGAGTGCCCGCATGGGGCCAGTATGTTAGAATAAGACTATTTGTAAGTTATTTAAGCTAATTTTTAAGCGTTTTTTGTCTAGCATGTAAGAGTATATTAAGAGATCAAATAAAAATGCATTTAAACTGAAAAAAAAAAAAACTGCATCGGTTCCCACTAGATCACCGAAATCAAGCAGTGTTGGGCGCGGTAAGTACGTAGGTGGGTGACCACATGGGAACTCAGTACTCCGCGTGCTGTTGACAAAACGCGCCACATGGGCATAGTACTCCGGCGTTAAATCCCGGGCCCTACAAATTAATTTGTATCGTTTCCTTGACAATAATAATAATAATAATAACGAGCCTACTAAGTTTGAATCGGCTGCTTGGTTAGATCACATTTATGGACGCTTCAGAAACGTTTCACTGACTATCTGCGAGAAGGGTGTTCTTGATCTTCTGATTACTGATCATGCTATGACGATGCTTTTAGTAAACATGTTCAAAAGGAAAAGTCATAATAAATCATAAATCATGCAACAAGGTGATAAAAATTGATTTCCGGAATCTCATAAAGAATCTATTGTGTGAGTTTTGATAAGATGTCTATTCGTGTAGTGATGCTTCAACTTCCTGTTCTATTTTCCTTGATTCCCGTAATAAAGATATTCTTAGCTGCTCCTCACAACTGCCCTCGAAAAATTTGGTAAAAAGACTGAAACCGTGGATCTCTAATGTTTTGTTAAACAACGTTAAAGGTAAAAACAAAATTAGAACTAAATGCAAAAAGTACCCTAACTTTCTGAGTTTAAGTTACAAATATAAAAAAATTGTGCGAACAAGGAGATTCCGATTTGTCGAGATACCAATTGCCGTACTCAATTTAATTCTGCTAAGGGAAACGTAAAAAATGAATGGCAAGTAGTAAACAGTCTGCCCAATAAAACTTCCTTTTTGAAAAAATCCACTGTAATACAGGTCGATGACTGTGAGGTTTCTGACAAACTTGACATCGCTGACGCTTTTACTATTGTATAACTCGTATTTCTCGAATATAGCTGTCAGTTCATCAGCAAGTTTAGTCCTACCGTTCTGCAATGTTTGTTCGTCCATATGTACATAGTTGCTCTGAACCATTACAAAGCTTTATGTTTCAGCCCATAACATTGCTTCAGATATTAGAAGCTATTGGTTCGCTAAAGAATTCGAAATCGTGTGGAGCTGATGGATTTTGTAATATTTTCGTGAAAAAAAATGCATGTTTCGTAGTGGATGTCTTGGCAGGTATTTTTAATCGTTATGTGTTTGCTGGGGTCTTTCCAGATGCCCTCAAATGTTCCTCTTTCAAAAAAGGGTCGGCTGTTCAAATGTGTAACTACAGGCCCATCTCAATTCTCCCAGTTTTCAGTAAAATATTTGAAAAAGTTATGAAAAATAGAATAGTGCGCTACTTAAATAAAACGAAGTTTTTTAGTCCAATTCTTTTTGGCTTTCAGAAAGGTAAATCAACTGAAGATGTACTGCTACAGTTTTGCTCCCAGGTTTAATATTACCAAAGCTTTCGATATGGTCAACCACAACATATTGCTGAGAAAACTGGGAAAAGCTGGTTTTCTTGGATTCATGCTTGATTGGTTTAGGTCGTACCTTGGAAGTAGATCACAAAGGGTGAAGTTGGATGATATTGGGAGCAAAATTATGTTCTTTAATTTGGATGCACCCCAAGGCTCTGTCTTGGGACCATTTTGTTTTTAATTTAGATTGACTCACTGCTCTCATTAAATTTTAAAGGTGCACCTACTGCTTTTGCTGATGATATAGGATTTACGTATGGGTTTAATAGTCCTCTGGATCTAGTCTCTAATATTAATTGGGAACTTAACTTGTTGAGGTATTGGTTTGCTGAACATAAGTTGGTGATTAGTCCCAAAACTAAAATAATGTTTTTTAGTCTTTCAACTCTACCCAATTTTCAACCTAATTTTTTTTCCACGCACCAGAGTGTCTTAGATACAAACTGTATAACTGCTCCTGCACGTCTGATTTTTCTTTCCCTACTTTTAACAGCAGCAAATGCTGCAGTGATAAGTGTTTCTTGATTGAAAAAGTAGATGAATTTAAATACCTGGGACTCACCATCGACTTTGGAATGAGTTTCTCGAATCACACAGAACCGCTGAAGAATTATTTCCGTGGGACACTTTGACATTTCTATTATTTGCAAAACATCTGCTCGAAAACGCTTTTAAAATCTATTTATTATGGAATTTTCCACTCCAAACTGCAGTATGGAATTACTTGTTGGGGAGGTGTTTATCTGAACAAATTACAACCTTTACTTATCTTGCAGAAACATGTTTTAAGAAATATTTGCCGAAAACACGTTGGTTTTCCATTGTTCTCTGACCTTAAGGTTCTCCCAGTCCGTTATTTGTACTGTTTCAAAATGTTGAAGATTTTTTTCATGAAGTCTGGTAATCGTAATTTTCGATTACTTCCTAATTTTAATTTACGTGGAAACTTTTTGTATATAGTACCTGTCCCCAATTTCCGTACTACTGCATATCGTAATTTTTATTCTATATCGTCTTATCGATTGTTTAATAAACTTCCGCAGTCAATAAGGGCAATATCAATGCTTGGAATGTTCCTTGAATTTTGGCTTTCGAATTTTAACTATGCTGGTTTGGAACCAATTCTTTCTAATATTCTGGTGTAATTTTGCTTCAGATTTAGTTTTAATTTAAGATTTTTGCTTTGGTCACTTCATGTAGATTTGTTAATGTTCTTCCTTTCTCTTGCTTATCTGGTGTCTAAATAAGTAAATTGAATGAATTTGTTTATTTATATAATTCCATAGATTTTAATTAATGCTTAAGTAACATATATTAATTATTTCATAGAGTCACCCCACTCATAATAATTTGATTTGTGAATTACTCTTTGAAGTGGCGTTCAACACTATTTTGTTACTTTTGTATGAAAAATAAAGAATGTCACCAATATTTCTTATATTTTCTATATTTACAAATTTTGTACATAGTTTTGAGAATTTGTGAGAAATAAAAATGAAATCTAAATCTAATGTTAAATTTTGTTTACAAACTAATTTACAATGGTTATATATGTGTGAACGATAATACGATTACCATGTTTTTATAAAAATTGCAATGTACATTTTTAATTACGAGAATGGAATAAATTAAATTAAAAAAATAAGTGAATAAAACTTAATGACAAAATTGTACACTCTTGTTAGATTCGCCATGATGTATAAGAACTCAGAGCATATTAATGTATTACGTTCATTGGGCCTGGCCCATGGTACGAGATCAAGTCGTCTGCACACGCTTTGTCATGGTGAAGTGAGCTTATAAAATTGCTGGTGTTGGTTGATGTTGAATAGGATCGATGAATTGACCGCACTTGTTGCAGGCAAACATTCCAACAGAAGTCACATCGCCATTGTGCTTGCTCGTGAGCATAACATATTAAGAAGAATGTATAGCCCTGCCTGTTCAGCTTAGAAAAGAATCCCTCTGGCCATACGGTGTCAAAATCTTTCTCCAGCATTGTTTTGCTTTTGTCCCAATGTATATCAGATACCAGTTTAAACGCGGCATGTGAGATTTTATGCTTCGCAACCGCTGCCTTCCAATGCAATTGATAATGGGTATTATTCAAAGCATTATTAAACAGGGTGGAGTAAATAATCACCGCTCTAATGGATGATGTCGAAGCATAATGTTCCATCGTTTTCTATTTGATTTGAAAATAGCATGAAGCTCTTTCTTTCGTTTCTTTTCATTTCGGCGACCCTGCTCTAAAAATTTATTAATTTAAAAAAAAAAAATATCTGCAAGCATTTAAGATAAAATTTAAGAAGTTTTATATTGAAAATGAATGATTTTATGCTTTCGTTTATTTGTATTTTTTTCCAGTCATATAACACAGACAGCAGGATGGCTTCCACCATGCGAAAACTGGAATCATTCTGATGTGCTACCCTATGGATGGGAAAGAGCAATCGACTCGAAAGGTCGTGCTTATTTCATTAAGTAAGTGTTTTACTTGAATATAATAATTTCAATAAGACGGTTTTCGAATCTGTAATTTACTATCCCCATTTTGATAAAACTTGATCCCTATTTTTCATAATATTGTAGCTGCGCAATTTTATTCATATTTCCGAATTTTCAATGAAAAATAAAATAGGTAAATACTACGTACATATATATTTCTATTTGACTTAATAAAGTTCCGATATTTTCAAATGGTTAGTGCACTTGTATATTTTAATTACACATTGAAATGCAGAAGAATTGAGCAAAATAGAAGTTATGGAATGTTTCAACAAGATGTTTTATATAATTTTACTATGATTTCGTTCAGATGATGAATTATAGCAATAGGGTTTTCCGAAATAAAAATTACTTCTCTTCTTTCATAATCAAGTTACCTAGTGATACGAATACCAACATATAAAACCAAGTGTGTCACAATTGTAAAAATATATTAAAACTTAAAACGCCAAACGTTTGTCATTATATTTGGTGTCTTACTAATTTAAAAAAAAATTTAAAAGCAATTTTATGATATACAAGAGAGGGGAAGATAATTACTACAACGCAAGTCGAAAGGAATTAATTGGCAACCATTAAAAATTTCATTACTAAGTACAACTCGAGCAAATAAGACCAGTGCTTCCTTAAAGATACGAGGGTAGTCCCAGAAGTACCCGACCTAGCAAAGTAAAGACAAAAAAATTGGGGAAAAATATGTCCTTTTAGTTCGATACACTTTTCCCAACGATGTTCATCAGCTTTCATACCCTCTTTATAGTGCGAATCGTCGAGCTCTTTAAAATAGCCATCAACCATTTACCACCGAGCGATTTTTTCAAGTTCGGAAATAGAAAATAATCCGAGGGGAATAAATCTGGCGTATAGAGTGCATGAGGAAGCAATTCGAGCTTTAACTCATTGATTTTGGCCATCGCGATGACGGATGAGTGAACTGGTGCATTGTATTGATGAAACAAAATTTTTTTCTTCTCCAAATGCGGCCGTTTTTCTCTGATTTCAGCTTTCAAACGTTGTAATAAGTTCGCATAATACATGCCGCTCATTGTTTTTCTTCCTGAAAGTATTCAATGGAAATTATTCCACGCGCGTTCCAAAAACTGACGCCATGACCTTGCCTGCAGATGGAACTGTCTTCGCATTCTTTGGAGCCGATTCTCCCCTTTGAGTCCATTGTTTTGAATGTTCCTTCGTCTCGGGTGTGAAGTGATGGATGGACCCATGTTTCATCCGTGGTTATGAATCGATGCAATTCAACACGATATTGGCTACACTTAAAATTGTAGTACTTTGGCATTATCGTATTTATCTCGCTGAATTGTTAAAAATTATTTTATCTTCCCTCTTTTTCCATCTCTCAAAGTTGAACAGAGATGAAGAAAGTTCCTTTGTTCTATGAACAATTGGCGCCAAAAAGAAAAACCAGAAGGTCACGTACACCAAGAAAAATCGTTGAACCATTATTAAGGATCAATTCTACCTGTGGCTGCCGCACATTCCTCTTGAATTTTAATTTTGTAAGAATCACCAAATGTAAGTATTTTCATATGAAATTGTAATGACAATTGTTATAAAATACCTACGTGCTTTAGAAATAAAATCAATCTACCAATTCACGAAGAAGGATTTTTATTCTTGGAAATTTCGCAAAGGGGAATTCGCTGCAGCTTCGCCGAACACTCGATTGAAACATCCTCACAACGCTGCTTTTGTTCAGCTTTCTCATATCAAATTTTTCCGTCGACATGCGATTTACAGCGGTTTTTTAAATGTCTACCATATCTGCTAGTTCACGCGTTTTCAATCGACGGTCATCCAATAGTATTTTGTGGATTTTTGTTAACATTTCTGGATTTGGCCTGCCAATGCGATGTTCGTCTTGGCAACTCGTACGGCCTCGCTTAATCTTTGCCACTCAATATTTTATTGTTGTAAACGAAGGAGCAGACTCTCCCAGAGTAGAATCGAGTTCCGTTTTGATGTTGCTTGGATTAAGGCCTTTCAAATGAAAGTATAATACTTGTATCACATAACGATGACCAATTTTTTCCATATCTAAAAATTCATTGAAAGCGTTCATTATTGATGTCTGCCGAACAAATAATAAACAACGTTGCGTCTTCAAACTTCAAGTTTAAGCTTTATAAGTTTGGTACTTTCTACAATAGTCTTCTTTTTAAACAATAACCGCCATCTATACGTCAGGTCGGGTACTTCTGGGGCTACACTCGTGGCGATGTCCTTGTGATTCTACAACAACAACATATAATTAAATCCACTCATATTACAAGACAGTTATGACCCATTCCTTTTAACGTGTATAATCTTTACTGTATTTTTGGGAACAATTATTGTTCGTGAGAAATTAAAAATTTAATTTGACGAATTAATTTTCCGTGAGTAACATTTGTAAGGTTTTTTTTGAGTAAGTTTGATGGCTATTACTATTTGTTGTGATTTTCTTTTTTTAGTAAGAAAAGAAATGTAATGGGAGCAAAAAAATTGTATGCCGATGGAAAAAAAAGGATTATGATCCTCAGAGAAACTCTTATGTCTTTTGCACCTTTCGCCCGTCAACTGTAAACGCAATCAAGTATTTTCGTGCTAATAAAACGACCGCAAAAGTCCCTCCAAAAAGACAACAAAAAACAACATAGTATGTGGATAGTGAAATACAGCTTCCTTCTAAAAGAGAACCCAGAAAGAACTATTGAGGTTTGAACCGCGAAATACTTGAAGAATTCATTGTCGAATTAACATAGAAGACGAATAGACGATCGAAGCTGGATTTCTTGGGCGAACTTTAATGAAGAAACCACTTATGGCATAAAAGGAGCGTAAAGCGCGGTAGAGTGATGAGACCTAAATGAATCGCATGGCTCTTGACAGTAGGAGATTTGTTAGAAGAAATCAATAGAATTTTCACGAAGAAAAAATATATTGATATTATCGACAATGCGACGTTGCGATGAGTTGAGGAAAATATGGCTTTTATACCATTTAAATTTGGGCGGAGTAATGATCCATAGCACATACGAAATCTTACGAAAGCATGGTTCAGGCGAAATTCCATTCAGGCTAACGAGTAGGTCTCATCAAACCAAGCCATTAATCCACTTTAGAGTATCTGCGGAAGGATGCTGTTATTCTATTTACAAATCATAAGCATTTACGACATTGACCGGTTTAGTATGGTTTTCGTAGCAACAGGTCTACTGATTATTTGGTGTCGTGTCACACTGAAAAATGGAATCATAGAAAGCAAGTCAAGTTGGCACCAGGAATTTTTTGTCGAAAATGCGTGCATTTGGGATCGACGTATCTCTATAATTGAACTAGAAATTATCTTCAGTAACGTTCAATTCAAGCTGGGGTAGTTTCAACTGATAATAATTTCTGATATCTACGTACAAAATAAATGCCGGTGTGCAATTTCCCGATCTTTCTTCGATACCGTTTCGAATTTTCATTAATGACATCTTGTCTGCGATTTCTAATCCAATATATGGTATTGCTTTGCTTAACGACAGTACTCCTTGCTTTTCATATTCGTTCCCGAACCTACCTTCTTCCTTTTCGGGTGTAGAACGGGAATGACATCGTGTATTAAGCTGATTACTTAATTGAAAGAATCACACAAAAAAGGGAAATTTAATGCTTTAAATACACAATTCTGCCTGTTGGCTTTAAAGCGAAACCTATGGTCTTACTATATATTGGGTCTACAAGTAAGTTTCCAGCGTTTGTCAGAGATGGCGCCACCAGTGGATTCCGGGCAGAAATGTCAGACCCCATGTGTTTTATTTGTAGGTTTTGTATCTGTCAACAACTTTGCAGCGTTATATTTCAGCAGTTCTATCGGTGTCGTACATTTTATCGAGCAAAATCATGGCAAGTTTCCAGCCAAATAAACGTCATTTGCGGGAAGCGCTGCTTTTATTCTTTAATATGAAGAAAAGTGCGGCTGTGGCCTATCGTTTGCTTTCGGAAACTTATGGGGCAGAATGTATTGGTGAATCGACGTGCCGCGAGTCGTTCAAACGGTTCAAAAGTGGTGATATTGGAGTTGAAGACAAAGATCGCCCTGGAAAGCCGAAAAGTTTTGTAGACGAGGAATTGGACGCTTTACTGGATGAGGATCCGTGTTAGATTCAAGAAGAACTTGCTGCATCATTGGGCGTCACGCAACAAGGCGTTTCCCTGCGCCTAAAAGCACTCTGATTCATTCAAAAGGTTGGAAACTGGGCGCCGTACGAATTGAAGCCAAGAGACGTCGAACGGCGATTTTGCATGTCCGAAATGTTACTGCAGCGGTATAAAAATAAATCATTTTTGCATCGTATTGTCACTGGTGATGAGAAATGGATTTATTATGATAATCCTAAATGCAGAAAATCGTATACAAAGCCCGGCGAGCCCGCCCAATCGACGACGAAACGAAATATTCACGTGAATAAGGTCATGCTCTGTATATGGTGGGATCAAAAGGGTGTCGTATACTACGAACTGCTTCCGAGTGGTGAAACCATCAAAGGACCATTATATCGAACCTAACTAATTCGTTTGAAGCGGGCACTAAAAGAAAAATGGCCAGAATATGAGACCAGGCATGAGTCCGTCATTTTTCATCACGACAACGCTCGGCCACATATTGCGGTCTCGGTGAAAAACTATTTGGAAAATAGTGGATGGGAAATTCTGCCTCACCCGCCTTACAGTCTAGACTTGGCACCATCTGACTACCACTTGTTTCGTTCGATGCAGAGCACTCTTACGGGAATACGCTTCATCTCAGTAGAGGAAATCAAAAATTGGCTCGATACGTTCTTGTGCTCGAAAGACGAGAAATTTTTTTGGTCCGGAATTCATAAATTGCCAGAAAGATGGGGGAAAGTTGTAGCTTCCGATGGACGATACTTTGAATAAAGCATTGTAGACCCAATAGAATTCAAAATCGTGCGATAAAACTTGTAGGCGATGCTAATATTGCACATTCAACTGACACCCTTGACTATCGTTATATTTCCTGGCTTTCCTTATTCCATCAATATTTTCACCACCAGTGCTACACTGAAATTTCTGGTAGCATTCTGCCCACTTAAATATCCAATCATAACGCTGGTCTCGCTATGAATGCTCATCAGTTCACCCTGAAGCTCATTTTTGGAGAAATCTTGATCCTCTCCTAAGGTGTACAACTCGCTTGTGGAATGTCCAGCCGAGCTCCTCATTTCCTAGTCATTATAACCCGCAAACATACAAAACTAACGTAGGTACATCTGTATCTCTCTTTCTTTCTCCCTAATTATTCTGTGCCTCCAATGTGTTGCAACATTTTGAGGGAGTTTATAATCCCTTGAGCGAGCGTCAATTATAACATAAAATGTCAAAAAATTAAACATTTTTCAACATCAACAACGAAGTTAAGTAAATTCATACTATATCAACAAAAAATGTATTGAATCTTAACCCAACAAAAACAAGACTCTGAAGGCCAATAAAATTCGACAGACTGAATATTTTCTGATATTCCTTAACCGCACAAGGTGAGGGTATATTGAAAGCATAAAGAATCTGAAAGTCTACTTCAGCAAAACCCTTAGTTCCGTATTCGCATAATTAAAGTTATATCCTACGTGTATGGCGCCTGGCGTTGTCAGCCCTACGTTACGAGAAAGTGCCTTTCAATAAGCGTTAAGTTTAAAATTAGTAAAATATTTCATTCTGCCAATTACTATTTACAGATGTGAAATAGTCGTCGATAGTTGAAAATGGCAAAGATAAGGTCATATCTAGAAAAAACAGGAGCAGAAACTCGTGTAAAGAATATGACAGTCATGAGTTATGTCTAGAAGAATGGTTGTAGAACTAGAACATTGAGGCTTAACATTCTTATGGCTCCCATAAATGGTAACGATCTCATACATTTTGTACTCCCACTGTATTGCAGTGGATCGTATATCTATCAACACATTTATTTAATAAAGGAGTTATTGCCTTTGGCGACTTACATAACTCAATGGTATTTTTTAGTTCCATTTTATAAGTGTTGATTGGTGTTACTTGTTGCTTGAAGTGTTTCGGTTGTTACTGCTAATCTCTGATGTTGTTGCTGTAGTTTCTGCAGTGATTTCTTCTGTGACTGTTGTTGTTGCCTAAGTTTGCGCTGCTGTCATTTTTTTATTGTTGCTCTATGGAAATATTCAGCTCTTTTCCTTCCCTTTTTCCCATTTGTTTGGCTTTTATCGATCGGACTCTCGGCTGTAGCTGTTTAATATTGCAGTTATTGGACAGTACTTTTTCCTCCTCCTCATTTTTTGGACACACTTGGGCTGCGCTAATTCAAGTAACTTAAAAGCCGGAATACATCTATTACCAACGATGGCCTGTGAACGACTGAACGAGTAACCAAAGAACAATGCAAATAATTTCAGGCCTATATAAGAATCTTACTATAAGTCTGTCGTTTTATATTGACGCCACTCAGCTCTGGAATATCTGAAATTTCCATATTAAATGAACAAACAATACAAATTATTAACAATAAGATTGTTAAATAATTTTTACAAATTTAACGACAATATGCCTTTAAAAATGCGCTTTTAACCTATCTTTTATCCTGTTTTGAATTTTCTTTCATAATATCTTTACAGAGATGTGACTTATTTAAGATTCATATACCTTAAATACAGATACAAGAAACAAAATACGTATTTTCATCTTGTATCTGAAATACTTTTTTAAAAATTCATTTTGTATCTTGTATTTAGGTATATTCTTTTGATATCTTAGTATTTCGTAAATACTTTTTGTTATTACCTATGCATTTTTTTCATCACTGAACACACCCTTAAAATGTAGGTAAATCAACCCATTTAAAGGTTTCAGACTCTGTGGTCTAGTTGTTTTTGCCAGCTGCCGTCATCCCCAGTGCCACCATATTCGCTCGCCGCGCCCGCTTCTTTTTTTATTGTTTTATGTTGTAGTGATCATGTCGAGTCGCGTTTACCAAATTTAAAAGAAGTTTGCGATTTACTATAGTATTGAAACGAAAACATGGCCACGTAAGTACACATACATATATAAATACGAGTATCTACTACAAATTTTCTGAAGCATTTAAAGGTAGCAATTTGTATACAATTAAATGAAAGACAAATTACGCTTTTTTATTGTAGAGGAAAGTTCACTCAAATCTGTTGCAAGATTATGACCAACTTAAAAATACAAACCTGAAAAAAAGAAAACATAATGAGAACAGTACCGGTTCAGAATCAGCAGTAATATGGAAAAAAAATGAAGTAGTGTTTCACATGGTTCAAGATCTGTAAAATTAGACAAGTTGATTGTACAATTTATTGTTGAATCTATGTCGCCAATATCCATAGTGGAGTATAAATCATTTAAAGCTTTGATTGAAGGAGCACAACAACTAACGAAGCCTCCAAAAGTTCTATGTCGTCGTTCAGTCAAAAATAAAATTGCTGATAAGTAGAATAAATTTAAGGAACAAATTAAGGGTGAGTTAAATACTGTAGAATTTATGTGTAGTACAGCTGATATTTGGTCCTCTTCTAAAAGAAGCTATTTGTGGGTTACGGTCCATTGGATTGAAAGCGAGACTTTTAAGGGGAAAAGTGCTGCCATTGCTTGCAGAAAATTTAAAGGGGCTCACACATATCACAAAGTTGCTGAAATGTTAGGTTATATACATTCCGACTATACTATCGAAAATTGTAAAAACTGTTACAGATAATGGTTCAAATGTGGTTAAAACTTTTGGAGTATTTGGGAAACCCGATTCAGAGATAATTGAAAATGATGACTATGAATCACATGAAGATCTTGAAAGAACACCACTCGATATGGATAATAAAGATGATGATTTACTATTACAGGCTTTCCCAGTTGTTTCATCTGATGTGGAAAGTGATTGCCTTCTGTTATTTGGAGATAACAGGGAAGACACCAATTTCTCCATGCGCAACCCGGTGGAACTCTTATTGTAAGTTCATAAAAGGTCCTAATGAAACTATGAAAATATTAAAATTAACTCCGTTGAAGGAAAATGAAATACAATTTTTAAACAGCTCAAAGCCAATAGAAGAAGCTATTCAAAGCCTTCAAGGGGATAAAGATACCTATTACGGTTGTTTATTACCAGAACTCATAAGAATCCAACATATCATCAAATGTCTGAGGATTGAAAATCTAAAATATTGCAGGATTCTACTAGATGTCATTGAAGAAAACTTAAATAGACGTTTTAAAAAGTATTTCAGTTTGGGCCTGCAGCAAATGATGCAATATTAGCCTCAGTGTCACATTCGCTTTTTAAAATGAAATGGGTGCCAAGAGTTCGGAGAGAATATGTAAAAAAAAACTTATATTGACTGAAATGCGTAAAATTAATTGATCTGAAAACCAAAAATCGGAGGCTTTAGATAGCAATGGAGGTGATATAAAAAAAAATTAAAAGACGAATCTTATTACATGATTTTAGAGGACTCTGATTCCTCTTTTGCAAGTGCCGAAAACACTTTGTCTACTGGTACTACCGCTGACTTGGAAACACTTCAATAAATAAATAATATTGGGTATATAACTTAATTCGTGCGTTTTTTTCCAAATTTGTACGTTTATTTAAGAAAACCATATACAATAGTGTTTGTTCGGAAGTACAACATACTTTATTATTGAAATTATTATCTTTGGCTTGTTAAAACCATAAATTAATTACTTTGCTTGAAATTAAGATAAACTATGTAAATTGAACTTTTAACCTAAATGTAAACGGATTAACGTAACGTAGAGTTCAGATTTTGCCTTGTATGACAGTTAATGTAAAACGTAAATATGGAAGTAATTTCCGGATGACGAATAAAGAGTCTCTTTGCTGTAACACTTGAAGAAGGAACAACGTGTTTTCTTTTAACTCGCATTTTTTATACCCCACATTTTTTACCCTACACATATAATTAAAGTTTAAACCCTACACACCCCAACATTTGGTCCTTCGAGCCGGATATTTAAAAATTAAAGATTTGGAAAAATAATAAAAAAAAGTAAAAGTGCAAGTGCAAAGTGCAAGTGCACAAAACATACATATATATATATAAAAGAGACAATTAATAGACTACACAAAACATTAAACATTTAAATTTGAAAGAACAAAAAATTTGATAAAAAGTGCAAAGTGCAAGTCCAAGGACAAGTGCAAAGTGCAAAATATATGTATAAATATATATATAAAACAAATAAAGTACATACATAGATTCCCTCGCGGTCGGTGTCTTGCCCTTTTCTTGCCCTTTGTCTTGTTCCCTTTAAAGACTTAAGACTTTCGGTGGTTGTGCATTTATCGGGATTCCCGCGCCGTGTAAAATTCATCAATTTATCAACTTTAACCTCAACTGTACCAGCTGGGCAAAGCTGACCAAAGGTCGTAAGTTGCTGTAATAAATAAAATATTTTAATAAAATATCATCTGTATCTGATAATAATTTAATAAATATTGTGCTTGATACATACACACATATTGGGTTATAATTAATTTACAAATAAAACCTTTAAAATGCCTAAATTGTCATCGGGTGCAGATCAGAAGGGTGTTCTGGAGCAGATTCGTCGAGACTACTCCAACTTCAAGAAGACTGGAGCATCACGTCGTACAGCCAGCTATCTTTCAGGTCGTCTTCTTGTCCTCGAAGTGAACTTCAAGAACGCACTTGAGCATCAAGCAAAAATTCGACGAGGAGATGTCGAAGAAGGTCTGGAAGAGGAAGATTTTGATGAAATTTTTGATCTGCTTCAAGAAACATATTTCACTTACCGAGGTGAATTGGTCGATGCTATCGACAATGCCAAGTCAGCATCCAAAGAGAAGATTGTGGAAAGTGAATCCACAGGTGCTTCTTGTAATGAACTTTCATTACCCCAAATTCAAATTCCGCATTTCGAGGGCTCGTACACAAAATGGCGGGCTTTCCATGATGTCTTTTTGTCTTTAGTCCACACAAATAAAAAGCTGGGTGAAATTCAAAAACTTCACTACCTTAAATCCTCTCTGACAGGTGAAGCTGCTCGTTTTTTGCAGCATTTAGGGTTGTATTCTGGCAACTATGACAAAGCATGGGAACTGCTTGTCGCCAGATACGACCACAAGCGAGTGCTGGTAAACGCACACTTCCAACTCTTTTTTGAACAGCAGCAGTTAACAAAAGAGACTGCAAGTAGCATAAAGTCTCTATTGGACACGTCCCAGTAATGTTTTCATGCCCTGGAAAATTTAGGATTGCCGGTAAGTTCTTGGGATGACATTTTAATATATATAATAGTACAAAAATTACCTGCTTTTACTCAGCGTTTGTGGGAGGAGAAGTTAGGTAGTTCGAAGGAGTTGCCCACACTTACACAATTTACAGCGTTCCTAGAAACGCGTTTTCGGACCTTGGAAGCAGTAGCTGGAACGAGTGGCCACAAAGGTATTGCAGTTGAGAAGAAAACGGTGCTGCATATTGGTAAGATGCAGTTTGCATGTCAGGTTTGTGGTAAAGGTCAACATTCTCTAAGGACTTGTAAAAAGTTCATTGACTTGGAGATCTGCGAACGATCTAAGTCAGTGGACAGAATCGGGGTTTGTCGGAACTGTTTGGCATACAGCCACAAAACAAACCAATGTCAAAGCAGTGTGCGCTGCTATTACTGTAAGCAGAAACACCATTCTCTGCTGCATTTTAAGAATCCCAGCTCCAAATCTACAAGGAATCATGAAAATACGACGATAGGTACACAAACTTTCCACATAAAGACAAAAATTAATACCAACCAACCCAAAATTATGTCTTCTGGAGTTCATCAGCCAAGTGTTCTTTTGGCAACAGCAGTTGTTAGAGTCAGGTCTTCAAATGGTAACTATTTTCATCTGAGGGCATTAGTCGATCCTGGATCTGAAGCAACTTTTATCTCAGAATCAGCCGTACAATTGCTAGGGCTTCATCAACGGCGAACTTTCATTGAGGTATCTGGATTGGGAAAAATCAGTAGGGGTTCATGTCAACGGTATGTAAGTCTTACCTTTGGGTCGCTGGTAACACCATTCGAAACAAATACCCGAGCCTATGTGTTCAAGTCGCTGACTGGTCTGTTGCCGTTCAAGCCTTTAGCTCCGCGAAGTTGGGAACACATCGAGGGCTTAAAGTTGGCGGATCCACAATTCCATAAATCCGCGACTGTTGATATTCTTCTGGGAGCTGATGTTTATCCTGAATTTATTTTGGCATATATTGTACGCGGTGGTGATGAAAATTCCCCAATTGCACAGGAATCTGAGTTAGGTTGGCTTCTCCTTGGGAAGACAATTTCACAGAATAATGAACCTGTCCACAGCTTTTTACAGGTTTTCGACATAAACACTCAGCTGCGAAAGTTTTGGGAATTGGAGGAGTTGCCATTCGATACTAAGGAGACTGCTGAAGACAAAGCTTGCGAAGAGCATTACCTCAAGACAACTAAAAGATTGGCTGATGGGCGATACGAGGTATCGCTGCCATTTAAAACTGGATGTAAGCCTGGGTTTGGTGCCTCGAAGTTAGGTGCCTTACGTAGGTTTAACCAACTGGAAAGAAGATTCCAGGAAAACCCCACACTACACAAGGAGTATTCTAGGTGCTTAAATGAATACAAGGAGCTTCGACAGATGACGGAGGTTGATGAAAAGAATACCGTACTGGATACACCACACCATTTCTTCATTCCTCACCATGCGGTATTCAAAGAGTCAAGCACAACGACGAAGCTTCGCGTTGCTGAAGGGACCTAAAATTCAAACCGATATTTTTCAATTAATTTTAAAATGGCGATTACATAAAATTATATTTACAGCGGACGTTGAAAAAATGTATCGCCAAATTCGAGTTCCAATCGACGATTCATATTACCAGCTGATATTTTGGCGTGATCATCCTGCGGAAAAACTAAGAATTTTTAGACTGGAGACAGTAACGTTTGGCACGGCCAGTGCTCCATACTTGGCGATTCGAACGTTGCAGAAGACGGCGGCAGATGAGGCTCAGCATTTTCCTCTAGGCGCTAAAACCGTACGTGAAGAGATGTATGTTGATGATCTCATATCAGGAGCCGACTCGATCAAGGAGGCCATACTGAAGAGAAATGAAGCTAGGAGTGTGCTAAAGTCAGCCGGGTTCCATCTAAGAAAATGGACAAGTAATTCGGAAGATGTTCTTCGTGATAGTCCTGCGGATCAACGAGAAGTAGGATTTACATTACCATTCGAGGCGGTTGATGGAATAAAAGCGTTAGGAATTCTCTGGTTGCCGAACGAAGACTCCTTTTCCTTTAAAACTTTCTTTTCAGATGATAAGGTCGTGACAAAAAGAAGCATGCTATCTTCGATCGCAAAACTTTTTGACCCATTGGGTTGGATTGCTCCATGCATGATCAAGGCAAAAATTATGATGCAAGAGTTATGATGCCAAGGAGTGACGTGGGATGAACCCATACCTCAAGAGCTAGAAGAGCGATGGCGAACGTTCCAGCAAGAACTTCCTCAGATACAGGACATGAAAATTCCACGGTGGGTAAACGTCAAACAAGTCACGACAAGGCTACAACTCCACGGGTTTTGTGATGCTTCAGAGAAAGCATATGGGGCGGCCGTCTACTTGAGTGTTGAAGATGAGGAAGGCATCGTCCACCAGCACTTGATGTTTGCAAAAACGAAAGTGGCACCACTCAAAACTCTTTGCATACCAAGGCTCGAACTTTGTGGAGCGGTTATGTTGGCCACTTTGCTCGATTATACGAAGAAAGCACTGGATTTGTTTAAAATGGAGATACACGCGTGGACAGATTCCACGGTTGCTCTCGCCTGGGTTACATCGCCGCCGAACCGATGGAAAACTTTTGTTTCCAACCGAGTAGCAGAAATTCAACGTCTGACGAACTGCAGCGCTTGGAAACATATTCCTACACAACACATCTCGAGGTATATTGCCGTCAGTAATAAAACAAAATGAACTTTGGTGGAAAGATCCAAGATTCCTGCGAGAAAAATGGGACTTTGAAGTTCCAATTCAGCCAACGAAGGTCAACTCTGATCTCGAGAGACGAAAGGAGGGTACCACCAACGTTTTCCATTGCACTCAGCAAAATGACGAGAGTGATGAAATCATCAAATTGATGTTGAAACAATCCTCGCTTTTGAAGCTTCGTCGCATTCTGGCATACTGTATACGATTTGTTAGAAACTGCCGGAGAATAGATAGGAAAAGAGACAGCGGTCCATTGAAGGTTAATGAAATCAACGAATCAATGAGGAGATTAATAAAAATTTCACAAAACAAAATGTTTCCTGAAATGAATGTGGCAAAAAGGGTATATCCTAAACGTACCTTAAATTTGAATCCGTTTATAGATGCTGACGGCATTCTACGTGTCGGAGGAAGACTGCAAAGCTCAAATCTGGACTACGAACAAAGACATCCATCTATTTTGGTACCAGATCATCATCTCACACACCTTATCATTAGAGATGCACACAAGAATACCATCCATGGTGGTGTTTCTCTGATGATGGCATACATTCGCACAGCGTTTTGGATATTTGCGGTAAGGAGAAAAGTGAAAAAGTTAGTACATGAGTGTCTGATTTGTTTCCGTCACAAAGCAACTACCATGCAACAATTGATGGGAAACTTACCTGAGCCAAGGGTTTGCATGGCACGGCTATTCTCTAGATCTGGTGTTGATTTTGCAGGACCTTTTAACATCAAAACCTGGAAAGGACGTGGAGCAAAGGTGTTAAAAGCATATTTTGCTATTTTTGTCTGTTTATCAGTGAAGGCAGTGCACCTGGAGGTAGTTTCAGACCTAACGACACAAGGATTTTTAGCCGCTTTCAAAAGATTCACGGCCCGCCGGGGAATGTGCACGGAACTCTATAGTGATCGTGGCACTAATTTCGTAGGTGCTGAAGCAGAATTAGGTAGAATGCTGCAAAAGGCGAAGGTCGATTGGAAGACTGTCGAAGAGTCACTAACCCAACAACACACGCGATGGAGTTTCATTCCCCCAGCATCTCCCAACTTCGGAGGACTATGGGAGGCAGGGGTAAAATCGGTAAAACACTACCTGAAAAGAGCCTTAGGGTCAGAAACGTTAACGTTTGAGGAGCTAACAACGTTGCTTACTCAGGTTGAAGCGTGCCTCAATTCGAGGCCTTTGTGCCCAATGTCGGACGACATCGATGATTTGGAGACATTAACCCCATCACATTTTTTAATCGGCGAAAGAATACTCGCAATTCCTCAAGGAGACACTGCCGTGGAGAGTGTAAGTTACCTTGAGCGATGGAAGCGGATTCAAGCAATCAAGGCGCAAGTGGAGCGGAGAGTATCTGTCCCGGATGCAACAGCGCCCCAAGTGGGCGAGACGGGAACCGGAACCAAAACACGGAGACTTAGTTCTCATCAAAGATGAGAGACTACCACCTTTGCAATGGCGACTCGGACGGATAACCGATACACATCCAGGAAAAGACGGACTTGTCCGAGTGGTGACGGTACGAACTAAAACTGGGGAATTTAAACGTTCACTCGGAAAAATTTGCTATTTGCCATCAAATAACGCAACGGAAAGGCATACAAAGACATACACCTTAAATAACCTCACATAAAAATTAAAGGCATTCTTTTTTTATAAAAATAATTTATTACCTTAATTAAATATTTGTATTACAATTTTATTCCCTACACAGCACAACACATACAACCACACAATATCATTCATATTGGACAACGCTGTGGAGGTGTGAGATTCAAAAATACCGACGGGAATTGAAGAATCGAAACCCCGACGGCACTTGAAGGTTTGGTATCCTCCCAGGTTATCCACTCAATCACACTAAATCATACAAGACAACGTCGCAAAGTCTCGAAATTCCAAAATGCCTACGGAAAATGGATAACCAAAATCCCGACGGCATTCGAACTTTTCGTGACACGATTAACGTTGTCCACTGAAAACACAACACAACACAACACAACACAACACGACACAACACAACACAACACACAACACAACACAACACAACACAACACAACACAACACAACACAACACAACACAACACAACACAACACAACACAACACAACACAACACAACACAACACAACACAACACAACACAACACAACACAACACAACACAACACAACACAACACAACACAACACAACACAACACAACACAACACAACACAACACAACACAACACAACACAACACAACACAACACAACACAACACAACACAACACAACACAACACAACACAACACAACACAACACAACACAACACAACACAACACAACACAACACAACACAACACAACACAACACAACACAACACAACACAACACAACACAACACAACACAACACAACACAACACAACACAACACAACACAACACAACACAACACAACACAACACAACACAACACAACACAACACAACACAACACAACACAACACAACACAACACAACACAACACAACACAACACAACACAACACAACACAACACAACACAACACAACACAACACAACACAACACAACACAACACAACACAACACAACACAACACAACACAACACAACACAACACAACACAACACAACACAACACAACACAACACAACACAACACAACACAACACAACACAACACAACACAACACAACACAACACAACACATCAACGCACTGCACAACCATGAAACGCGTACGCGGAAAACAGTTACCGTACAAAACACATCACAAATTTTACCGAATTTCTTGGGAAATGTATCAATGGATTTCACTTTCATTTTCCCATTACATTTTTTTCTTTTGTTTCTCTTTTTTTGTTGCACTTGCACACGGTTATCACTTTCGCGAAAACACGAATTGTGTATATCGATATACACACGAACGCACATATGGATGCTCGATTGTGTACTCGCGCCGGTGTACACAATTCTAAACAGAGAAGAATTTTCGGGAAAACAGGGGAGCAGACAAAAAAGATCAATAATGAAATAAAAAACACTTACCTTATTCACAATAACCACAAAAAAAACTAAAAACTAAACAAAAAAAGGGGTAAAACCAACGAAAACTTAAAAAAAAAACCGCACAACACACACGAAACGCAAATTGGTCAATGATCAAAACAAACTATTGCACAAAGCAAATTACGCATATTTCTTCTCCCTTTGTTGCTCGTTTGTTATTCGTCATCCTTGTCACCTACATGTAATGTTTCAAATTATTAACTTACACGATTTTTGTTTCATTCACATGTAGATAGTCAACACACTCGCACTCACACAACACACAACTCTTATGTCAGAAGAAGTACTACATACTCCAACTGCAATTGAGTACATTTGCGGACGAAAGTCGTCCACCGGGCAGGAGCATGTTCGGAAGTACAACATAGTTTATTATTGAAATTATTATCTTTGGCTTGTTAAAACCATAAATTAATTACTTTGCTTGAAATTAAGATAAACTATGTAAATTGAACTTTTAACCGAAATGTAAACGGATTAACGTAACGTAGAGTTCAGATTTTGCCTTGTAAGACAGTTAATGTAAAACGTAAATATGGAAGTAATTTCCGGATGACGAATAAAGAGTCTCTTTGCTGTAACACTTGAAGAAGGAACAACGTGTTTTCTTTTAACTCGCATTTTTTATACCCCACATTTTTTACCCTACACATATAATTAAAGTTTAAACCCTACACACCCCAACAGTATTATTCAAAGTATTGCCCATCTGAAGCTATGACTTTTTCCCATCTTTCTGGCAATTTGTGGATCCCATCCCAAAAGAACTGCGCCGGCTTGGCAGCCAAGAATGAATCAAGCCAATTTTTGATATTCTGCTCTGATTTGAACCGTATTTCAGTGAGGGCGTTCTGCATCGACCGGAACAAATGGTAGTCAGAAGGGGCAAGGTCTGGGCTGTAAGGTTGGTGGGGTAAGACCTTCCATCCACTGTTTTCCAAATAGTTCTTAACCGGAATAGCAACGTGGGGCCGAGCGTTGTCATGATGGAAAATTATTGCCTCGTGTCTGGTCGCATATTCCGGGCGTTTTTCGGCCACTGCTCTCTTCAAACGGATTAATTGTGTTCGGTAGCGTTGTCCATTGATGGTTTCACCCGGTTTTAGCAGCTCATAATACAGCACACCCATCTGATCCCACCAAATACAGAGCATTACCTTCGCGCCACGGCTTTGCCGTTGATTTGGCTGGTTGGCCGGGTTTCACATATGATTTTTTGCGCTTGGGGTTGTCGTAATGGATCCATTTCATCACCAGTAACAATCCGATGCAAAAATGACTTCCTTTTGTGGCGTTCCAGCAGCATGTGGAACCCAATTTCCTTGCTTTTGAATATATCCAGCTGCTTTTAAACCTTTTGAAATGGCTGCTTGAGTGACACCCAACGATTCTGCGAGCTCTTCTTGTGTTTGGCAACAATTTTCATAGAGTAATGCTTCCGGTTCGTCATCTTCAAACTTTCATCGTCTTCCAAGCCAAAATCACCACTTTTAAATCGTGCAAACCACTTTTGGCACGTTCGCTCAGCTAGCGCATGTTCACCATAAACTTCCACCAAAATACGATGACTTTCGGCAGCAGTTTTCTTCATATTAAAGTAATGAAGAAGAACTCCCCGCAAAATCACTTTTTCAGGCACACATATTTGAGTGAAAAAATTTATTGTTGTTTACGCTTCAAATGAATGACATATACTGAAATGACGTACAATGACAGTAGATTTCCAACGCATGTTCCAATGGAATAATACAAGTTAGGCCATCTCTTAGCAAACCGCGCGAATTAAGTTATAGACCCAATAGCAGCTCGCACAAGTGTTGCTGGCAGATATTTATTCCTACACTTGTTAATAAATGACACGAAATTCTAAATGGTCGGTGCTAACTCAAAATTCAAAAACAAGAACTACGTATCGCAGATACTTTTAATACAATCATTTTTGGAAATCGTCACGCTAATTGGGATAGACTTTCTTGAAGAAAAAGGCATAGTTTTAGGCCTTGGGCAATAAATCTTGTACTAGAAAGAGTCATCAAATTTTGCGATACCTCATACACGACAATCATTCGAAATTCGTATTTGAGCAACTTAAACAAAGAAGCCAGGAATTTCAGGAATCCTTCAAGCCAATCTCTCCACCTGCAAGAACGCCAACTGCTGCTCATGATTTGACATTATCAAAATCACTTGGTTACTTCTCGAATCACCATCTAAATGGAAGCGGAATCTAGGCTCAGATCCTATGGGCAAAATAAGAGGTACGTCACACGGAACAAAACAACGATTAGTCACTACAATCGATCCAACGGACCTTTTATGACGTTCTTAGCAGACTCCTCCTTTATGGAAATCAATTCCATTATACGAGTATGTATATATTTCACAGAAACGATAAAAATATGTTTCCGTCTCCAAACATCGGCAGAATGGCGCCATTTGCGCGCGCTCAAGGGACTTGTACACAGCGCGGACGAAGGAAAATCAGGGAGGAAAGAAAGAGAAGTTCCGATGGTCGTTGGTGTTAAATGTTTGAAGGTTGACTAGGAAATAAAGATTTGGGCAGGGCATTTCGTAAGCGATTTGTAGGACTTAGAAAGAAATCACCATATTTAAGAGTACGTCCGAACGTGGGCTTGAGGGTGTACTAATGAGCATTCCTAGCAAGACGGGTGTTATGGTTAAGAACTTGAAGGGGCAGAATTCTATTGGTGATTTCTATGGAGCATTGGTGGTGGAAATAGCGATAAAACAGAGCGGGACACGGGGCATTATGTCAGTGTTCCAGGGTGTCCAATTCATGGGCAATGGCTGGGTGATTAAATTTCGCTTTAACGACAGCAGACAGCCTTGTGTTTTGGAAGCATTAAATTTTACTCTGTTGGAAGAATTAGTTATGCAGTTAATATCAGATTTTAATGAGCTTAACACACGCTAGAGTTCACATTCTACAGCCGAAGAGCAAGGACCTGAATCAGGGAATGAATATGAAAGCGTATGTAGACTACTGTCGTGAGCAAAATAATATATTGGATTAGAAGTAGCAGACAAGAGATCATTGATGAAGGGTAAAAAGAGCGTCGAAGACAAAACGGAGCCCTATGGAATACCAGAAATTATTTTGTAGATATCAGACTTTAAACCGTCCAAGACAACTTATTGTAAATTTCGCGTTCCGAAAGGAAATTTCTAATTGAGGAAGAGATTCATCGATCCCAAATGCACGCATTTTCGATAAAAGACCCTGGTGCTAAACTCTGTCAAATGCCTTATTACTCAAGTGGGTATGAATACACGTATAATGCCTCAGCATGTGTTAATTTTTTTGGAATAGGGGATAGAGAGGGAAAGAAATATGTTTGTTTCGGCAACCATTCATCTCACGAGATTTTAGTTGCCTGAAAAAAGTCTTTCGGCCACGGCTGGTTTTGAACCCCAAACCGTCCGAACGGAAAGCCAACACACTTAGTTTCAGCTTATATGCATTTTTATTTATAAAATTCATTAACGCTTACAAGCTAGACAAAAAAATGCTTAAAAATTAGCTTAAATAACTTACAAATAATCTTATTCTAACTTACTGGCCCCATGCGGGCACTCAAGTTAAACATAATACTTAATCTACATATGTCTTTCGGTGTTTCCTACGGTCTACTTTTATTTTTGTTTTTATATTTATTAAAACTAAGAAAATATATTTTAAGTAGAAAAACTTAGTGTCTGAATTTTTGTTATATGGTATGTATTATAAAACTTTAAACTAAACCTATAAATTACCTAAAAATAAATCTTAACCTATTTATACGCCTATTATGGTTAACGAATCGAACGTTCGACTCAAGTCGAATTGCCAGGCGTATTACTTCTGTCGTGGTATTGCTGTTAACGAACGTTTTCATTCGAGTAAACAATCAGCGCTGTCAGAGGGAAAAAATATTATTTGACATCTGTGAAATGTCAAAATTGATTTTTTTTGCATAAATTGTGTGAGTTATTTAAAATTTTTTTCGGCCGCGATAAAAAAAGATGATTAGTTCCACGGAGCAGAAATATTGTAGAGAGGACAACTGGTGTATTGAAGAGTAGATTCAGATGCCTTCTGAACGAACGGAAGTTATATTATTCCCCAGAAAATGTAAATGTACGTTTTGCGTTACATAACATCTGTCGTAGCTACAACGTTTTGGATCCCTAAGAAATTTACAAAGAAGGTGTCTTGCCAACTGACCCGCTAAAGTCTGATCTACCGATTAGCTTCTTGGAAGCCGAGCGTAAACGAAATGATATCCTATAGCGTAACTTAAAATTTAGGAATAATTTAAAAACAAATAAACAAATGTATGTTTGTACTATATTTCATTTCAGTCTAGTACGTATAACTAAAGAAACAACAGAAATCACAATTCATTATTTGTTTAACTAATTAAAAAGGAGAAAATAATTAAAAAAAAAAACAAATTTAAAAACTTTATTTGCATAACTTTAGTCGGAACTTTTGTGCTTTAGGGATTTTACCTCCAGTTTACGCAGTTGTATCTCTATGTTTTGTTTATGTCAGCGGTTCTTATCTACGTTTTCTTTGCCCTTCCTCTCCTCTTTGGCTTTCAAAAGCAAAACTTTTTCCTTTTCCACTTCATAGGACTTTCTTGTGTACCTTGCTATGTCAAACAAAGCCGTTTCGATTGACTTGGCAGTAGTGAGGAGATCCGTTTGTGGTAAAGTTTGATTTTCGAGGATTTTTAGTCTTGCGTCCTCCCTTGCTTCATTACCTATCCTTGCTCGACTAGTACTAGGTAAAGGAGTCACATGAATGGGCGTATTCTGGTGCCCTTCATCAACTTTAATATGCTCTGTTGTTAGCGGCATCGATATGTCTTCGATTACTCCGAAAGATCTGCCAGGTGGATTAATGGCGTGTTGAAGACTGAGTAGCCCGTCTACAACTTTTTCCAAAGGAGACAAAAGGATAATTGAAGAAGGCCCACCTCCGGTAGAAGTCACTTCTTTTTTGTTGGAAGCAATTTTTTTCTTTATTTTTAGTTTGTAGTCCAACCAAACCTTAAGAATTTTAAAATTTTTAACAAATTTTTAAAAACGTGGACGTATTTATTACCTTGTGCCATTAACGATTTTATTTCAATTGCAAATAACTCCCAGTACTCTTTTTGCCTTCCCGTTCCCTTCCATCAACTCGACAAGCTTTTCAAATTCGCGAGGATTGGTTTTTTTAAAGCTTGGGAAATAATTACTGCTGTATATGTTATATATTTGTAAATTTTGTATATTTTTTACCTTTTTTTTATTCCACTCATGTGTATGGGCACCGTTGTCACACAGAAATTTCATTCGAGTGAATTTGACAGACAAAATTAGGTTCTGGTCGAACGTTCGCTAACAGTAATAGAGTGAAGTCATAATTCGTTCATTTTGACGTTTGAGGCAAATGAAATTTTTGTGATTCGCTAACCGAAATACGAAAAAATCTCATTCGCCTCCTGTTTCGGGTGTTAGTCTTTCTTAAACTACGAGTATATAATTCTATCCCTTATTTTAGAGAGTGTTACCCAACTCTGTTCTAATATAATTTATTTTTTTTTTCCTTAATCCTACTAATTTAATCCTACATAAAACTGTGAAAGCCGGCCATGGTTAAAAAATAGACAGACGACCGACTTTGCTTCACACGAAGCAAAGGAATTCGACGACGAACTTTCCTCTCCTTCAACTAGCCACCAAAATTGTTGGTGCTGCCGAGCAACATCCCTCATGTCGCGACTCTCTACCGCCCTACTGCCATGTGCGACGTCTCTGTCGTAGTTGAGTCGCCTGTCCACAGCGGCACCGCTAATCTGTCCTGGATCAGACCTTTCATATCTAGGTAGAAAGACGCTTCGACGAGGTCATTGCTCTTGCAATGTACCTTCGAGTCAACTTAATAACAAAATTGTCCGCTCTTATTAGGTTCGCCCTATTGTACTAGGCCTCATTAGGATAGAATTTTATGTAGTCGGACTCTGGTGTTCTGTATAAGCGAAGACAAGTCCTAAGACAAGCCCCCTCAAACACCCGAATCTTTTCCAATAAACTTGCTCTCACGTTAAACCACACGGGACATCCAAATACAAGCATGTGCCTGATAAGGGCCATGTAACAGATCACCTTCACCCTCGCATCGAGTTGGCTGTTATAAAATTGTTTCTTTGTAAGGGCAATAGCACCTTTGGCTCTGGCCAGAACAACATCTATCTGTTTGTTAAAATACGGATATTGGTCTAGCCAGATCCCAAGGTATCTGACTACATTTCGACAAGCAAGTGGCTGCCCGAGCTGTCCCACGATCGCAAACTTCCGCCAATTCTTTCTGGTAGCCCTAGAGGCCCCAGACAAAGGCGTCCTAAACAAAATGGTTTCCGATTTCTGAAGGTCGATTTTCAGCTTCCAGTCATCGCAATATCGTTTAATTTTATCGAAGTCACGTTGCAAAAGTATGTTAATGACCTCAATCTTTGGCATGGTGAAGTGAACCTATCAGACCGCCTGTGTGAATGTTGAATAGGATCAGCGAACTTACCGCACCTTGTTACAGTCGGTTGTTAATGTTAAATGTTCCAGCGGAAGTCACATCGCCATTCTTCACGATGAACTGTCTACTGGAGAGCATATCAAAAAGAATATACAGAAGTGGCTTACTAATGCCCAACCTGTCCAGCTTGAAAAATAGTCCCTCTAACCATACGGTATCGAAAACTTTTTCTAAGTCAATCAGACAGGCACCAGAACACTGGTTCTTGCCTTTGTTCCATTGGATATCAGAAACCAGTTTAGAGGCAGCGTGAATGATATCATGCTTCGCCTTGAAACCGAATTAATTATCCGGAACTATATGTTTGTCCTCAACCTACTTAGTCAGGACTCTATTAATCACCTTCTCGTAAACCTTACTGTTGTTTGGAAGAAGACTGATCGACAGGAGATTCGCCGGATTGGATGTGTCTTTATCCCTTTTGGGGGTGAGATGTACGACCGCAGTTTTCCAATGCGCTGGATTCATGCGCATTATTCATTGCATTATTAAACAGGGTGGTATAAATGTCCACCGCTTCTAGTGGGAGACGTCGAAGCACAATGTTCGGAATTTCATGGGTTCCCACCAATTTCTTACTTCTAAGCATTCGAAGATCGTTTGGAGCTCTTTCTTCGAAATGAACGGAGGTAAAGGGCGAATCTTCTTCTCTCTCCTCCTACAGACCCATTGCACTTACGTCCCTTCTCACCAAGGTCATGGAAACGCTGATAAACCGTCAGCTCATAAAATATCTCGAAACACGAAAACTTCTTAATGACCGGCAGTACATTTTTCGTAGCAACAGGCCCTCTGGTGATCTGATGGCATATCTCACCGAAAAGTGGAACCAAAGCGTACATCAATCTGGGGAAAACAAGATAATTTCACTTGATATTTCTAAGGCATTAGACAGAGTTTGGCATCAGGCTCCTTTGCCGAAAATGCGTGATTTTAAATCGACGACTTTTTTAATGGATTAGAAATTACCTTTTGGAGCGTTTAATTCAAGTTGTCTTGGACGGTTTCAAGTCTAATATTCACAAAATAAATGCTGGTGTGCCCCAGAGCTCCGTTCTGTCTCTCACACTCTTTTTAATTTTCATTAGTGATCTCTTGTCTGCTACTTCTAATCCAATATGTATATTCCTTTGCTGATGACAGTAGTCTCTGCTTTTCATATTCGATCCCGGATTCACGCCTCTGCTCTTCGGCTGTAGAACGGGAACGGCAGCGTATGTTAAGCTCATTAAATTCCGATATTAACATCATAACCAATTGGGGAACTATCAACCGAGTGGAATTTAGTGCTTCCAAAACTCAATGCTGTCTGCTGTCATTAAAGCGAAATTCAAATACCCAGCCATTATCCATGAATGGCACTTGCATCGTCGAAACAGATAAACTTTCCATTCTCGGTAGGTGTGTCAGTGACAGCTTACGTTAGAATGACCACATATTCGATTGCGCCAAAAATGCTGCGAAATGTCTTGGTTTCCTCGAGCGGTGTAAGAAATATTTGTCCACAGTATATAATGCATTCATTTGCCCATAATTGGAGTACAATGAACACATCTGGTCAGGCGCTCGTAAAACATCTCTGCACCTACTAGATAGGATTCAAGATCGTGCGATAAAACTCATTGCTGATACTAATATCAGTCAATCAATTGACACCCTCGAACACCGACGTAATGTCTCCTGTCTCACTTTGTTTTATCGCTATTTCCACCACCAGTGCTCCATTGAAATCGCCAGTAGCATTCCGCCAATTAAAACTTTCAACCGTAACACCCGTCTCGCTATGAAGCCCATTTTCCGAAGTACTCTAAAATATCGTGATTCTTTCCTAAGCCGTACAACGCGCTTATGGAATGCCCTGCCGATCTCTGTGTTTCCTGGTCGTTATAATTTGCAAACATTTAAAAACAGTGTACATCGGTACCTGTCTTTTCTTCCTCCCTAAAATCCCTTCGCCCGTGCTGTGTACGAACATTCTAAGGGTACAAAAACCCCTTGAGCGCGGGCTGATTATAAAAAAAAATGCTCTGGTCAGTGTTCTGTACTATAGTAGTAGGAATGCCTTTGAACAAACTCATCCAATTCCGCAGTTTCGTTCGGAACGGTTATTTCGGTGCTGAGACCGCAATGGTCACTGTCATACGCAAAAGTGCGTAGACAGTTTAAGTTATGGTGGTTAGTGCATGTCAGGTATATTCGTGTGTCGAACAGCAGGAAAGCTGTTCCGTGTCTAGGAAACGACGGACTGTCGGTAGCCTTAAGGCCGAGTCGATACATTATACTAAGCTAACCCCACCAATTGAATAGTAGGTTCCCTCTAGTATTTGCTGTATTATTTCCCCAATCTCTATGTTTGGCGTTGAAATCTCCGCCGATAATAAAGTAATTCTCCTCCAATTCCAGTCTTAGGAATCGAAAGAGTGTCTCGAGCTCTGAGATGAATAAGGTGGATTAAGTAGCTTTAGGTGCATAAGCAGACACCATGTATAACCGCTTTCCACCACGGAGAGGGATGTACATGACACATGCTTCCAGCACCTGGAACCTACGTACTACACGACTGTATATTCTTTTGAAACACAGTCCTTTTCTAACAAAGATCGCAACAACTCCTCCTTGAATGGAGTTGGGTCGGTTTCTTTGTAATATTATATATCTTCTGTGCCTCATTTTGTGTCTTTTGGTAAGCTTAGTTTCGCTAACCAAAAGCACATCAGGGGCTTGATCTTTAAGCAACTTAAACAGTGCGGCTCTTCGTTCGAACTACTCGTAAATCAGTGAATTAATATTCACTGCAAGGACCTTCAGGGGTTGCTCCGCCATGTACGTACCCATTACGACTGGAGGTGCGTTAGGCAGCAGCGGTTATATTTGATCTACCCGCGTAGCCTGTTCCTGTATCTGACGCTGAAGCTGAGCCATCTGACGCTGAAGCTGAGCCATCTGCCCCTGAATAGAGAGCAAGATAGCCTGCATGTCAGGTACAGGTTCCGGTGCTCTAGGCGCTGGGGCCTGAGAAGCTACCTTTGCTTATTGTACCGTAGTTTCCATACCTGCCGCCATTGGGGAGTAACTGCTGGTGTTTTTACCTGCACTAGTGGACGTTTAACTTCCACTTTCTGCAGCCGAGCCAGATTTACTCTTTTTATGTATTGGAATTTGGGACAACCCCGATAGTTTGCGGTGTGTCCCGTGTTCCTACATAAAGCACAAGAGAGTTGGCTTTTCTCTGATGCTCCGTCCATACCTAAGCGCATTCCTCTGACTTGTGCTTCTTTCCACATTTCACGCATCGACGCTGCATTTCGCAGTCCGACGCGGCGTGCCGGAACCTTTGTCAGCCAGCGAACACATTGTAAAATGTTTTCGCTCCTATTTAATTTTTCCCAGTGTACAAGCTGGTAGTCTAGGACTTTTATACTCCTTAGACCATCCAGGACCAGGAAGAACGGTAGTTTCCGCTTCTCCCTTTTGCCTCTAGCCGTGACGAATTGCTTAACCCCTACGAATTTGAGCTCTTCGCACTCGTACTCTTTCAGCAGTGCAAGGAGCTCCTCCGGATCATTCGATGGTCCTAACCCCCTCAGCAGCATTGTCTGCAGCTTTTCACCCTTAGGGGTGTATTACAAGAACTCCGTCATCGAATCCCTTAAAAGGTTTTTAATTTTATGGTAGCCTCCACTGTATTGCAGTGGATCGGGTGCCTATCTAAACTAAGTCTTTTAATATAAAAATGATTGCCTATGGCCGACTTATATAGCTCTATCGTGTCTTTCAATTCGACTTTATATGTGTTGATTGGAGGTATTGTCTGTCTGTGGACTTTCTGCTGTTGTTGTTGTTTCTGTTGTTGCTGCTGTTGTTGTCGCTGCTTTTGCTGCTGCTTCCGCTGTTGTTGTTGCTGCGGTTGTGCTTTTTGTTGTTGTTGTTGCTTTTGTTGTGTCTGTGCAGGTTTTTTCGTTGGCACTTGTACAATTTTTTGTTGTTGTAGCGGCTGTTTTTTCTGTTTAGCCTCGCTAATTGTGGACTGTTGCTGAGAGCTCAGGAATTGTTGTTTCTAATTTTGTCTTCTCGCCACTTATTTGGCTTTAATAGCCAGTACTTTTTGTTGCAGCTGTATAATGCTGCTATTTAGTGCATGCACTTCTTCCTCTTCATCCTCTGACTCAGTGGCCGCCAGAGATTGGAAGGTATTCTCACCTCCCATATAATGACCTTCCCCGCAATCAGACACATAATGCCCAAAACACAAGTGTAGAAAATCTGCTTACAATACCGCTGGCAGCTCTGCCCGTGAAACAGATGTGCAGATATTTTTTTGAAGTCAATCGCATCGGCAGCTGTCATTTCACAGCTACTGTCACTTCACAGCTACTGTCACTAATGTGTACTGAATTGTCATTTATTTTGTGACAATTGTTTTCTTGTGAACAGTGAAATACAATAAAGTTCGGAAAGTGGTATTGCTTTTATGTGTTTATCTATCATACTGTGCTTGTAGCAGTTAGCGCTGAATAAAAAAAAAAGTCGCGTATGGACTCGATTTATTTATACAGAAGATGAAAGAAAATTACATGGATTTTTCAACCAATTATTTCTGGTTATAAAAACTATAGATACGGACGAATTTAGGAGAGCTACTCGAATGGGAACAGATGAGTTCATGCTAAAACAATTAGTGGAAAAAAAATAAAAAAAAACAAGATTTTATTCGGCAATACTCGTATATCTGTGCGGAATGCAGATTAGCAATAAAATTGGTGTAAGTTTGTGAACAATAATAAAGCAATTAATTCAGTAAGTAAATATCAATTTCAGGTATTTGGGGCATGATGTTGCCCGACAAATGTTGGCCTGGTCTTTTCGAGTGGGAGTGTCGACAATTCAGCAAATTAGTTTGGAAACCTGCGAAGCTATTTGGGATGAACTGGAAGGGACTTAATTGGCCCCTCTAAATGAAACAGAATGAGAGGGAATTGCAGACGAGTTCTATAAGATGACTGGGATGCCACATGTAGCAGGGGCCATAGATGGTAGACATGTGCAAATAAAGTTTCCTCAAAAATCTGGATCACTTTATTTCAATTATAAGCAGTATTGTATTGTATTGTATTGTTTCGTGCGATAGGAATTACACATTTACTAACGTCGACATTGGTACGTATGGGAGTTAAAGTGATGAGGGTATATTGAAAGCAAGTGGCTTTGGAAATGCAATTTTGAAAGAAATTATCAGCATTCCAAAACCTAAACCGTTGTCCAATACCAATGCGGGGTTCCCGTTCTACTTTGTTGGAGATGCAGTTTTTCCTCTCAAAAGAAATATTATGAGACCTAATCCCGGAAGATGTCTTACATCTGACAAGGAAAACTTCAACAAGAGACTGTCAAGGGCGCGTGTTCGTATTGAAAATACATTCGGCATCCTAACGAGCAGGTGGAGAGTACTAACGAACTTATTGGATATATTGCCACAAAATGCTGAAAAAATTATTAAGGTCACTATTATTTTACACAACTTTGTAAAATTCCATGACTCTACAAACTATTGTCCTTCCAATAACGTAGATCATATCAGAAGGAGATGAAATAATCAAAGGAACCTGGCGTCAGGAAGTGAGTCCTATGCCGCAAACCAGATTATTCACTAGATACAACGCTTCAAGAAACTCATTTGCTATGCGAGATTTGTTTGTTTAGCTGAAACTAGTTTTTTAAAAAAATTTATACATATTTTTATTTAATTTGAAAACATAATACTGACTTCATAGTAATAAACAGAAAAAATATAGAAAAAAGGAAAATAAAAAAATAAAAATATTATTTTTTAAACATAAAATTATTAAAACATTGCAGCATTGTAATCTGCATGCCAGAAAATTCTGCCATAGAAAGGTTGGCTGCATCCACTTGCGTTGCAAAGCCTTCAAAAAAATGTTGGACCATGGTTTTTTTTGGCTCCGGTTCCACAAGAGCCCCTTTCGCTGGGAGAACAATTTCAGACATTTCTGCTTTTGCTTCCTTCAAAAGGCTTTCAATTCCATTCGCCTTCTTATTCTTTTGGGGAGTGGATGCTTAGACACTTTCTTGAAAAATGTCGTAACCGACATCGTGACAAAACGTGTCCGTAGATGCAGATGTTGTTGGTTTCTCCGAGTATGATATCAACGCTGCAAAACCGGAGCACGAAGGGAAACTTACGATGGAGGATGGACTACAATACTGAAGTGCTGTAAATAAAAATGAATCTCATTGTAAGTGCATAAGTACATATGTATATCTGACTAAAATCCATTTCAAGTCATTACTTATCATTGGCAAATTCCACATCTTTTAAAAACATCAATTGATCCATCCACTTCCATTTTTTTCTTGGAAAGATCACTCCATTTCCTGAAGGATATTTGTTATTTTTCAATTCTCTATAGAATTTGTCTCTCAGAGTTTGAAATCTATCTTTTAATTTCTTGGCTGAAACAAAAACAAAACCCAACCATGTAGGAAAACACATATTTATCGCTGACAACATTAAATATTTACCTGGATTTTTTATTTTTCTGGAGATCTCCTCGAACTTGTTGTCTCGCATCATTATATTTTTGTACTACCGGCTCCCATAATTATACAGAAATTCATTTTCTTTTATAAATTCAGTACTCTATTCTTCTATTTTCAACACATAAATAAACAATGAAACTTCAAAAATTGGTGATACCAAATATTTTAGATTTCTGTTGTGCACGACAGTGTACGATTGCAGTGAATTTAGAAATAGAGGTGCGTTGCAGAACAGCGCTACATGCAGCATTTATATGTAGCTTAGCGAATTAAAACATGTGTACTCTAATTTTACTGCACACAGAATTCTGCTCATGTGTTTCGGGCATAAGGGTATTCGTCTTGGTCTGATTTTGCTGCCGCTTTTGTTGACGGGATGGCGCCTCTTCCCTTACTCTACCCGGCAGCTTTTCGGTAGAAGCTAAAAGGGAGTGGCGCTTTACAAGATTCGGGGTTGGCTTCAACATCCTCCTTCTCTTTTTTGCAGTATTATCAGATGATGATTAGAATAGCGGACCGCTCGTTGTCACGAATCCACTGTATCCACTGTACCAATTATTGTTTGTTTGATTCCACTTTTAAAAATAAAAAGTCAATGAAAGTTTTTCGGGAATCGAATCCACTACCCATGGTTTATCAACCGGACAACACTACCACTGGGCCACATTTTCATTCATTTTAAATGCATTTTTATTATTCCCACTGAACCACTTGGCCAAAATGTTTCTGATTGTTCTTTTGTTAAGTTCACTTATAACTTTTTCACTTTAGTAGAAGCCGAAACACGTTTGTTCCCCACAGAGGTCTATGAACGGCTGCGGTCGGACACCACTACCACTGGGCCAGTGAAGCACTTGAGAGAGATGATTCCGGTACTCTTTTTATGGAAACTTATTTATTCAGATTTTTCACTTTGAAAGCCGAAACACGTCTATTCCTCACGGAGGTCTATGAACGACTGACGCCAACACACGCCATTTGAGCCGCGGCCACCCGTGCAACTATGTATCTTGCCTTCGCCAGATTGATGTACCCTTTGGATCCACTTTTCGCTGAGACATGCCTTCAGACCACCAGTAGATCTGTTGCTACGAAAACCGTACTGATGGTCATTCAGAAGTTTTCGTGTTTTGAGATATTTCATGAGCTGACGATTTATTCATGGCTTTGGAAGGAAGCGACGTAAGTGCAATGGGTTTGATGGAGGCGAGAGGAGAATATTGACTTTTTTTAGGGACGGGCTGAACGAATGCTGTTTGCCATCTGCTCGGAAAGAGTCCCAAAGTGTAGGATTGATGAAAAAGCTTACGCTGTGGTTTTGCCAGCGTGAAAGAACACCTCTGCAGAAGAAGTACCAGCGGATTTGTGAATGTTAGATCTTACGAACTCTTGCTACTACACGAGTGCGAAAGTGGATTCTTCTCATTGAAGTTTCGACGCAATCAATTGTAGGCGGAGACAAAGCACAATCTGGAAGTGTTGAATTGGACGCAAAGTGTGCAGCTAGCAGATTGGACTTGTCCAAGGAGCTGATAGCTGGAATGTCATTATACTCGGAACTGAGCGTTGAGATGGAGGATGAGGCAAAATTTCTAATATTTTTAATGAACGACCAAACACTTACTACCTTTGAGACATTGTGGTATTTTTTGCCTCAGCTTTTGGTCGTATTGAAATTTTCACGCGCTTGAGAAAGACATTGCAGTCATTCCCAGTTCGTTTGAACTTTTTTCCGTTCTACTCAGTCGGGTTGGTTTTCAAAGACTGAAAAAACATTTCTCTAACCCTGACAGCCTCTTTACAGTTCAAGTCATACCATGCCTTTCTCTTGGTTTGATACTCTTTGTTGGCTTCAGGAGAGGAGGTTGAAATAAGAACACCGATTGTTTTATATTGCGTTTTATTTCCTGTGTAAAACATTTAAATTGATGATTCTTTTGATAATTTTGGATAATAAGGATACTTACGCTTTTTCACCTCTCCTACCAAGTTCAAGTTACAAAATGAAAGGGACAGTATGTCACAAAATGGCACCGGGAAGGAAAATTACAAATTCATGATCACCACCAGGGTGCGGTTGCATCAGTTAAGTGTGACTTGGCAGGAGTGCGTTCAGCGGATTACAAGGATAAAAACATAATATTCATAAACTCTTCGTAAGAATAAAAGAAACATAATAACTCAAAATATTTGTAATACTCTTCATTCAATGAAGAGTAAAGGGTCTCATTACAAAGGGAATGGTGTCTGTGATCATATTAGCAGCGACATTCACGTCGTTATTGAGGAAACATAACGACCAGCCAAAATTCTTAAGGAAGCTGTTAAGACCGCTCCAATTGGCTTTCTCGTATTGCTATACAATTCTTTTAGGAATCTTTTCTCTAACTGTGTGGTCGGCATACAAGAAATTAGCTGATATAACACAGCGATCCGACGAGCCTAGAGGAGATAACATATTAAACTTGTACAATATTTGTCAGGATGAGAAGGATTTGTTTTTAGTCCAGGGTCTTGGCGGTATGTCTATCAACGTTTGATATTCATGTGGGCTCATTTACAAGTTGGGTTAAGTTATTTTCTGCAGCGAAGGTCTTAACACACCGTCCTTCGAAGGTCTTACACAATTTTCCCCGATCTAACAAATTAAATTTATCCAATTGCCGATCTGCCGGCAAAACCAAAAAAAAACAAAAAAAGCACACGCAAACCAATTTAATAAAAAAAAACCGAGCCACACTGTCGGTGGTTGGGATTTGTGTGACGATTTGTCACCTGGATTTCACCCTGAGGTGAAATTTGTAATGGCAGCAATATCGTTTGCTGAACCAAGTGGCTGCTCAGCTGGGCTGGGTTCAGGGAAAACGATATTTTTAAATTCTAAATATGTAAACTACCAATGGGTGTTAGGCGCCATGCACTTTTTGCTCCGAGTGGAAGTGCAAAACCATATGCTACAAATAAGTCGGAAGAAATACCGCACAAAATCCCGAGAGAAAAAAATAAACTATAAATGTTTTTTGTCACTTTATAAAGGAACGCTTTATTTGCGGAATGAAGGCAAAACAAAGTATTGCGGTAGCCGTTAAGCGGCAACGACAACACGTTAAATCAAATGGCGGTGCTGAAGGTACCACTAAATAGACTGAACCGCTACCGATTGAAAAATCTTATGTTTTTTTTTCTGCAAAAAGGATTCGTCCGGGGAAAATAATACTACTTATCTTGTTCTTTGGTACTGTTATACTCCTGTCCTGCCCGTCCTGATTTCGTCCGTATTTCCTTCTCGTTTTGGTATTATCTTCAAGCCCTTATTCTTTTTCCTTTCCTTTATCTTTATCCTTTTTTTTGTTTTAATTAATTTTCTTCACCTTTTCTTTGTTGTTTTAAATTCTTGTTTTTTTTTTGTCTTCAACTTTTGATGGTCAACCAAGAAGTGATCAACCTTATTCCGATGATATTAGCTCGAACCGTAGGTCTCACACATACGCTCCTTCATACATCCGTTCATATGGATACAACGGTCCAATTTTGGCCTTTGTGTGCAACGCTCCGCAAATTTTCTGAAGTGTGCCACCGTGCATTGGATTTCCGTTGCTTTCACTCTCTCATACACACACTCATTCGTGCTTCTTTCTTATTTCCCCAAATCTGGGGAAATTTCATCCAAGATTGGGTTTTCCCTTTGGCCCGAGCTAATATTTGCCTTTACGATCATTCATTGGGGTTGTATTCAGCCTGAATGCAACACCAGTCCTTCCCAAAAGATAAAAAAAAAGGAAAAAGGTAATTTGCCAACCATATGTGGCCTACTCGCATTTATACATCCTAATCATTATCCGTTCCTGATAATGATCGGGTGGCGTACCGTGAGGGCGAAACAAGGAACTATGGAGAGGGAATTCCATATAGGGAGTGCTGTCCAATGAAAAACTAAATAAAACTAAAGACATCCCGGCGAATCCTCTTGTCAATAATTAATTAAATGTGGGCCGCGCAACTAGGGGTCCATTCTTTACAACACTTTTGTTACAATTTTATTTTCTGTTTTTTTGTTTTTTGTATTTAAGGTGGTGACCGCCCGTCACCAAAGAGATCATCTGTGGCAGTCCGCCTGGTTCTGTGGCTTTGTGTATTTATTACACGCAGGGGGTTCCAGACCGTCCATCTGGCTCTAGACGCACAGCGTTGGGCTTAAGGTGACCGTCCGTCACTCCACCGAGACTCCCGTCTCTTCGTCTCTTAGATCTACTGGTTGTCCCCTCCGACAAGTATAAAAGCAGAAGGACAGAGCTCAAGAGCCCACCAGTTCTTCCCGGTAATATACTTCTCCAAGGAGACAACGGACATAAAATGAACGGGTGGGGCAAAAAGCGGATCGGGCAGGAGAGACCGTGGTGGAGCGGATATGCCTTCTAAGGCTAAGGAATCTACCCGATAGGAGAGACAACACAACACAAGGGCAAGAGCCGACGATTTTGTGAATGGCTCTTGTTAACAAAACGTGGGACGCTGGTCTCGCGCCTTCCTCCAAATGGTTACTTCAATGGACCGTCCGTCCTACCTGCTGTGGTTGATCCTTCAAGATACTAGGAGGGTGCACCAATGGCTGCCCACCACACTTCTAGGATTTTGAAGAACCAACGGAAAAGAATATGGATGAGTGAGGCCGAAGGGAAAGGGAGAGAGTAGGGCTTGTTGTGATAAATTTTACCGCAACACTGTGATTTGAGAGGTGTGGGCGAGGATGTAGATACTTGTATTTCACTAAGTGCCAAACAGCAGGTCAGCATTTACAAACGTAGACGTAGGCAGAAAAGTGATCACTTTTTAGACCGCGAATATTGTCTGTATCCACTCTAAATTAGAGGGTATTAAAAAAAAAAGACAAACACAAAAACCACAACGATACTAAACACAGCTGTGAAGTAAAAATTCAGAGTTGGTTTGCGGAATGAAATTGTGGTGGGTGTAACACAGCAACGGCAGCGACTGAGCGCAATCAGTCGTTCATAGACCTCCGTGAGGAATAGACGTGTTTCGGCTTTCAAAGTGAAAAAAACTAAATAAACAAGTTTGCATAAAAAGTGTACCAGAAACATTTTTGTTAAGTGCTTCGGTGGCCCAGTGGTGGTGGTGTCCGACCGATCAGTCGTTCACAGACCTTGATAGAGGATAGACGTGTTTCGGCTTCTTCGAAAGCGAAGAAGTAAACCAGAAGTTATTGCCAAGTGCTTCAGTGCTTCAGCGTAGGTTCGATCCCCGGAATAAGACGTACTTTTTTTTTTTCATAATAAAACGAATAAATATAATACAATATAAAAAAATAAATTCAATAAAACCCGATGATGAGCGGGGTGAACTAGCGGGTCCGGGAGATGGCGCGATGTCATCTGATGACCAAACCGTAAAATCGGCCCGTTCGGAAATTACAGCTAAGAGAAGGAGGAAGCTGAAGCCTACTCCAAACCTCGTGAAGCGCCCTTCCCTATCAGCATCTACTGAGAAGCTGCCTGGTGGAGCAAGGGAAGAGGCACCAACAACCTCAATAAAAGCAGCAACACAACAACAATAAAAGCCAGACGAATACCCATATGTGTCTGACGGCGGGGAAGGCCACTATATGGGTGAAAACAATAGCTTTGCATTCCTAGCTGCCTCGGAATTAGATAACGAGGCGGATGAGGTCAAAACCTTACATAGTAGCATACGGCATCTACAGCAAAAAGTCCTTGCTATAAAAGCGAATCAAGTTGCAAGGAGAGAGATGGAAAAACTACAACTCCAGAGCCCTCAGCAACAAAAAAATATCAACGTGGAGCTACCACAATAACAAAAACAGACGTTAAAACAACAACAAATACAGAAACCGGCACAAGAACTTACGAAGAAAGATGCACAACCACAACAAAAGCATAAACAGCAAAAACAACAACAGCAACAAAAATCGCAGCAACAGAAGCAACAACAACAGCAGCAACAACAGCAGCAACAACCGAAACAACATCAGCAGCAGTAACAACAACAGCAACAGCAGAAATCAACCAAACTACGGGTACCTCCAATCAACACATTTAAGATGGAGTTGAAAGACAAGATAGAATGATGTAAGTCTGCCATAGGCAATAATTTTTTTGTTAAAAGACTTAGTTCAGATAGGCACGCGAGCCACTGCAATACAGTGGAGCGCTACCACAAACTTAATAGTTTATTGAAGGATTCGACGACGGAGATCTTCTCCTACGCTCCGAAGGGGGAGAAGCTGCAAACAATGCTGCTTAGGGGTTAGAACCGTCGACTGATCCGGAGAAGTTCCTTGCAAATTCAAATTCGTGGGAGTCAAGCCATTTGTCACGGCTAGAGCTAAAAGGGAGAAGCGGACCGTTCTTCCTGGTTCACTTAAGTCCCGACAGCAAACTGGATGGTCTAAGGAGTATCAAAATCCTAGACTACCAGGTTGTACACTGGGAAAAATTAAAGAGGAGCGAAAACATTCTACAATGTATTCGCTGCCAAAGGTTCGGGCACGCCGCGTCGGACTGCGAAATGCAAGCTCGATGTGTGAAGTGCGGAAAGAACCACAAATCCGAGGAATGCGCTCTAGGTAAGGACGGAGCGTCTGAAAAAAGCCAACTCTCTTGTGCTTTATGTGGGAACACGGGACACACCGCAAACTATCGGGGCTGTCCCTAATTCCAATACATAAAAACAGTAAATCTGGCTCGGCAGCAGAAAGTGGAAGTTAAACTTCCACTCGTACGGGCACAAACACCAGCCGTTACTCCCCAAGTTACCTACGCCCAAATGGCGGCAGGTAGGGGAAATACGGTACAACCAGCAAACGTAGCTTCTCAGGCCCCAGCGCCTAGAATACCGGAACCTGTACCTGACATGCTGGCTTTCTATTCAGGGGCAAATGGTTCAGCTTCATCGTCAAATACAGGAACAGGCTAAGCGGGTAGATCAAATATTCGCACTGCTGCCGAGCCTAACGCACCTCCAGTTGTAATGGGTACGTACATGGCGGAGCAAACCCTGAAGGTCCTTGCAGTGAGTGTCAATTCATTGATTAGGTCCGAACGAAGAGCCACACTGTTTAAGTTGCTAAAAGAGCAAGCCCCGGATGTGCTTTTGGTTAGCGAAACTAAGCTTACCAAAAGACACAACATGAGGCACAGAAGATATAAAATATTACGAAGAAACAGACCCAACTCCATTCAAGCAGGAGGTGTTGCGATCTTTGTTAGAAAAGGACTGCGTTTTAAAAGAATATACAGTTGTGTAGTACGTAGGTTCCAGGTGCTGGAAGCATGCGTTATGTACATCCCTCTCCGCAGTGGAAAGCGGAATAACCGTTCCGAACGAAATTACCGAATTGGACGAGTTTGTTCAAAGGCATTTCTACAACTATAGTAGGGTGCGTTGGACACACTTTTCCAGAACACTGACGAGAGCACTCTCCTCGAATTCGCTCTACCTACAGTCCAATAGAAATCTGTCAAACGAGGAAATTGACAGGTATCTAAAACTAATGGACGAGACAATCAAACGAACAATGGACAAAGCGATACCTCGGTATCAACATACTGCCAACGAAGACTTATTCCGCAAGGAAACTATTGACTGACATAACCTATAGATCGCTACACTGAAGTCGTCGATCAAAAACCTCCAGATATTAACAAAAGAAAATTACAGAAATTCTGTAAGTTTGTTTTGGAACAATAAAATTCGGGCTGTAAACACCAGCAACCCGAATATGTTCCCGCAAATAAATAAAATATTTCGGAGAAAAGATCAAAACGATCTTTCGTGTCTTAAAATCGCACAAACGACGGACAACGAGCACATACTCATAGCAGCAGGCATCGATCCAAATGAGGCCGATGATGATGACAACTTCTTTGTGATCGAGGATCCGCAGGAGAAAGTAGAGGCTATAGGAGCGACTTGCCAGGAAGTGCACAAGGCGAATCACATCATTGGCCCCAACCACGACCTGAAAAATTGAGTCCTTGTGCACAATTTCTACCTTCGAAATGAAATAGTGAACTGGCGATTCGAGAGCTCAGGTTTCACCCAGTTCAGTGACGAGTATATGGCAAATAATGTCATCGCCGACGATAGGGTACTACCCCCGTTCATTTCGAAGGAAGAGCTCCAAACGATCTTCGAATTGCTTAGAAGTAAGAAATCAGTGGGGACCGATGAAATACCGAACATTGTGCTTCGACATCTCCCATCCCCAAAAGGGATAAAGACACATCTAATCCGGCGAATCTCCGGTCGATCAGTCTTCTTCCAAACATCAGTAAGGTTTTCGAGAAGGTGATCAATATAGTCCTGACTAAGTGGGTTGAGGACAAACATAGAGTTCCGGATAATCAATTCGGTTTTAAGGCGGGACATGATATCTCACATGCCGCGTCTAAACTGGTGTCGGATATCCAATGGAATAAGCAAAAACCAATGTACTGGTGCCTGCCTTGTTGACTTGGGGAAGGCCTTCGACACCTAATGGTTAGAAGGGCTCTTCTTCAAGTTGGACATGTTGGGCATTAATAAACCACTGCTGTATATTCTCTTTGATGTGCTCCCCAGTAGACAGTTCATCGTGAAGAATGGCGATGTGACTTCTGCTGGAACATTTAACATTAAAAACAGTCAGCAACAAGGTGCGGTAAATTCGCCGATCCTGTTCAATATTTACACAAGTGATCTGATAGGTTCACTTCACCATGCCATAGCGTACGCGGACGACTTAATCGCGTACAGATCAGGTCGAAAGATTGAGGTCATTAACATACTTTTGCAACGTGACTACGATAAAATCAAACAATATTGCGATGAGTGGAAGTTGAAAATCAACTTTCAGAAATCGGAAACCATTTTGTTTAGGACGCCTTTGTCTGGGGCCTCTAGGGATACCAGAAAGAATTGGCGAAAGTTCTCTATCGTCGGACAGCACGGGCAGCCACTTGCTTGTCGAAATGTAGTCAGATACCTTGGGGTCTGGCTAGACCAATATCTGTATTTTAACAAACATGTAGATGTTGTTCTGGCCAGAGCCAAAGGTGCTATTGCCCTTACAAAGAAACAATTTTATAACAGCCAACTCGATGCGAGGGTGAAGGTGATCTGTTACATGGCCCTTATCAGGCACATGCTTGTATTTGAATGTCCCGTGTGGTTTAACGTAAGAGCAAGCTTATTGGAAAAGATTCGGGTGTTTAAGAGGGCTTGTCTTAGAACTTGTCTTCGCTTATACAGAACACCAGAGTGCGAGTACATAAAACTCTATCCTAATGAGGTCTTGTACAATAGGGCGAACCTAATAAGAGTGGACAATTTTGTCATTAAGTTGACTCGAAGGCACATTGCAAGAGCAATGACCTCATCGAACAACCTGATCTCCGGGGCTTACTACCCCAAATATATGTATCGCGAGAGAGTTCGCTTTGACATCGCACATGGCAGTGCGGAGCGGTTGGATGCCTGCACTGTTGTTATTTGCACTGCATTCGGCGGTTTTTTTTTTTTCCAGCTTTATGATTTCCTGTGTTACAAGGAAAAGACAAAAAAAATATCATAGATAAAGACATAATAGGAATTTTGATATGAACAAGTCTTACATAGAATAAGAACATACAACTATATTATGTGTTCTTAGTTTTTTTTACTATACAAAAATTAAATTTACTGACGCTCGCCTTACATCTTCATAAATTGAATGATTTTTGGTTTTTGAAGCTTCGTTCATATTTATATGTAGGAAAAGTAACATATACTTGGCATGTACATATAATAATAACAGGAATTAAAAGTAATTTTTGTCACGCGCTTTATAATTTTTGGCATATCGGGATATGTTGAATATCATCCACTTTTCTGGAGTTAATATGTAAATTAAACAAGAAAAAAATTAAATCGATGAAATAAAACTAACTGACACTCTTTGACTCATCAAAATATTTATTTACTTCTACATCCAAAATTAATTAAAAAATTAGAATTGATTGTATAGCTAGACTATTTTCAAATGTAAAAGTATATACTTTACTCTACAGTCATCTAAATAAGACATCAACCTATGAGGCACCGGACAGTGTACGATGGGATGAACATCAACCAGAAACCAGAGTGGTAGTTCTTCAACGCAGCCCAAATATCGGGTTTGGTTTTGTTGCTGGGAGTGAACGACCTGTGATAGTCCGTTTCGTCACTGAAGGCGGTTCAAGCATGAATAAGGTAATTGTTTTGCTTTTTTTGGTTTTATTTGGTGCCGGAAAAATCAAGATTTTCAAGTATTTATTTTTAATTTAATTACCCAAAATACACAAAAATATATAAAAATTATAATATGAATATAGGGTCCGCCAAAAATTTTTTTTTTTGAAAATGCTATAAAAAAAAACTACTGAATATTTTCTCAAATTTCTTTTTTTATTTGAAAGTACAATCCTTCCGGTTAATAATGAAAAATAATTTCATTCAAATGGCTGCCTCGGCTGGCCATGCAGTAGCCTACACGATCGGTCAAATTTTTAAGCACATTATCGATTGTGTGCAGCTGTATTTCACCAATGGCTTCACGAATATTGTCCTTTAAAGCGTGAATTGTCTCTGGCTTGTCTGCGTAACACTTATCTTTTACGGCACCCCACAAATAATAGTCCAACGGTGTCAAATCGCAGCTCCGGGGTGGCCAAACGACATCAGCTCTGCGGCTGATAATGCGATCTTCAAAAACAGGGCGCAAAACATCGAGTGTAGCTTCGGCTGTGTGGCACGTAGCGCCGTCCTGTTGAAACCAAATGTTGCCAATATCCTCCTCTTCAATTTTTGTGAACAAAAATTCGTTCAACATGGTCCGATAACGATCGCCATTGACTGTAACAGCCATTCCTTGCTCATTTTCGAAGAAAAATGGCCCAATTATGCCTCTGGACCAAAATCCGCACCAAACAGTGACTCGTTTTGGGTGTATCGGCTTTTCAATGTATGCGTGCGGGTTTTCTGTGCCCCAAATGCGACAATTTTGCTTGTTTACATACCCGCTAAAATCAAAATGAGCTTCATCTGAAAAGATGATTTTTTTGGCAAAATCGGCATCTTCTCTAAGTCGATCGCAGGCCCACTTAGCGAAGCGTATACACAACCATATTCGTTCAGCGGAAGGATAAAACTAATTATCTGTCAAATCAGACATGAGCTAAGTGTTACCATTCACGAAATAAGCACTAGTTGAAAAAAAAAACGTTAGATGGCGGACCCTATAGCTGAACAGCTATGTGGAACGAATTAATTTTTAATTTTGCAAAAAAGCAATTTTTTGAAACTTTCGACTTATTGGTTATTGTTAGCGGGCGTTTTAATTTTGTTGCAAACTGAAACAACACATTTTTGTAGTTTTATCAAAATTTTATAGTCAAACGTAAAGAATTTTTCTTACACTTTTATACCCAAGAAATCTAAATACAGATTAAAACCTTGGATTAATAATAATTTACTTAAGAGAATTAAACTTAAAAACAAGTTAGTGACTAAAGCGCGCAAGCATCCCTTTAATCGAAGGCTTAAACTAAGAGCCAAGAATATCTATAAAATCGTTAATAAAGAAATAATAGTGGCTCGAGATAGATACTATCATTCAAAGATACAGGGTGCCCTAGGCAACCCTAAAAAAGAATGTAATTTCATTAATAAAATAATTGGTCGTAATCCACCCAATTCCTCTAAATCAATAACACTTGATAACAATGGAACTATAGTAGATGATCCAGTGCAAATTTCTAACATTTTTAATTATTTTTTTTCATCGGTAGGCCTTTTAGCTGATCCAGACACGGATAACTGTAGAAGTTGCTTTAGATACAGCTTAGTGGAAGAAAGTTCTCTACAAAAATCGCCAGTAGCATCCCTTAACTTTTAACCGTAACACCCTCAACCCCACTTTCGGACGAATTTCTACTCAGAAATATCGTGATTCGTTCCTAAGCCGTACAACTCGCTTATGGAATGCCCTGCTAGCTCTTAATTTTCTTAGTCATTATAACTTTCAAACATTCAAAACCAACGTTCACCGGTACCTCCCTTTCTAACATCCCTGATTCTCCTTCGCCTGCGCTGTGTGCAAGCCTTTTAAGGGTACCTAAACTCCTTGAGCGCGCGCAAATTAAGGACTGAAACGAATAAAATCTGTAAATTTTAATACGGGCTACACTTCCAAAGCGTAAAAATTGCAATCCCATTTTGTACCCAAATTAGCCTGTATATTCTCTAGTTTCAGTTTGTTATTGATTTTAGTTCGGTGCAGTTTAAAATATTTATAAAATATGAGTCAAGAGGAACGCCGTAAAAAGATCATCGACAAATGGCTCGAAAATACTTCGCGTCCCAACCATTTCATCGCAAAAAAATTAAACATAGCACGCAGTACAGTGGATTCTGTTATTAAACGATATTTGGAGACGTTGACAGTTAAGCGAAAATAGAAAAGTGGAGCTAAAAGTGGAGCACATGATACAAATTTGGACAGGAAAATAGTGGGTACCATCGTAAAAAACCGGACTATGTCATCCAGAGATGTTGCTCGGGAATGTAATACCAACCAAACAATGGAACAAAGATCTAAAAAACGTAACGGTCTAAAAACACCAAAAAACAAAAAATACCAAAAGTCACTGAAAAGCAAAAAAAAAGTCAAAAAAACACGAGCCCGAAAGCTATACGAGTTGATCGGCAAAAAGAAAGCGTGCTTGGTTTTGGATGACGAACCTTATGTCAAAGCCGACTTAACCACTCTTCCAGGTGCGCAGTTTTACAATTCGTTTGAAGTTGAGATTTTTCCGTAATCAACAACATCGATTGGGATGGAAAAATTCGGGTCAAAATATCTCGTTTGGCAGTCCATTTGCCAATGTGGACACAGAAGCTCGTCGTTTATTACAACGGGAACAATTAACGGAGAAGTGTACATTAACGAGTGCCTAAAAAAACGTTTGATTCCCTTCTTAAACAAATACAAGGGTTCAACCTTATTTTGGCCAGATTTAGCTTCAGCTCACTATGCTCATGCGACGTTGAGCTTTCTAGTTGCTAAAAATGTCGACTTTGTCCCAAAAGACATGAATCCACCCAATCTTCCACAGTGTTGTCCCATTGAATGGTATTAGGCTTTGGTCAAAGCTAAATTGAGGAAAAGTGAGCAGTGTGCAAAGGAAAAAGTAAAAGATTTTAGTGCTAAATGGAAAAGAGGGTCCAAAAAGATCACGGATGTAACTGTCACCAACCTTATGAAGGACATTCGAAAAAGTTGAGGAAAGAATGGGAACCCAATTAATTTTTTTTAATTTTTTGTAATTGTTTTAAAGCAAATAAAAAAAATTTACATGAATTATGAAAATATTTTTTTGTTTACTTTGAAGTTTCCAAATTTTATTTGGTTCAGGCCTTATGTAAAAAAACAAAAAAAAAACATTAAATGGAAGAAATAAATAAAAAAATTTCTTTTGCACATTTTCCTAATATCACAAACAATAAGGGCGGGCTTAATCTTATCTGGACATGAAATTAAGAATTTACTCTTTAATATTTTATATACCGATGTTTGAGAAAGTAATTGTAGAAATTTTGCAAAAGTGCTTGTATTGGTACTGCTTAATACTACTTTTTTTTTAGCAATTGAAGATTCAATACATTTGTGACAAACTATTTCCATTTAAACTTGCTCATAAGTCTAGGTATTGTTACGTATATTAAAATGTGTCCATGTTTTTAAAGAACGGAAAACATACATCATATGATTAATGTTTGCAACAAATGAGCTTATAAAGCGAATTGAAAAAGATTAAAAGAGAGAAAAATCATAAACAAAATCAAATTGACCTAGCTGATCTCCGATGAGTGCACATTTCAGCTAAGTCCAATCGTAAATTTACTTCGCTGATATTTAAAAAAAAAAGTAAAAAATTCTCGCCTCCTGCCACAAACGTGCGTGGGTGTCCCACATTTCCTGCCTCAGTCAATCACTGAATGCATGTAACAACCGATGGATAGTGAATGATAAATTGGTCTCAAATTATAAGGGCATAACGTTTGAACATTCTCTTCATAGCTTTGTATAGCATCGTCGACGAGTTCAACTTTTAACAAGTTTGATGCATTATCTAACTCCATACCTCTACTTTCATCGTTGTTAGGGGCCATTTCAATATACACAATTTCGGGTGGCTTCGATATTTTGGACAGATAACACCCGAAAGACAGAATGTTAAAACTTTAGAAGCAGAAAAGGGTCATACCTCTATTATTCTGGACTTGTTTTTGAAATCCAGAAAATTACGCCGTCGATGTGCTCTAGACTATAAGATTGTGGACCATTGTGTCATATCGTCTTATTGCTCGTATATTGACCACACAGTTAGAGAACAGATTCCTAAAACACTGAAAACTGTATGACAATACGAGAAAATGAATTGAAATGGACTTTTGAATTTTAACCGGTTGTTGTATTTCCTCGATAACGACGAGAATGCAGCTGTCGATATGAGCACAAACTCTATGTATTCTCCTTATCCCTCACTAGTTAAAAAGTATCAAACCAAAAGAAAATGCGTGGTTCAACTCGAGCTGTAAAAAAGCTTTAAGGTTGAGAACTATTTTTTTGTACAGGTGTACATGGACGGCCTTCAGCATTCAGCCTTCAAACCTTCAACCGTAACACCCGGTTTGGTAGCTAAAATGTAAACTCAAAAGCTGTGGTCCAATAAGGCAGAAAATTAATTGTCAAAGTTAAAATTTGACATGGATATGTCTTTACGCTGTGGATCAACATTTTTTTCTGTACACCAAAGTTTTGTGCACGGTTTTTGAGTTATCGTCTTTTTTTTCATATGCATATAACTTTTTTGTTAATTCTTATTGTTAATTTCTTGTATATTATGTTGAATTCCCTTGATTATTTTTTGTGACAGATAGATATGTATGTCTTTTCATAAACTGTAAAATACTATAAAATCTTTTCAAATGTATTGTGAACACAATTGCGCAGTCTGTAGCCTAGTGGGAACATTGCTATATATTTATGTTTTTGTAATCAGTGAAAAAAATAAATAGAAAAAAAAAAGAAGTTAATTTAGTGTGTATGGTAGAGGAAGAACGAGTGCAGAGTGTTAGTTCAAAAAGTAAGACACAAGTCTCTATGGAGAAGGCTGATATGGAGTAGCGTTAAGCCAGTGAAGGCTTCTATAGCTGCTATGGGACACGTCTGCATTCCGGTAGTGATGCCGAGGCATGCAAGTCTTTGTGGCCGCTGCAGCTTTTGTATGGTAGATTTCCCTTTTGTTTTGCTCTACCATACTACTGATGAGTAAGTTATTATGGGTGATATCAAAATTGTATATATACAATAGGTGACCTTTGGGGTTAACCCTCAGGTCTTACCGTACATATGATGGCAAGCCCACATGACTTTAGTCGCTTTGGTAATTTTATTATTAATATGTGAATTCCAATTTAGTTTTTTATCGGTATATAACTTTATTTAAGAAAAACATGTACAATAGTATTATTCAAAGTATTGCCCATCTGAAGCTACGACTTTTTCCCATCTTTCTGGCAATTTGTGGATCCCATTCCAAAAGAACTGCGCCGGCTTGGCAGCCAAGAATGAATTAAGCCAATTTTTGATATTCTACTCTGATGTGAACCGTATTTCAGTGAGGGCGTTCTGCATCGACCAGAACAAATGGTAGTCAGAAGAGGCAAGGTCTGGGCTATAAGGTTGGTGGGGTAAGACTTCCCATCCACTGTTTTCCAAATAGTTCTTATCCGAAATAGCAACGTGGGGTCGAGCGTTGTCACGATGGAGAATTATTGCCTCGTGTCTGGTCGCATATTCCGGGCGTTTTTCGGCCACTGCTCTCTTCAAACGGATTAATTGTGTTCGGTAGCGTTGTCCATAGATGGTTTCACTTGGTTTTAGCAGCTCATAATACAGCACACCCATCTGATCCCACCAAATACAGAGCATTACCTTCGCGCCACGGCTTTGCCGTTGATTTGGCTGGTTGGCCGGGTTTCACATATGATTTTTTGCGCTTGGGGTTGTCGTAATGGATCCATTTTTCATCACCAGCAACAATCCGATGCAAAAATGACTTCCTTTTGTGGCCTTCCAGCAGCTGTGGAACCCAATTTCCTTGCTTTTGAATATATCCAGCTGCTTTTAAACCTTTTGAAATGGCTGCTTGAGTGACACCCAACGATTCTGCGAGCTCTTCTTGTGTTTGGCAACAATCTTCATAGAGTAATGCTTCCGGTTCGTCATCTTCAAACTTTTTTGGCTGACCAGGACGTTCATCGCCTTCCAAGCCAAAATCACCACTTTTAAATCGTGCAAACCACTTTTGGCACGTTCTGTTCGGAAGTACAACATACTTTATTATTGAAATTATTATCTTTGGCTTGTTAAAACCATAAATTAATTACTTTGCTTGAAATTAAGATAAATGTATGTAAATTGAACTTTTAACCTAAATGTAAACGGATTAACGTAACGTAGAGTTCAGATTTTGCCTTGTATGACAGTTAATGTAAAACGTAAATATGGAAGTAATTTCCGGATGACGAATAAAGATTTCTCTTTGCTGTAACCTTCAACAAGAAAAGACGTGTTTTATTTAATCGCATTTTTCTTACCCCCCTTTTTTACCCCACACGTATCAAATAAAGAAAAGTTTAAACCCTACACACCCCAACATTTGGTCCAAACGAGCCGGATAATTTAAAAATTAAAACATTAAACATTTAAATTTGATCAAAAAATTGATAAAAAAAAAAAGTGCAAGTGCAAAGTGCAAGTGCACAAAAAATATATATATATATATAAGAAGACAATCAATAGACTACACAAAACATTAAACATTTAAAATGAATTAAAAAATTTGATAAAAAAGTGCAAAGTGCAAGTCCAAGGACAAGTGCAAAGTGCAAAATAAAATATATGTATAGATATATAACAATTTAAGTACATACATAGATTCCCTCGCGGTCGGTGTCTTGCCCTTTGTCTTGCCCCTTGTCTTGTTCTCTTTAAAGACTTTCGGTGGTTGTGCATTAAACGGGATTCCCGCGCCGTGTAAAAATTCATCTATATTTTCAACTTTAACCTCAACTGTCACCAGCTGGGCAAAGCTGACCAAAGGTCGTAAGTTGCTAAATAAAATATATTATTTAATTAATATTAGCTTAATAAACTGTATCTAATAAATGCATTATATATAATATACATACATACACATATTGGATAATTAATTTTGCAAATAAAACCTTTTAAAATGTCGAAATTGTCATCGGGTGCAGATCAGAAGGGTGTTCTGGAGCAGATTCGTCGAGACTACTCCAACTTCAAGAAGACTGGAGCATCACGTCGTACAGCCAGCTATCTTTCAGGTCGTCTTCTTGTCCTCGAAGTGAACTTCAAGAACGCACTTGAGCATCAAGCAAAAATTCGACGAGGAGATGTCGAAGAAGGTCTGGAAGAGGAAGATTTTGATGAAATTTTTGATCTGCTTCAAGAAACATATTTCACTTACCGAGGTGAATTGGTCGATGCTATCGACAATGCCAAGTCAGCATCCAAAGAGAAGATTGTGGAAAGTGAATCCACAGGTGCTTCTTGTAATGAACTTTCATTACCCCAAATTCAAATTCCGCATTTCGAGGGCTCGTACACAAAATGGCGGGCTTTCCATGATGTCTTTTTGTCTTTAGTCCACACAAATAAAAAGCTGGGTGAAATTCAAAAACTTCACTACCTTAAATCCTCTCTGACAGGTGAAGCTGCTCGTTTGTTGCAGCATTTAGGGTTGTATTCTGGCAACTATGACAAAGCATGGGAACTGCTTGTCGCCAGATACGACCACAAGCGAGTGCTGGTAAACGCACACTTCCAACTCTTTTTTGAACAGCAGCAGTTAACAAAAGAGACTGCAAGTAACATAAAATCTCTACTGGACACGTCACAGGAATGTTTCCATGCCCTGGAAAATATAGGATTGCCGGTTAGTTCTTGGGATGATATATTAATTTATATACTAGTACAAAAATTACCTGCTTTTACTCAGCGTTTGTGGGAGGAAAAGTTAGGTAGTTCGAAGGAGTTGCCCACACTTACACAATTTACAGCGTTCCTAGAAACGCGTTTTCGGACCTTGGAAGCAGTAGCTGGAACGAGTGGCCTAAAGGGCAGCGGTTCTTCTCCACACAAAGGTATTGCAGTTGAGAAGAAAACGGTGCTGCATATTGGTAAGATGCAGTTTACATGTCAGGTTTGTGGTAAAGGTCAACATTCTCTAAGGACTTGTAAAAAGTTCATTGACTTGGAGATCTGCGAACGATCTAAGTCAGTGGACAGAATCGGGGTTTGTCGAAACTGTTTGGCATACAGCCACAAGACAAACCAATGTCAAAGCAGTGTGCGCTGCTATTACTGTAAGCAGAAACACCATTCTCTGCTGCATTTTAAGAATCCCAGCTCCAAATCTACAAGGAATCATGAAAATATTACTATAGGTACACAAACTTTCCACATAAAGACAAAAATAAATACTAACCAACCCAAAATTGTCTCTTCTGGAGTTGATCACCCAAGTGTTCTTTTGGCAACAGCAGTTTTTCGAGTCAGGTCGTCAACTGGTAATTATTTTCATCTGAGGGCATTAGTCGATCCTGGATCTGAAGCAACATTTATCACAGAGTCAGCTGTTGAATTGTTAGGGCTTCATCAACGGCGAACACTCATTAAGGTATCTGGATTGGGAAAACTTAGAAGTGGTTCATGTCAGCGGTATGTAAGTCTTACCTTTGGGTCGCCGGTAACACCTTTCGAGACAAATACCCCAGCCCATGTGTTCAAGTCCCTGACTGGTCTCCTGCCATCCAAACCTTTAGCTCTGCAAAATTGGGAACACATCCAGGGTTTGAAGTTAGCTGATCCACAATTCGACAAGCCTGCGACTGTTGATATCCTCCTGGGAGCCGACGTTTACTCTGACTTTATTTTAGGATCAATTATCCGTGGCATAGATGAAAGATCGCCAATTGCACAGGAATCAGAGTTAGGCTGGCTTCTCCTTGGGAAGGCAATTTCACAAAATAAAGAATCTGTACATAGCTTCTTACAGGTTCTCGATAACAACACTCAGCTGCGAAGGTCCAGGGAACTGGAGGAGTTGCCTGTGAATACTAATGAAACTGCGGAAGACAAAACAGGTAAAAAGCATAATATTAACACAAAAAGAAGATTAGCTGATGGTCAAGATCAGCAATCGCAACCATTTAAAAACGGATGTAAGCCTGGGTTTGGTGCCTCGAAGTTAGGTGCCTTACGTAGGTTTCATCAACTGGAAGGAAGATTCCAGGAGAACCCCACACAACACAAGGAGCATTCCAAATGTTTAAAGGAATGCAAGAAGTTTCGTCAGATGGCCGTAGTTGACGCAAAGAATACCATACCGGATACGCGACACCATTTCTACATTACTCATCATGCGGTATTCCTTGAGTCAACCAGAACTACGAAACTTCGTCGTAGTCCTGTGAACTACAAACGGTTTGTACGAAACTGCCGGGCACAAGCTGGAAAAAGAGTCAGAGGTTCACTAAAGGCAGATGTAATTGGCGAAAGACTCGTCGCAATTCCTCAAGGAGACACTGCCTCGGAAGGGGTAAGTTACCTTGAGCGATGGAAGCTGATAAACTCAAACACCAACGACTTTTGTCGAAAGTGCCGCATCCTGTCCAGGATGAAACAGCGCCCGAAGTGGACAAGACGGAAGCCGGGAAACAAACGCGGAGACTTAGTTCTCATCAACGAGGAGAGACTACCGCCTTTGCAATGGCGACTCGGACGGATAACCGATACACATGCCGGGAAAGACGGACTTGGACGAGCAGTTACGATATGAATCAAAACCGGATAACTCAAACGGTCACACGGAAGGCAAGGCAATTGAACGACACAACACAAAATTCATAATACATACACTTTAAATAAAAACGCATAAATATAAAAACACTTCGTTTCCTTTTAACAATGATTTATTAGCTTACTTAAATAAAATAATTATAAAATTTTATCCTAGATTTTCCTACACAGCACAACACATACAGTCCACTCACTCAACCACACAATATCATTTATATTGGACAACGCTGTGGAGTCTGAGATTCCAAAATACCGACGGGAATTGAAGAATCGAAACCCCGACGGCATTTGAAGGTTTAGTATCCTCCCAGGTTATCCACTCAATCACACTAAATCATACAGGACAACGTCGCAAAGTCTCGAAATTCCAAAATGTCTACGGAAAATGGATAACCAAAATCCCGACGGCATTCGAACTTTTCGTGACACGATCAACGTTGTCCACTGAAAACACAACACAACACAACACAACACAACAAAACATAACACAACACAACACAACACAACACAACACAACACAACACAACACAACACAACACAACACAACACAACACAACACAACACTTTAACGTAGGTATTAATTTCCAAAATAATTTAAAATAATTTAAAAACATACAACATAATAACACACAATAATACAATGAAAAGCTAATAAATATTTTAAATAACAATCATAATAAAAACATTAAAACTTTAACACAATATATTTTTAACATAAATTACACAAAAAAAAAGAAAAAATCAAAATGTAAACAAAAGAAAAATTACGTAAAAAACTTACCGCAGATGGAATTGTTTACGTTTGCATATTGCAGCAACAATTCTACAGAGGGCGGATTCATATCCACACACACACGTTGGCCAGCAATTCGGCCATCATACTTAACCGTACACTAACAAAACGTTCGCGAAAATTTCGTCGCACATCGACGCACTGCACAACCATGAAACGCGTACGCGGAAAACAGTTATCGTACAAAACACATCACAAATTTTACCGAATTTCTAGGGAAAACCATCAATGGACTTTATTTTCATTTTCCCATTACATTTTTTTTGCCTTTTTCTCTTCGGTTTTTTTTTGTTGCACTTGCACACGGTTGTCACTTTCGCGAAAACACGAATTATGTATATAAATATATACACACGCACGTATATACGATTGTGTACTCGCGCCGGTGTACACAATTCCAAACAAAGAAGAATTTACGGAAAACAGGGGGGCAGACAAAAATATCAATAATTAAATAAAAAACACTTACCTTATTCACAATAACAACAAAAAAAACTAAAAACTAAAAAAAAAAAAAAGGGGTAAAAACTAACGAAAACAAAAAAAAAACCGAACACACGAAACGCAAATTGACCCAGTTTTGGTCAATGATCAAAACAAACTATTGCACAAAGCAAATTACGCATGTTTCATCTCCCTTTGTTGCTCGTTTGTTATTCGTCATCCTTGTCACCTACATGTAATGTTTCAAATTATTAACTTACAAGATTTTTGTTTCATTCACATGTAGATAGTCAACACACTCGCACTCACACAACACGCAAATCTGATGGCAAAAGAAGTACGACATACTCCAACTGCAATTGAGTACACTTGCGGACGAAAGTCGTCCACCGGGCGGGAGCATGTTCGGAAGTACAACATACTTTATTATTGAAATTATTATCTTTGGCTTGTTAAAACCATAAATTAATTACTTTGCTTGAAATTAAGATAAATGTATGTAAATTGAACTTTTAGCCTAAATGTAAACGGATTAACGTAACGTAGAGTTCAGATTTTGCCTTGTATGACAGTTAATGTAAAACGTAAATATGGAAGTAATTTCCGGATGACGAATAAAGATTTCTCTTTGCTGTAACCTTCAACAAGAAAAGACGTGTTTTATTTAACCGCATTTTTCTTACCCCCCTTTTTTACCCCACACGTATCAAATAAAGAAAAGTTTAAACCCTACACACCCCAACACGTTCACTCAGCTAGCGCATGTTCACCATAAACTTCCACCAAAATACGATGACTTTCGACAGCAGTTTTCTTCATATTAAAGCAATGAAGAAGAACTCCCCGCAAAAATAGTGTTTTTCAGGCACAAAGTTCGACATATTTGAGTGAAAAAAATTATTGTTGTTTACGCTTCAAATGAATGACATATACTGAAATGACGTACAATGACAGTAGCTTTTCAACGCATGTTCCAATGGAACAATACAAGTTACGCCATCTCTTAGCAAACCACACGAATTAAGTTATATACCCAACACTTAGAACCATTTTAAGAGTACATTTTGTTAGACTATACAATTACTGTACTTTGAGATCTGGTCAAGGCTTAGATTTGTTTAAGAGTGAAGGGAACGAGTATATCTTTACTGGGGATGTTTGAGGGTGTAGATCATCAATGACCAGTGATCACGAGAGCGGTAAGAGAACACCTCCTTGCGGCCAAATTTTGATGGCTGTGACATAGATTATAATCTCACCGGAAGATGTTGAGATTTTCCGGTTTTCGAGCATCGCTCTAACTCAACAGTTACTGGGATGGTCAATATCCTTTTTGGACATGGCTTTCGAAATGGATTCATATCCGGTATTATCAAAGGCACCTTCAATATCTATGAAGGCACAAATTGCAATCTCCTTTTGTCGGTAGGCCTCTTTAATCTATGCTACCAGATTTAGTAGATCGCCTTCTGTAGATCTTTCCTGTATGCGTATTGGCGAGGGTGCAGAGATGAGTTTCTGTTGAGAAGATCTCTGATGTGTAAGTCGATAAGTCTTCCTATGGTTTTCAGAAAAAATAATGTAAGACTTATGGGTCGATAGGATATAGGTAGTTTACTATGTTTATCTGGTTTGGAGGTAAAAACTACTCCCTCCAGGCTTGTGGGATGTATCTCCACTTGAAGCTATACATCATTCCTGTCAACTCTATTGCGCTCGTATCGGTGTAGATTTCGTGGTCGCCATCCATAGGCTGCCACTAGGGCTGTTTTGAGTTGGTCCACAGCATTGTCCTGAGCGATAGTTCACTTGAATTATTGATCCTTGCGCAAAAGTGTTCGCAAAGGTTTAGAGAATAGCGCGTTGCCTGGCATAAATTTCCCGAAGTAACCCGTCAATCCATGGATAAGTATATCATCCATGTAATAAACCATACCACTTTTTTATGTTTTTTCCTTTATTTTTGACACGTAACGTTGGAACACAACTGCCACATTCTTGAGTCTAAAAGGCATCCGTTTAAATTCGTATCGTCCCTCCGTTTTAACAAACGTATATTTGCGACTCTCCCGTTCAATTGGTATCTGATAGTAGTCGCAATTTAAATCGAGGATCGTGTAGTAAGAGAATTGCATGGCTTCTTGCAAACGCCCTTCAATATTTGTTGTCGGGAATATTTATTTTCTCATGTGTCGGTTTATTTTCCTGTAATCCACCCACTTTTTTTCGTGTTTTTTTTTCGGACGTTGACTCGCTGATGATACGAGTATCATTGTCCATGAGTTCCTTTACCATTGCGGTAATCACCACTTTCTTGGACTCTGGTATACGATATGGTGTTTGATTGATCGGCTCCGACATATCCAATCCTATCTTCATTTCTACCAGGTCCGCTTTCCCAATTTCATGCATAATACCCTCTGCAAAAACCCCTCGGTGCTTATTTAGCACTGTCAGTAGTTCCAATTTAACCGTATTGTTGCTCTTATTCCCCCGTGGGAATAAGGATTTCGTTGCCCAACAATATATTTATTTATTTATTTATTTATTCGTTCATATTCATTGCTCACGTAAGATATATATAATCTTTTAAAAATGGAGCAAGCTTATAATATGAATTTACTTTTTCCAAATAGGTAAGGTATATAAATTTAAATTGTGAGAATAAAACAGAGAAAGAGAAAGAAAAGAGAAAAGAGAGATGGGTAAATAGATTTATAAGCTCGGAGGGAGAGTTTCATTAGGAGTTTGCAGCGAAATGGTTAAAAACCTTTTTATTGAAGATACCTGTGTTGCTCGTGCGCTTGATATCTAAGGGCAAGTTATTCCAAAGCATCTCTTTCATTGTCGTAAATCTGCATGCCCCGGTGCCTTAGTCCTTTACGAGTATATTTGATAAAGGCCGATTCACTCAAATTGTAGCGTTTCCCGCGCGCTCATTCATCCATTTTCTCGAGTCGATTCTTGTGGCACAATTTTTTATTTTTCTAAAGAACTTAGCACTTAAGTGGGCATGACTACGCTTATGATGCCAAAGCATATGTTAAGTTTTTCGAAAATGGGACAAAAAGTGAAAGAAAGATGTTTGGGCTCAGTGGCTATTTCGCTCCATGGGTCGCACACCAACAGTTAATGGGGAGACTAAACTGTTAGTGTGAATTGACTTGATGTTGTAAGTATTTAGGCAACCATTCATCTCACGAGATTGTAATTGCCTGAATAAAAGTTTTTCGGTCACGGCTGGTATTGAACCCCGAATCGTCCGATGGGGAAGCCAATACACTACCACTTGAGCCACGGCCACACACAATGTGATTTTGCATTGGAATTATAGACTCATTGTCTGTCAAATGCATCACCGATATGGCACCCTTCACTTTTGCCTTCATTTGTTTTAGTTCATTTAATTGCTCTTGCATTGACACCTCCCGTTCTGAAACCCTTTCTACCTTATCAGTACCCAAGGCATTAAGAAGAGGTTGTACCAGGTCACCTTCTGTACTCAACGTTGGTAGCTCGCTTTCGCGGAGCATCTCCATTAGCTGATGTGCTCTATATTAAGAGACGTTACTGTTGGCATATCGGTACAAAAAAAAATACATCACACCCAAGGCAAAAAAAATGTCCGTTACTCGTCTGTTTCGTTTTATGATCCCTCTTTTTTCTTGTTCGTTTTGTTTGTTTAAATCATCTCTTAACTTTACTTTCAACACTAAGTTAAACTTATTTGGATAATTTAAAGAAAAAAAAAATTATTTATATTTTCCCGGCTATACTATTTACTTAATTGAATCAATTTATTGACTGACTTCAATATTATTCTTAATATCTAATGAAACTTCTTATAATAAAGCTAATCTAGCTCAGCTTCGATTTTCCAGACGCATTCTCAGCATTATTCCGGAAACTATGCACAGGTGAAGAGTATTTTTCCTTGCTTGCCGTTCGATAAATAGATTGGTAGAAATTATGCTTTCGTGGTAAAGCAGTTTATTTGGAGTTAATTCTTCTCCTTTTAAGTGTGATCGTCCTCGATTCCTCCTTCGAGTTGGTGTAGACCGAGATTTTGTAATCCATTAGGGCTTGCGATTATCTTTGATTCAAGACTGAACTCTGATAGTGCTGGTTGGGGTTTGATGACTATTTCGGTTTTCTTTCTGGGAAGTATTTCAGATATAATGAGAAAGAGTAAGAAATCCATAACTGGTCCATTTCTGTTTGTTCTTTTCGGTCGTCAGATGCTTTTGGTATTGTTGATGTTCAATTCCTTCGTCATTTCTAATGACAAAATGTCCCGATATTATTTTTCTCTTAGATTTGGCTGCAGGATTGCTGGAAGGACTTGAATATTGGTCGCTGCGCTTGATGAAAATGATTGATTGTCGACATTAATGGTGGCGTTGGTAAATTTAATCAGGAAGGTGCCGGCTAAGTTTTGAAAGTCATTGTTCATAAGGATGGGTTCATTATAATAGTTTAATAATACGATACATGATGACATTTCCTCTATTGTTGTTATTGCAAAGTGACGTGAAGCTTTTCAATATATGGTATTTGGAATGTAATGTGTATTACTTATATCTAACAAATCTATTTTCTTTCGTACAGATAACTCATTATATATTTTACGTTTTATGCTTATTACTACAATGATATTTCTTTATTATTGTTTCTATTAATAAGGAATTTCGATAACAGTGTTTTTCCTTTTTACTGTTTTTAACATAAATTTATCAGAATTTTCCCGGGTAGTTATTGGAACATTGATAATATAAAGAAATGATACATTGTTGGTTATTATATTATTTTTGGGTTTGAAAAATCGAATGCCTCTTCAGATATGGTAATGCTTCTCTGTCAACAAGTATTTGTTACAAAGTTTATTTCCTTTTTAGATAAACAGGATTATGGTTACAGTTCCTGTTTTTGCAGATTGCATGGCGTATTTTACATTTGTCAAATCTTCTTTGATTAATTTAGTTTTGTACTGTAATATAGATGTTATAAAGCCTTTATATTTAAAATCCTTTTTTTTATTAGATTCTGTATATTATTAACAACTCTAATATATTCTATATCTATTATTGATAATTATCTGCTGGTTATTATTCCCATTAAATTTTTCATTTTCTGTTGAATAGTTAAGAGGTCCTCGTGATCTGGACTTCCGGCTATCAATTTCTAGGCTGAGCAAGCGTTTTAATATTCTCGGTTTTATATTGTCGAGAAGATCTCTTACTTATTCAAGTACGTGGTGGAGGTATGGAGAAAGGATATGATTTTCACTTTTCAAGTATACAATAGTGAAGAATTAGTTTTTGCCAAAATTGGTTAGGATTTCAGAAATTTTGGGAATTGGATACCGATCTGGTACCGCGGTATTTCTTTTGTCCTGGGGCGTTAATTTTTTTAAGGACTACCCAAATTGCAGAATTGTAGGGTGATTTCGAAGGGCGTATAATTCCGTTTTATAGGAGCTTTTTTATTTCGGTTTCAACCTCATTTTCCAATGTGATAGGACAGGGGTATGATTTGGAGTAGATGGGGTCGTCTGTTGTGGTGCGGATTTCATACTTAACTGCTGTTGTGTAGGGGAGTCTTCCGTCAGGATCGGAAAAACGGTTAGGACAGTTTTTTATGATTTCTTTAAGCCTGATAGCCTGTCTTTTTTGAAATGTGTTACTCTTAGGTTAATGTTATTAACGTAGATATGTTCTTTTAGTGGAATCCGTATACCTGGTCCTATAGTCATGAAATGGTGATTAGTGTATATAGCGTCATTAAGCTGTTTTAGACCGTCGTTGCCTAAAATGAGGGTAGGTAAAATAAAGCATTTTAGTTTTTCGATATTTTGGAATAGGCATGATATGTGAATTTGAGGTTACCTCTTACAGAGGAAGCCAAAAAGGGTTTCTTGTTTGGAACGGTGTGTGATTTTTGCTTGATCCAGTAACAACTAAACATTTTAATACTACTCCACTCCTCGTCCATACTCGAAGTATGGGAGCGAAGACTGCTTCAGCCTAAAAAATAGACGGCGTTGAGGATAGTGGTTTTGTCTGAGGTTGGATTATCGTGGTTCGGATTGTCATAGCTATCTAAAAATTCAATTAATTCCTAGTTATTTTCTTCGTCCTGAGCTTCCTTGGTCGTATTGTCATAGCTATCTAAATATTCAATTAATTCCTAGTTATTTTCTTCGTCCTGAGCTTCCTTGGTCGTAGCTCTATTCTTTGTTGTTCTGTGATGATTTGGTATGAAAATCTCTTTGACGTATTTGTTGTAAGACGGGCTGAGGCATTTTGTTCTTTTGAGGTGGGAGTTCTTGAGGTCGATTTTGATAGCTGATATTCCGTATTTGTATGGTACTGCCTATATCCATAAGCTGTGGTTTCGCTGTGGCTTGATAGATGATTGTTGGGGATGGAGTTGATGGACTTGTCGATATTCTACTGACTGAGGTGGTTACGGTTCATAGAATAATTCGGGATAAAAGTTCCTTCTAGGAGCTGGTATGAGTGTTGGTCTAGCTGGGTTAATATTTTGTGTTCTGGGTAGCATGGGAGGAGTCATGACTATAGGCGTGTTGAGCCTTAAAGTCAATGTTTTGAAGCTTAAGGCAAAGATGTAGGGCCTGCGGTAAATCTACTGACACTGACACAAATGTGTCTTTTTCACGCGTCTTAGCTCATTTCCATACATGCGACTTTGTTCTAAATTGGATTGGCCATGGTTAAGATTTATAGTGAATAGTATGTGGCAATGTAATATTTATAATTTTGAAATATAATATATTACTATAAAAAGGATATTTTATCTCGTGTATAAATAATAAATAAATAAGTAAATAAATGTCTCAAAGAAAAAATATTTGTATTTTTATTTTTTATTTTTTTTTAATTGTAATCGTATTTTGTTTTCACTTGTGTATATAGATCATTACTAATACTTACAATAAGATAAAGATCTCCGGGTTGGAAAATGTTCGGGTCTGCTTCTGTCGATGGCTGCTGATTGATTCCAAATTGCTTTTAGTTATTGGATTATTTGGGGGCCTTCTTCCCTTGCCAATTATCTCGACGAACTTGGTTATCGCATTTGCACTTGGTTATTAGGCTTTAGGCTGTCGTAAACGTTTTGGTTATTGGTTCACTAGTTGTTAATTTGTTTACATCGCACACATAGTTATCGCGTACAATCTCAATAGGAAACATCTCAGCGCCATCATAGGTATCATCACTGGACACTGCCTTATAGACAAGAATGCAAGAAGGCTTGGCGCCTGTACAAACGATTTCTGTAGTAGCTGCATGGACGAGAAGAAGAGGAGACAGTCCTGCACCTACTCTGTACACGTCCAGCTCTCTCCCAAGGAAGAAAACTTCACTTGGAAAAATACTATACTACGAGTATATAATCAATTTCAACATATTTTAAAACGTCTTTTTGTCAGGTAAGAGTTTTTAATGGAAGAAGTAAATGAAATTTAAAACAAAATAATGAACCAGAAATAATATCGATACTTCCATGTTTCAAATAAATGTTACATAGCTTGATGTTTTTCAGACAAAATAATATTGAAGTTTACTCAATTCACAGTGCTATAGTGTTGGAAAAATAAAATTTAAACCATGATGCTTGAAAAAAAAGGACCGAAAAAACATTTCCTTAACCTGGACAGCCTCCTTTACAGCTCCTTTCTTTTGGTTTGATACTCTTCATTCGATGAGGGATAAAGGATCTCATTCCAAAGAGAATAGTGTCTGTTATCATACCAGCAGCTGCGACCACGTCGTTATCAAGCAAACATAGCGGCCAGTTAAAATTCCTAAATAAGCTGTTAAGTCCGTTTCAATTGGCTTTCCCGCATTGCCTTACGGTTCTTTTAGGAATCTTTGCTCTATCTGTATGGTGGGAGTACGAGAAATTAGCTGATATGACAAAATGATTCGACGAGCCTAGAGGAAAAATTACATCATCAGTGTACTTATCAGGGTGAAAAGTTAAAAACAAGTCCACCGTGTTGGCGGTGTGACCTCTGGTATTCGTGTGGGCTCATTTAGATTAGTTTAGTTTAGTTTAGTTTATTAGTTCAAAAACAACGCTGTACATCAAGGTAAACTTATAATTAGTACAGGATATAAAATAACACTTAAAAAAAATAATGCTTAGTTAAAATTAAAGAGAACAATAAGAAAGTACATGTCATAAATAAAAGAAAACAAAATTTTGAGTTAAAAAAAATTAAGCGCAACCAAGGAATAGAGAAAAGAAAAAGGACTTATTAAAACAAGAAGTTAAAAGCAGCTCAAACTGGAGTTGTTAGGAATTTACGGCGTTCGATTAAGGACTTCACACGATTGGGTAGATCATTCCAGAGCTTGGCAGCATAAATGAAAAATTGCCTGCGTGATGTTAATCAGGTGAATGTAGCAGGACGTAAGACTATGTAGCGATTTGATGAACATAAATTAATTTTGTTAAACAGGTAGATAGGTTCCTTCACGTGAATAGCAAAGCACAGCAACGGTATTTTAAAAAAGTCTCTAAGTTTCATTCAAGGAGTTGATGAGCTTCAGATGAAATATAATCAAGTCTACGAACATTGAAAACATACCGCGCAATAGAGTTCAAAGCGACTTTTAGTTTTTGAAACAAGCACGAGTCAGAATCCGCAAACAGCTTACAGCCATATGATATTATGGGTATTATTAGTGCCTTTACCAATTTAAGTTTGGCTAGAGTAGGTAAAATTGTTTTTGTAATGGATAATCCACGTAGAGATGCATGTATGTTATTGATTATAGAATTTATGTGAACATCGCAAGTTAACTTATTGTTAAAGGTAATTCCAAGGTTTTTTACCTGGTTAACGTACTCAACTCAGGAGGAATTTAAAGGATAAGGGGAAATCAGGGAGATACTGTTGATGTGCGGATATTGGTATGGCTTTAGTTTTGTCGGGATTCGAGTGTTGACCACTCGAGAAAAGAACATAGATCGTGGTTTATTTTTGCAACTGCATCTTCAATCATGCCAATAGGGAAGCCAAAGTACAATTAAACATCGTCAGCATATACATGATATTGACAATGCCATAAAATGGAGGGTAGATCATTTATAGAAAGAGAGAACAATAATGGACCAAGAATGGATCCTTGGGGAACACCACGATTAACAGGAAGAAACGAAGACAGTTTACTATATATGAATAAATTAATTTGTTAGATGTGTCAGAGAAGTTAAAATATGTAGTAAGTTTATTACAGAGAGTATTGGCATTTACACAGTTAAATGCTTTAGAAAAGTCAAGTAGCTCTATCACAGTTGTATAATCAGCGTCTATTGCTTGTCTTATATCGTCACAAACTTTAAATAAAGCTGATGTACAGCTATGTCCGCACCGGAACCCTGCCTACAGAGGATTAAGAAGCTGTTTGTCTTTAATAAACTTTTTTGTTTGGTGGCTTGCAATCGATTCAAAAGCTTTGGATAAAAAAAGGATACAGACCTATGGTCTGTATTTAGAGCTTGTACCCTTTTTAGGAATGATTTTAGACCTTATCCAGGCTAACGGATAGGTAGATATCATACTCGTAATAATGGTGTTAAAAATATGGGTGATGTAAGGAAGTAGAAAAGGAAGGAGAATTTTTGTGAGGTCTGCATGAATATTATCTAGTTCGATTGACTTGCTTTTGATAAAGAAGATTGCGTTCCTCATATTCTATATGTTAACTGCTGTCAAGGAAAATTCATTTTCTCTATCGCCCTGTGATGACGTTAGGTTAGTGTCAGGCGATGCGGTTGGGGTAGAGAACATTCGATTCAACTCTTCTAAATCAGTATTGTCTTTAGAGACTATGGAGTGTTGCTTATTCATTCCAATATCCCGAATTTCACTCCACAGAAATTTTGAGGAACGATTGGAATTAAATCTATTATTACAGTAGCTCAGCTTAGCGGATTTAATAAGGTTAGTTACAACATTACGATTAAATTTAAAACATCTAAGCATTTCGTCACAGCCGAAACGTTTCCAACGGCGATATGATACATCTCTCTTTTTTATTGCCCTAAGAATGTTATACGAAAACCAAAGGCAGCTGTGCGGCTTTATAATCCGATACTGGATGGACTGAGACAGGTATTTAGGAAAGTGTAAGTCAAAGGTTGCAAAGACGAGATCATGATACGAAAAAACGGGGACAGATAATTGACTAGAAACTTTAACAAGCCTCACATTACTTACAAGAAATACATCTAACAGAGACGGCATACAATTTGGTTTAACGTGCGTTGGTTCAGTAACGTTTACAAAATAAAGGCCAAGAGAATTCATAGAAGTTCTCAAGCTACTAGATGAAGAGTGGAGAAAATTTACATTTAAATCACCATAAAGGCTGTTCGACTGAGCACGGTTATGGTTTGGCTTCTCCAATAAAATCTGCTATTAAACTTCATGTAATATAATAAAAGTGTGTGCCAATCAATAAGTTTCCATCCCAGTGTGCCCTCAAGTGATAAGTTAAACATACACTACATGAATAAATAATTAAAATCAGTAATCAAAATAACAAAAAAAAATAAAGTTTGGAACACCAAAGCAAATAAACACACCAACAACATCTAAGAGTGTACCGTCTTGCCCTTCAATAGTTGTGACTCTTGCTGAGCTAGAAGAGCGTTTCAACAAGCACACAGAAGCCATAATTAATCGTTTTACGGAAGAAATAAACAACTTACGGTGCGATATAATGGGCCAAATATCTCTCATTGAGCAAAAGTGGGCTTCATACGAACAGTCCCTTCCAGAACTTCAATCACGGGTGGATAAACTTGAAATGCACACAAATCAATCTGCCTTCCCGAGTGGTGAGTTCGTCGATCTTATGAAAAGATGCGACGAATTGGAGAGGAGAACTCCAGCTGACGCAATTCTATTTGGAGTTTCGCAGCTGCATGAAGAAAATTTAAAATCGATTTTCAACTGTAAATGCCACGCAATTGAATGCAAGCCACCGACCCTTAAAACTGTTTTCCGGTCTCAACGTCATGACAGCACGAATGACCCACCTATCATATTTGAATTTAATACAACCCAAGACCGTAACTACGTGTTGAGAGCAATCACTCAATACAGGAAAAAAGAGCAAAGGCAGCTATGCCTACGTGGTGTCGGACTAAACTCAAATGAATCAATATACGTCTATGAAAGCCTTACAAGAAGGAATCGATTTCTTCTTCAACACGCCGTGTGCATGAAAAATCGGAAAGAGATCTTTTCTGCTACCACCAGATCCAGATCCATTTTCATTAAAGAACATAAGCTGGAAGAAACATCTATATAGACAGCGAAGACACACTTAGCGCAATTTCCGTGAAATGTCAAGCTACAAAATCGGCCGATGCAGTAGAATCTTTTTAAAAACTAAAAAGCAACATCATGAATACTTCATTAACAGTGAAACTCCGAATGTAAATTCTCTTTTCTTTCATTTCGTTTTATTTATTTCATTTCAATACGTTAACCTGTTCAAATTCCTATTGATTTCATGTCTGTCATCTTCCTTCGATTTCCTCTCAGTTTTCTTTACTCTTTCCTTAATATACTCCTTTACACTCTCTTTCTCCTCCCCGTTTACTTTCCTTGTACCTGTTTTTAATTGCTCTCATCCTGCGTTTTCACTTTCTTTTTTTTTTGTAATCTCATTCCAAAAGCAAGTCATATCATGCACGCTATTGTACGAGTACTATAATTGTTTTTGTTGTTTGTCGGTTCAACTTTTTGCTATTGCCTTTATATGAGCCATAGTCGATATTTGCAGGGTGGCCATATAGATGAGACGAAAATTGTGTTAAATGTTCTTTATAAACAAAAAAAAGGTTTTAGTACGAGGGGCGTTCCATATATTCTCGGTATCGATATGAAGGAAAATGCGAATTCAATTTAAATTGTTTTTATTTTTCAATATAATCTCCCCTAACATCAATGCATTTGTTACATCTTGAGATAAGCTTTTTTAAACCCTCAAACAAATAAATTTCCTCTTTCTCTGCAAAATACCGACTTGAGTTCTTCATCATCCGAAAATCTTTTTCCACGAAGACATTTTTTCAAATCCGGAAACAGGAAATAATCACTAGGGGCAAGGTCTGGACTATAGGGTGGGTGTTGGATTTCTTCGAAACCACAATCTCGCGCAGCAGCCTTGGAAACTCGCGCCGTGTGAACAGAAGCGTTGTCATGAAGAAGCAACACACCCGCTGCGAGTTTATCCCGTCTTTTCTTTTTAATTTCCTCCCGCAAATTATGCAAAGTGGAAGCGTAGGATGTGGCGTTGATGGTTTCACCTTTTTTTTTTTGTGTACTCAATGAGCAAGATTCCCTTTGAGTCCCAAAAAACTGTGGCCATGAGCTTTCGGGCAGACGGAGTGACTTTGAACTTCTTCGGGGGGTCTGTTCCTTTTTTATGCCACTGCATGAACTCTTGTTTGCTTTCAGGGTCGTAGTGGTGGACCCATGTTTCGTCCCCAGTAACAATTCGATCCATAACACCGCCCGCGTTCTCACTACACATCTCCAAAAGCTCTCTACAGCATGCGATTCTCACTTTTTTCTAAGGCGCTGTGAGCATTCATGGCACCCACCTTGCACTGACCTTTGAAAGGTTAAGATGGTCATGAAGAATGGTGTGAATGGTACCAATTGAAAGCTTGGTGATCTTTGCCATCATTTTCACCTTTATTCGGGCATCCTCAAGAACAAGTTTTTCGACTTCTTTGATGCTTTCTCCCGTACAAGCAGTAGCCGGGGTGCCGGAGCGGGGGTCGTCTTCAATGCTCTCTCTGCCTCTCTTGAACTCACTTGACCACTTTTGCACAGTTGATAATGAAGGTGCGGAACCCTGGTAAACAGCCACCATCTCTTCATGAATAGTTTTTTGACTTTTTCCTTGCTTAGTGAGAAATTTAATTACAGCGCGATGCTCAATTTTCACTATCATCGTCTCAGTTGCCATTATGATTCTGTTTAACTAGAGATAAAACGCGAATTAATAATCACATTTATATGAAATTTTACATGAATGCACTAAAATAATAGTATTACTTGATAAATAAGTCAATTTATATATACAACTACAGCTTCACCCCGATACCGAGAATATGTTGAACGCCCCTCGTATGTGTCATTTGAATGTTCAAAGTCTAAATAGCAAAATAGACGAGTTGCGTCTAATATTTGACAATAATATGGTCGATGTTATTTGTCTGTCAGAAACGTGGCTGCATCCTAATATTAATGACGACCTCTTTAAAATCATTAATTACCATAAACCCACTCGTGCAGATAGACATAATAACGAAGGAGGGGACGTTGCAATATTTATTAAAAAATGTTATGGATTTAACGTTGTTAAGAAATCTAACCCGAACGAGTTATTAGAATATATGTACATATATTCATTGAAATAACACTTGGTTGTGAAAAACTACTTGTAGGGTGTATAATAACGAGGGTTGTCTGAAAAATTTCCGACCGCAACGTAAAGATAGCGGCACTCGTCAATAAAAGCTAGTGAATGCTAGTTGTGCATCTTTTGACATAGCCAACTATATATATTATATATATTAGTATATATTAGAGATCGTTTAGATGAGTTGTCTGTGCTTTATGCAAAAATTATTCTCTGTGGAGATTGGAACTTAAATATATTAGAGGATAATAATAAGCAATTAATTAGTTCGATAGAGTCCTTTAATCTTTATTTTACAAATAGTACTTTAGATGTGTTTTTAGTTTCTAGTATTGATTCGATAATGCTTTACGATCAAATTCCTGCTCCAGCATTTTCACATCACGACATTATTTTCCTTACAATTAACGCTTTTCTTTTTTGTGCAAAAGAAAATCCAATAAAATTATACAATTTTTCAAAATCAATTTAGAAGCACTGTTTAACGATAGCCAAAATCTGGACTGGTCGCCGATATATACATACAACAAGCAATGTCAATATACAGATGAAATATATTCAAAGTTGTATCTTATTTTTATTCCATAAACATGTACCCTTAAAACACAGCAGAAAAACTAATAGGGCCAACATCCCACGGTTAACTTCGGAAGTTTTCAGCCTTATAAAAAAAAGCAATCTCCTTTACTCTAGATGGAGAAGATATAAATGCTCAGCTATTTATAATGAATATGCAATTGCACGAAACACGGTAACTCTTCTAATACGATCAAATAAAAAGATCTTTTATCAAGATAAATTCAACTCGAGGGACTCGAGCTCCAAATTCTGGAGCAATATTCGCGATTTCGGACTTAAATCTGTAAAAGATGCGCTTCAACAATATCGACCTTAATGAACTAAAACGACAAATGGTGTTGTCGTTTTTAACGGTCCTGCTGATGTTGGCTGTACAGCGTCTGTGTTTTCATGAAAACAGTCAATTCAATCTTTAATTGAGTGAATACAAATATGTTCGGGTAGCTTTCAATTAGATTTTTAATTAATTCTTCAGGAAAATTATCTTTTTGGCGATTGTTACTAAATTTTTTCCCGTTTAGTAAATCGAAATATTTTAGTTTTTCAAAGGATGCAAACCTTTCTGATATCTGCATACTTAAATTGTCAACTATTTCAAAGAGTAATTTCCTGTATTTCGTTTCATTTGTATCAAATTGATCTTTTCGAGGTTTTCGTTTGTCGCATGTGATGGCACAGCCTGCAATGTTGATTGCCAAATTTCCTGAAATCCTTATTTTCTTTGAACTTTAAGAAATTCATCAAGCTTTTTTATTTGGTTTGTACATAACACATTCAAAAGAAAAACAGTTTCAAAAAATTACAGTATCCCGATGCAGCCATTCGATCATTACTTTCCCATGTACATGTCTCATCATTTTGAATACATTCATAATATTGTTGAATGTTTTCAGCGTAAGAGTAGACTACATTGACAAGTCGTGAACTAAAGCACCACCTAGTCGTGGCTAACGATGAAATTTTTCTTTTTAAAAATTCTTTAAGAGCATACGTCCTTTTGCTTGAATGAGATGCGAACGTAGCAAAGTGCCAAAAAAAGTCCTGCACTCTCTTATATTGTTTAATCCTTGAGACAGTACTAAATTCAATACGTGTGCATAACAGTGGACAAATACAGTATTGGGACATACGTTCTTAGCTTTCATTTAGAGTCCACTCAAATGACCACTCATAACGGAAGCCCAGTCGTAAGTCTGGCCTACAAGTTTATGTTTTATGTCATATTTCTCCAACAGAGCTGTAACTAAATGAAACAAATCTTCTGCTGTTCGCCCAGAACTTACATCGATAAATCCAACGAAAGTTTCATGAATTCTCTTATTAAAATAATACCGGAATACCACGGATAACTGAGATTTCATCTGAATGTCTGAAGTCTCGTCAAGCATTATTGCGACAAACTCTGACTGTTTAATTCTTTTGGAAATATGACTGTTTAAAAACTCACCAACCGCTTTGATCAGATCATTTTGAATCGCCATTGAGGTTCCTTTAAAAACCTTTGCACCTTTCAAGGTGCTGTGATAATATAGGTTCATATTGTTTTAATACATTTAAAAACTCAATGTAGTTTCCTCGATTTAAGGACAAAACAGATTCATTATTGCCTCTAAATGATAACTCCTGATTTGCCTGATAATATGTCACATCTATTAGGCGTTTGACCACGATTTTTCCTAATCTGGATGTTATGTTGAGTGTTAGTAGTTCTTAACTGGGGGCTTAAAGCTTCATCTATCCTGTTTTCACCAAATCTAGCTAGTTTAAGCACACATTGTAAATGGGATGCGCTTTGTTTGTGTTTCTTTTGAAGTGTGGTTAGAGCATTAAGATTGTCAACACCCGATGTACTCCAGGCAGAATGAATTCCTGAGAACAGTAAACAAGGCCAAGAAAAAAGTTTTTTTTTTTTGTTCTCACATCCTACTAACCACCGGTAAAGGGAAAACTGATTTTCGTTAGTTTCTAGTATACTCTCTATTACGGTCCTTGTGCGTTGATTTTAAACCTGATAGTTTTGGGCACGGGCGTCCATTTTGAATAATTAAAAGTTTTTCCGAAAACGATCTTGTTCCAAATGGTTTCTCTAATAGATCTTCAATTATGGATTTTGTTTGAGCAGTTATTGTTGCGGATTCCATTTTATTTCCTACCAAAATAAAAAGGTAAAAAGTTTTTATGGAATGAAACAAAACTAATCCCTATCTTACAATAACTGTAGAAAACTTCCCACAAAAAGATTTCAGCACTAAAGACTACCTTAACACTGTTAAGTACCGCCAATATGTTTTTCAAGCGTTAAGATATATGTAGGTACATACACTTCAAAAAAATAAATAAATACAATAGATAAAATAAAACTGGAAAAATAAAGTTATGAGTATTTCACTATGATCTACATATGTATATAACATAATTTAAAGTGCTTTGCGTTAATTTCATCTCACTTCTCACAAATAAAAAGCAAGACAAGAGCGCACTTTTATATTCCAAGGCACCGCAAATATAATATTTACTCACATTTATAATCCACAAAATTAATTAAAAATAATAAATTAAATAATTTCGCACTGAACTTTTGGGATTTAATAACACAGTTTATCCAATCAATTAATAACAACACAAGTAAGCACACGCATTCGTACTGCAATTTCCTTAGAAAGAGAAACATACGAACGTACAAGAAAAAACAAAATGTAACTGCTTGGCGCAGTTTAAGAGAAACTTTTTGTATGGGAGTATTGTGTTGTGTGTAGGAAAATATGATTTGTGAATAGATAGGTAGTTTTGTTAATTAGTATGTCATTGATTATTGCAATTATTAATCTTCATATGTAATTACTTTATACTTTTATTCGTTGTATTTTGCGTATAAAATGTATTTCAAAGAATGTAAAATTCTTTTTTTTTTTAATTTTAATTTAAATTTTTAAATTTAAATTCTTGGTTTAGCGCCGCTAAACTAGCTAAGTACGAGGAATCGCCCCTGGATCATTAATATAAAAAGACAAACCGGAGATTTCGCCCCAATATCTCTTAACAACACTCTCATAGAGTATGTTGGTAAGGTAAAAAATCTTGGAGTTTACTTGACTAGTACATTTACACGTAAACAAAGTAGTATCTAAAGTTTCTGGCGCTCTGCGTGGTCTAAAAAACTACCTTCCGATAGCTGTTAAATTGAAATTGGTAAAATCTGTTATTTTGCCGATACTGCTTTTTGGTTGCGAAATATACGCAGACTTGGACTATTTGTGGAAGCGAAAACTCACTGTGGCATACAATAGTTGCGCAAGATACATCTTTGATATTAAACGTTCAGATCACATTACGCCCTTTGCTAAAAGAATAACCGGCTGCTCCTTAATAGCATTATTAAATTTAAGAACCATACTACTACTTCAGAAAATAATTACTACAAAAGAAGCAGACTATTTATTTGATATGATAAAATTTGCGAGTAACCAAAGGACACTGCAAATAATTTTACGTAGATATAAGTATCTTGCTACTAGTCGAAATTTCTTTAGCCATGCGATTCATCTATGGAATTGTCTACCAGTGAAAATCAAACGATCAAGCAACACAAATATATTTACAAATGAAGTTTTTAAATTTTCAGCACAAACTTACTGATGGAATTTCTATACCTTTATGTCATTCTTTCGCATCTTTTTCCTTCCTACATCCTCCCTTATTTCTTATAGTTATTACTTTTATTATTGTACATTATTTTGTAATGTATTTTTGCCTAGCTTGCACAATTTAAAAAGATTCAATCTCACATGAACAAAAATTTTTGTTAATTAATAAATAAATAAATACTCGTAAATAAACAATGAATTTAGGTGCTAGGTGACATATTTTTTCAACAATTGGGGATAAGGACTGACACGAATAAGATTTGGAAACTTCAAAGTAAACAAAAAAATATTTTCATAATTCATGTAAATTTTTTTTATTTGCTTTAAAACTCTGTTTTTATTAAATTCATTCACAACTACAAAAAATAAGAAAAATTATTTGGGTTCCCATTCTTTCCTCAACTTCTTTCGAATGTCCTTCATAAGGTTGATGACAGTTACATCCGTGATCTTTTTGGACGCTCTTTTTCATTTAGCACTAAAATCTTTTACGTCCTTTGCACACTGCCCACTTTTCCTCAATTTAGCTTTGACCAAAGCCTAATACCATTCAATGGGACGACACTGTGGAACATTGGGTGGATTCATGTCTTTTGTGTCAAAGTCGACATTTTTAGCAACAAGAAAGCTCAACGTCGCATGAGCATATTGAGCTGAAGCTAAATCTGGCCAAAATAATGCTGAACCCTCGTGTTTGTTTAAAAAAGGAATCAAGCGTTTTTTTAGACACTCGTTAATGTACACTTCTCCGTTAATTGTTCCCGTTGTAATAAACGATGAGCTTCTGTGTCCACATTGGCAAATGGCCTGCCAAACGAGATATTTTGACCCGAATTTTTCCATCCCAATCGATGTTGTTGATTGCGGAAGAATCTCAGCATCAAACGAGTTGTAAAACTGCGCACCTGGAAGAGTAGTAAAGTCGGCTTTGACAAAAGTTTCGTCATCCAAAACCAAGCTTTCTTGTTGCCGATCAACTCGTATAGCTTTCGGGCTCGTGTTTTTATGACTTTTTTTTGCTTTTCAGTAACTTTTGGTATTTTTTGTTTTTTTCGTGTCTTTAGACCGTCACGTTTTTTTAGATCTTTGTACCATTGTTTGGTTGGTATTACATTTCCGAGCAACATCTCTGGATGACATAGTCCGATTTTTTACGATGGTACCCACTATTTTCCTGTCCAAATTTGTATCATGTGCTCCACTTTTCTGTTTTCGCTTAACTGTCAACGTCTCCAAATATCGTTTAATAACAGAATCCACTGTACTGCGTGGTATCTTTAAATTTTTTGCGATGAAATGGTTTGGACGCGAAGTATTTTTCGAGCCATTTGTCGATGATCTTTTTACGGCGTTCCTCTTGACTCATATTTTATAAATATTTTAAACTGCACCGAACTAAAATCAATAACAAACTGAAACTAGAGAATATACAGGCTAATTTGGGTACAAAATGGGATTGCAATTTTTACGCTTTGGAAGTGTAGCCCATATTAAAATTTACAGATTTTATTCGTTTCAGTCCTTATAACACGCGCGTTTGCAATGTGCGGTGGCATATAAAATGTTCCGATAATGCATTTATTTTCGCCATTGAGGATATCGATGAAATAATTGTCACAAGACTGGGTGTCGTCAGAGCACGTGATAAGACTAGAGCTAATGTATTTTCTCACATACATATATAGCAACACCTCCTCCAGTGGAGTGAGTTCGATCAGCTCTGTAAGGCTTTTTAAATTCTCTTACTTAAAATAGGCTACTTGTTAAATTGGGGTGAAACCAAGTCTCAGATACGCAAACAATGTCAATTAAACTGTTCTGAAATATCATTTTGAACTCATCAAATTTATTAACAATTTATTTGTTCATTAATATGACAGATATGAAGGCCATTTTGACTTTTGCAAAGAGTGTTTAGCAAAAAATAATTTTTTTCATTTATGCTGCCAGAACTAGTGTCATTGCTGTGTAAGCTGTCATGGTCATACTTACAAAACACAATGAAGTCGCAATCGAAGGCAGACAATTTTTCAGCATTTATTTTACATACAAGCGACGAAGAATAGAAAAAACCAATGTGATAATTTTAACATTAATAAATGAAGTTAGAATAAACAAATTAAGTGAAGCCTCTTGGTGCGAAAAGAAGAAAAAGTTAAGAATGTACGAAACAAAAATAAAAGAAAATTTGTGCATACAAAAACAATTAATTACGATTTTCATAATGAATAACATTGACGAAAAGAGCGATTTTTGTTTTAGTCTCAAAGCATGCCGCTGCAATTGGTAATTGCTTTTCGTAAAGCTTTTCGATGAATCAAAGTCGACGTCGCAGAGCTTGAGTGAAGTTTTTGTGTTTTTGCAAAAGCTCGAAATCGCTCGCATTAAGTTTTGTTTCTCCCGCTTCTCAGCAAACTTCAATATAATGCAAGCATATATTGGGGAACGATCGTTGCGAGAGTTGGCTTTGGCACGGAAGACATTGTGAAGGCGAGACTGCAGAATATTTACTGCAGCGCAAACTTTGTTGTAGAAATTCTTTTCCCCAGTAGATTCTGGCACACCAATTGTGCATTTAGGCGATTCTCTAGGGCAGAGAGTTATGCATCCAGCGAGAGGGAAAATATCTCCATCCACTTCTCCAGTTTTTCTTAAATACGGCTCCACAGTTTATCAGCTATGCCAGCTGAATTATGGGCACCAACATCTCTCGGAGAGTTAACACTGCGCTGTACACGATTACCTCTAGTGTTAGCAGGCATTATATGTATGTAATGTATTGTATAAAATTTAAATTTTTAATAATAACGAATAATGCAAATATTCAGATAAAACTATGATACACTTCAGATGAACGGATGATTACAGAGAGATGTGCTCGATTTTATGCCCTTAAACTGAGATTTACACTTTAAAATAAGGATTAAGTCGGACGACGAAATTAACACTACTAGTAGCTTTAAATACTTCACTTGAACTGAACAAGTTATTTTCCGCACCGAAGATCTCAACACACCGTCTTTCGGGTGTTGTCTGCCCAGAGTAACGAAACCACTCAGAATTATGTACAATATATTGAAATCGCCCATAATAACGATTTTAGTATGCGAATATGGGGATACAATTCTTTGAATGGAGTCAGACAGCGCATCAAACTCATTAGAGGTCGAATTGCTGTCCAGTTTGGGGCTTCTATAGATAAAGTAATAGTAATATGAAATTTTAACCACATGAAGTTGAATTCCGGATTGGAACAGGGATTAAATTGTGGTGGAGTAAGCAACATCATTATGCACGTAAATGGCGAGACCGCCGTGAGAAAGGAATAATGGGGGTTGGGGTCACAATCCACCAGCAAAAATTGTTTTATCTCCTGAGACCGCGTGGTCACAAAACAATCGCGTTTATCTGCTAAATCTTTCAGCGCAAAAAAAGAAAATAAGACGTGTTCGCAACAGATTTCATCAAGTTGAGCCAACAACATTGGACGGCATACACGTTCCAGAAGAGCTAAAGCTTGTAGACGGCGAAGTTCTCATACTTTCTGAGAAGTCGTTCGGCAATGACAAAATAATTAGGCAATGTTCGTCAGCTAGCTAGTTGCGAATTATGGCTCATGGATGGTACGTTTGAGATAGTACCTACTATTTTCCGTCAGCTATTTTCAATTCATGGAAAAGTTGGGGGTCAAATAGTTCTGTTGTTGTACTGGCTTACGTTTTCTAAGAGCCTAAAATGTTACTCGGATTTTTTTGCCGAAGTAAAAACCATAGCTGCTGAGAATGACATTGCCCTTAGTCCAAAATACATTCTATCGGACTTTGAAAAAGCAAGTGTGAAGGCCGCCATTACCGCTTTCCCGAGGCTGAAAGCAGGGGTTGTCTATTTCATTATGGGCAAATTACTTTCTTAGTTATTTGTTTACAAATGAGGATGGTGATGAGCTTAGCTTTTGTGTCGGCTAAAGAAATAAAACATTATTTTGATATTTTGAAACGGAACTGCTCTGAGAGATCAACTCCAATTGTCATGTGGTTCGAAAAAAATTATGTGAATTGTGCGCACACAGAACAACGGGCGTTGCACCGTCGGCTAAGAGTTCTCGCAGGGCGTTCACATATTGAAGTACACCCACTTATAGCCCCTTTATGGGAAGAGCAAATACGTGTGAAGGCATGTTTAACAAAAATAATTGCTGGTGAAACGCAAAGTACCAGGAAACGATACTTGATTAAGGAGAAAAAAAATTAAAAAAATTTGCGCGGAACGTAATGAGCGTTCCGAGTTAAGTTTTGTGACAGGACTTGCATATGGTATGAAATTAATTTAGTTATTCTTCTGTCATGAATATTTATTGTTGATGAGATTTCAACTGTTTTTGTTGTTTTGCGTTTTCGGGATTTTGGGTTTTCCGGATTTCGGATTTTCGAGATTTCATCTTGTTTTTAGTTCGTAGCCAAGCAGCATCAAATCAGCGTGGTCTGAGAGGTGTGGGCGGGATATACCTGTATTTCACTAAGTGCCAAAACAGGTGGCTTGTATTTACTGATGTGGGCGTACGCAGAAAACGCAGTGACTAGTTTTTGCCCCCTAAATTCCCGAGTCATTAGGAAAAAAAAAACAAATACAAAAACAAACAAAGTCTAAGGTTATGATACTAAGTGAGGAATGTGGTCGCTATCGCCGCAATGAGAGCTAGAGCTTTGCTGGAGAGGAAATCGAAATCGTGAAGAAATACGACTATCATGTAAGGGAAATAACTTAAAATCTAAGACTGAAGAGCAAAGAGGAGCTGAATGAGCATGAGACCTCTCAACGCAAGTGGTGCGTTTAAATTGGTTGAAGCAACATCGAGATCGGTAATTTTGATGCAGCAGGAAATTGGAGAAGTGAGCCCCACGAGGAAGTGGGAAAATTGCTTAGATCTTTTTTAAAAGACTGTTTCGTCTCCCATCTAGCTATCCGAACTAATTTCACAAAAACTCAATTTTATATTAAACTGGACCCATTTGGCTCGGAAGCTCAGAGTTAATTTTAGCGGTGGACTATGTGCATAGTTGGAGAACTATTTTATTCGGCTTCCGACCAAATTTAGGCATCAAGCTCAGAGATGAGTTCAAGGAGCAAGCAAGATCATCTACAATAAACTCAACTATGACTTGGATGAGAAGAATTTTTTTCAAGATAGGAGTAGTATAAAAAATATTTCAACAACTTCTAAAGCCAGAGGAGTACGCGAAGATGCCTTGCATTTCCTGTCAGTGTGTCCTATTAATCTACTAATCTACTTCGGAAGCACCGTGATATCCATAGAGAGGATAATTAGCATTCTGAATGAAGGTTGGAACCGACTCTATGCCTATTGCAAGGGCCGAAATAATAACTAAATATATTTAGTCTTATTTTTAATAATGAACTGAAACATAAAGGTGGTATTAATATATTTTTTTAATTAAATTAACTTAAACTTTATTTTATTCTATTTTATTTAAAATGTGCATTTTATTTGTACCTTGTACAATTGTTTGTTTTTACCTATGTATTTATGCAGATAAATAAGAATAATACAATAATCATTTTTTAATTCCATCAAATTGTATTTTTAAATGGCGATTGTTACATGCGATTCTTAAATTCGTTTGTGGGTGCAGAGATTCCGCGAAGCTTCTACAGCTCTGAATACCGCTCAGTTAGGGCCCAGCAGAGTACCAAAACATTCCTGAGCTTATGTGAAAACCCAAGAATCTCAGAACGGAAAAGAGCGACTACTTTGTGATTCTCGAAAACTGTCGTTCACGAAATTCTGCAGAAAGATTGGTAATTTGACGGTTAAAAGTTTAATTAGTGATTGAAAAAAAGGAAATAACTTTAATTTACAATATGTTTTCAAAAACAATATTTGAGAAATCTCGCACTACACTTTCAGCTGAATGGGCGCGTAAAAAAGCAAATTTGTAGCTGCTGGAAAATGTAATCTACGAATTAAACACCAACGGCATTTACATTATCCAAGAGTAAGTGTTTAGTGTACGTTATCGACGAACGGAATGGGCGAAAATTATAGTCGGATAATCACAGATTATTAGTCACACGTGGTTTCAACAAGATGGGACGACTCCGCATACGTACCACTAGAACCTCCATGTATTTATTGTGAGAATATTTCCTACGAAAACTAATCAGTCGATTTGGCAATGTGCTCTGATCACCGAGGTCTCCAAACTCAACTCCCATAGATTTTTTTTACGCTAATATCCATCACGAAATTCACGACATCCAGCCAAGCATGTGGCAGCATGTGGCACGGAACACGTTGGGTCGCTCGTAACAATGTGTGTGGTTAAATTAAGGAAATTTGGATGATAATATTTAAAAAAAAAAAAACAGAATCCGCATTCTTTCTCTTGAAGCCATCATCTCTCGCTTCCGAGAGGTCGTAATCCATGATCGTAGGTGGATCAGCTTCGAAACTTACTGTTTTCTAATTAGCGGTGTTTTACATCTCATTTTGAACTCGTACTTACCCGAATTGACTTAATAAGAAATTATTTAAAAAGAAAGAACTACATATTTTTCTCACTTGCTTTAACAAAACGTGTACTTCAAATCCGCATACGCGTGAAACATTGACTTGCAAACACAAGGACTTCATTTGGGAACAAAGCTTCGAATATCAAAAAGGAAGAAACAATAACTTTTTTTTTACAGATCCTAGCACTCTAGACGGTATTACCACTCTTAAAATACCGTTAAGGTTGTTGGACAATTGGATAGGGAGAGAGAGGCAACACCATATAGATGTTAAATTTTTTTTTTTTAATACATAGGTACTCGTGTACATATGTCATATTCTGTGTATCTTTAGTTTTTAATTAGTTTTATTTCGATACATATAATGCAGGTCGGAGTGTTTTGGTCGAATGCATATAAAATTTTATTGTTTTCTAAGTGTGGTGTATTGGGTTCGAAATAGGACGATTCGGGGTTCAATACCAGCCGTGCCCGAAAGACATTCTTTTTTTCAGGCAACTAAAACCTCGTGATATGAATAGTTACCTAAAATACAATAAGTCAATTTACACTAATAATTTACTTTCCCAGTTAAATGTTGGATGCCACCCATGGAGCGAAATAACCATTAAGCCCAAAAATCTTTCTTTATCCAATTTTCCAAAAAACTTAACACTTCCTCCGGCATTTTAAGAGTAGTAGTACCCTCTTGAGTGTTCTTTACAAAAAAGAAAAATTTAAATAATATTTAAAATGAAAAAAAAAAAAAAAAAAATTAATAACTCTGACATCACATTTTCTATTGTCCATATTTCAGCTACAACCAGGAGACCAAATTCTCGCAGTTAATAATGAAGATGTTAAAGAGGCACCAAGGGATCATGTTATCCAATTAGTACGTGCCTGTGAGTCGCAGGTGACCTTGCTTGTATGCCAACCGGCCAACATTAATGGACCAGGTCGTAAATCTACCCTTTTATCAGCTGGAAAACGGGCGAAGTTGCGTTCTCGACCCAGTCGAGTTCGCTTTGCTGAAAGCGTTTGCGTCAATGGAGCTCCTTTATTCCCGGTAAGTTAAACAAAAAATATAGAGATGTAACATAGAAAACGACATTATCTGTCTATGTCGTTATTTTGAATCTTTTTTGATGTTTATGCTCCCAGGGGTTCATTGGATTCGAAAGAAATAAAAAAATATATTGTCCAAGTTTCAAGTCTCTATCTTAATATATTAACCCGTGCCGCTTTGCACTGTAAGTTTCTTGTGTGAATAACATGGCATTGAACAATCAATTTCTTATTACAGCCAAAGTAACTGTTTTAAACTTGGCAGACTTCAAACTTATGATAGTAGCTATTGCTTAGAATTCTTACAGATTTTTAGCCATTATAATTTTATAGCTTCTGATAGATAAAAAATTTGTTTTATTTTTTTTCTAAAATTTTTTCTCCTTATGCTCCGTAGGTAGGGATCCGAATTTTGTTTCACTTGGCAACCGAACTGTTTGATCAAATAAGATATCACCATACGTCCTGTTGAACTATGGACCGCGTTTCTGTAAGCTCTAAAGAAGGGATTTATATGTCGACCTTAGACATATGCTCATTCAATACCCTATTAAATCGATCAACCATTCCATCAGATTGAGGGCATAGTAGCATTGTTCTTGTCTTCTTTATTCCCAGATATTGGCACACTTCCTGGAAGACTTTTGATTCAAAGTTTCGGCCTTGATCAGAATGTAGCTAGTTGTTGATTATCTGCTCTGCGACCTAGACCCCTTTTGATTTGGGATTGCGAACACTTCCGGCTATTTACTGAAGCAATCCATGACCACGAGGGTGTATCGGTTGTCATTAAATGTTTCGGGAAACGGGCCAGCAATGTCAGCGATGTATTGTTGCATTCGTCCCTGTGGGTTTACTTTTAGGCACATGTGATGCACTTTTTGCATCAATTCTCGACATCTTGTTTTGCGCTTAGCCAATAGAAACGTTGCCTTACGTTCCCTTTTCCAACGTATTCATTATTTCGAAATGGCCTCCTGGGATTCCGTCATGTATTTCAAGGAGCACTTGACTGACTCCGGACGGTGGATCAATTAGCTGCATATGAGATGTTGTTCCATCTGCACTTTCCCTTCAGAAAACCATCTTGAAGACAAAGCGAGTCCCACTGTGCCCAATATGCCTTCAGAGGTCAGCTCCGGTCCGATATCTTCTGCCGACTAGGTCTTTCCTCGTGTTCTTTCCAGGCCAATATTGATTCGATGTCATTATCTACCTGTTGGGAGGAACGGATTTCGTCTGTACTCCAACCCGCTACTGGCTCAGTCTATATCATTTGGATAGTGGCCTGGTCCTTCGCTTCCTTACGGTTGCCGTGTTAACATTTGACTCCGCACTGTCGACGAGAGAGAGCATCAGCGTTTGAGTGGAGGTTTCGTTGCGGTGTTGCACTTCGAAGTCGTAGTCCTACAACTATAATACAGCTACTTTTGAACTTCTAGATGTGAGTATCGTTTTAGATATACCATTCCAAAGATAGCGCTCTTTACCTGAAGACGCAGGACATTGATGTGTTCATGCCACAGAAAATGCTTGTCAATGGTTACTCCGAGGTGTTTAATGTTTCTGACTACCTTAATTGCGATCCTATTTGTTGGTAGTGGACAGCGGCCATTTCGATGAAAGATTTGAATAGTTTCCATTGGCTTGGAATAAGTCCGAATGTGCACTACCTTTGTTTTGGTTGTCCGACAGTTTGAAACGACTCCTCTCAATCCCAGTCTGCTGACATTTTCCACAACTTTATCATGTATCAAAGTATCGAATGCCTTGCTGAAATCGATGCATAGTACCACTAAGTGATGGTTTATATTTGGTCCCGCATTAACCGCATTGGTAAATTCCCCCAATAATGATTGTGTGCTCTTGCCTTTTCGAAACCCGTACTGGTTTGCGTGAAATACTTTGTGCGTCCACATAAAACTGTTAATCCGATTAATAATTATCTCTAACAGGAATTTTTCAACAGCTGATAGAATTGCAATCGGCCTATAATTTTCTGTGTGGTTTTTTATCCCTACCTTTAAATGGGACGAATTATAGACATTTTCATCAGCTTTGGCACATAGCATTGACACATACTGCGGTTTATTATTTTAGTTATTACCGCAGTAAGATACATAGCATTAACTTTGAGATCAACTGGTCTAATATTGCCAGCTCCAGGACTTTTTTTGTTATTTAATAGATAGAGTATCTTATAAACTTCAGGTTACGTTGCTTCCTCTAAGTAGATGCTTTGTTGAACTTGCCAGTTCTCATGGTTTGAAGTTTTTGCGTAGCAGGCATGAATAATATTTGCCGCTTGATTCGAAAATTGCTCCGCGAATTTCTCAACTATGTCTTTCAAGCCTTTGTCAGCTTCTGGAAAATTGCTTTTAATAGTTTCGTCTACCGAGCCTTTCTTTCTTGCAAGAAGTTCATTGACGATACTCCACGTTTTCCTCGGGTCATTTTGAGCATTTACGAATTTTTGTTTATAATAATTGGCTTTTATAAGTTGGATATTCTTATTAACTGTATTTCGAATTTTCTTGTATTCACTTTAAATATTTCACACCTCGAGATATTTTTCCACCCCATATATAGTTCATCCCTTTTTTTGCACTTTGGGATATTTCGTGCGTGATCCATGGCTTATGTTTCCGTGTTCTTTTGGCTGTCCCCGTTTTGCATGCTTCGGTGTATATTTTATTCATTTTGTATTCGTAATAGAATACGATATTTTTGTATAGTACCCCCAGGGCATTTTCTTGCAGTAGTTTTCGCCAGTCTGTATACTTTATTCGCTCATTAAGTTTTTGTTGATGTATTTTACCTGAGTTTCACAAGGCGTTTCTATGCTATTTAAACCTTTCGTTGCATATAAGACGGCGTAATGGTCAGAGAAATCAGTTTCAATAATCGCTGAGAGCGTGTCCAGCTTGGTAATGCTAACATATATATGGTCAATCAAAGTCTCAGTGTTGTTTGATATATCAACACGTGTGGGTCGTTTGATTACGTTTGTTAAGCCTTTTCGGGCCCTCAACGCACCGTAAATGTCTTGGAACCATATATTCATAATAATATAACTCTATTCTATATTCTATGTAAAATTGGCATGGTTACCTTAATTATTCAAAATTGGGCATAATTCAAACACTTTGAGGGCGTATGGTGTGGCCTTCGCCGCAACCTAACCGTCTGGCATAAATGAATCTAAAGCAAGCAAATCCTGCTCTATCGTTTTCAATAAAAATTAAATGGTTATCTCCCCTATTCCTTTTGGGCATAATTTCGCATTTTAAAAGTACTGTTATTTTCCTCGGCCGTCAGTGAGGACTGCCAGACTGCCTTATTTGAAATCACACTAATAAATACTACCTATGAATGTACATATTTTTTGGTTATCCTTCACTGCCAAATCTATACTGCGGGCTCTTAGACTAGAAGGGGACAATATAGATTTAGATGAATAAACTTGTATTTCCAATTGTCTGACTACATTCCGGGAATTTGTTGATCCCCTTCTTCTGAACAGGTGTTCTTCAACGCTGGCAAAACCACTGCGTAACCTTTTTCATGAATCCTACTTTTTAGGACTCTTTCCGAGCAGATGGAAAACAGCATTTATCCAGCCTGTCCGTAAAAAAGGCGAATCTTCTTCTCTCTCCTCCTACAGACCCATTGCACTTACGTCCCTTCTCTTCAAGGTCATGGACACGCTGATAAACCGTCAGCTCATAGAATATCTCGAAACACGAAAACTTCTCAATGACGGGCAATATGGCTTTCGTAGCAACAGGTGCACTGGTGATCTAGTGAAAGCAAGATAGTTGCACTTGATATTTCTAAGTCATTTGACAGAGTTTGGCAACAGGTTCTTTTGTCGAAAATGCGTGCTTTTAGGATCGATGACACTCTTCTTCCATGGATTGGAAATTACCTTTCGGAACGTTCAATTCAAGTTGTCTTGGATGGTTTCAAGTCTCATATTCACAAAATAAATGCTGGTGTGCCCCAGGGCTCCGTTATCTCTCCGACACTCTTTTTCATTGTTTTCAATGATCTCTTGTCTACCGCTTCTAATCCAATATATTCCTTTGCTGACGACAGTACTCTCTGCTTTTCATATTCGTTCCCAGACTCACGTTCCTGCTCTTCGGCTGTAGAACGGCAACGCCAGCTTATGTCAAACTCATTAAATTCTGATATCAACAGCATAACCAATTGGTTAACTATCAACAGAGTGGAATTTAATGCTTCCAAAACACAAAGCTCTCTGCTGTCGTTAAAGCGAAATTTAACTATTTACTGATAACAGCAATACCACACTGACACCAGTGCTACAAAAAGAAGTCAATCGACCCAAAAAAATGTCTCGCCACAACTACGAATTAAATTTATAAATAAAATGAACAAAAATTCTGGTTCCCGACGTGTTTAGACTTTTTATTTACTTTAAATTATTTTTTTTTTTATAAATTAATCAGGCAATTCACTTCACGCATTGACTCCTGCGTGAAGACTATGCCGTTCTCAATTTGTCTGCTCCTTTTAAGCGCCATCCAGTTTTCCTTTTTCCCTGTTTTTTCCTTTAAAAATTATCTGCTTCCTTTGTTTTGTTTCCGTTGCAACTCTAAAATCGATCCCAAATTCACAAACCGCTTCTATTTGGAGAAGTTCTACGTCACAGGAAACGGCAGATTTTCCTTTTCTTGCGGTTGGTGTTTTTTTTCTCCCTTCGGTGAATACTTTATTGGTAAACAATTATTTATTTTCACGCGCCGGAATGCAAACGATAGAATACAAGCTGTTGAACTGTACCTGATAGTTTACCTCTCACATTCTGTACGGATTTGAACTGTTACAGTAAATGCTTTTTGAATTGAGAGAGTAGGCGAATTCAAATACTTGGGCTTAACGCTAGATTCTAGAATGTGTTTCTCGAATCACATAGAATCTTTGAAGAAGTATCTCCGTAGCACCCTCCGTTATTTCTATTACAATATTTGCGGAATACTCGTATCTATTCAGCAATGTTGCTAGAAACAATCTTTTATGGAATCTTTCATTCCAAGCTTCAATATGGAATAATTGTTGGGGGAGCGCTTACATGAATAAGATTAAACTTCTCTTAACCTTGCAGAAAGATATTTTGTGAAAAATATGCCGTAAACGTTTTAGATATCCTTGTGTCCCATCGTTCTTTGACCAAAAAGTCCCTTCAGTTCGCCATTTATATTGCTTCAAGGTGTTAAAAAGATTTTTTTATGCAATCAGGAAATCACAATTGTCAATTGATATCCAACCCATTTACTTCATAAATAAGGGCTGAAACGAATAAAATCTGTGAATTTTAATACGGGCTATACTTAAAATAAAATAGAAATTGCAATTCCATTTTGTACCCAAATTACCCTGTATAGTCTCTAGTTTCAGTTTTTTTATTGATTTTAGTTCGGTGCGGTTTAAAATATTTATAAAATATGAGCCAAGAGGAACGCCGTAAAAAGATCATCGACAAATGGCTCGAAAATACTTTGCGTCCAAACCATTTCATCGCAAAAAAATTAAACATAGCACGCAGTACAGTGGATTCTGTTATTAAACGATATTTGGAGACGTTGACAGTTAAGCGATAATAGAAAAGTGGAGCTAAAAGTGTATCATACAAAGTTGGACAGGAAAATAGTGGGTACCATCGTAAAAAACCGGACTATGACATCCAGAGATGTTGCTTGGAAATGTAATACCAACCAAACAATGGTACAAAGATCTAACAAATGTAACGGTCTAAAAATACGAAAAAAAAATTAACAAAAGTTACTGAAAAGCAAAAAAAGTCATAAAAACACGAGCCCGAAAGCTATACGAGTTGATCGGATCGACCAGAAAGCGTGTTTTGTTTTGGATGACGAAACTTATGTCAAAGCCGACTTTACTACTCTTCCAGGTGCGCAGTTTTACAACTCGTTTGAAGCTGAGATTCTTCCGCAATCAACAACATCGATTGGGATTGAAAAATTCGGGTCAAAATATCCCGTTTGGCAAGCCATTTGCCAATGTGGACACAGAGGCTTATCGTTTATTACAACGGCAACAATTAGCGGAGAAGTGTACATTAACGAGTGCCTAAAAAAACGGTTAATTCCTTTCTTAAACAAACACGAGGGTTCAACATTATTTTGGCCAGATTTAGCTTCAGCTCACTATGCTCATGCGACGTTGAGCTTTCTTATTGCTAAAGATGTCGACTTTGTCCCAAAAGACATGAATTCATCCAATGTTCCACAGTGCCCTCCCAGTGAAAGGTATTGGGCTTTGGTCAAAGCTACGAGTAAATTGAGGAAAAGTGAGCAGTGTGCAAAGGACGTAAAAGATTTTAGTGCTAAATGGAAAAGAGGGTCCAAAAAGATCACGGATGTAATTGTCACCAACCTTATGAAAGACATTCGAAAGAAGTTAACGAAAGAATGGGAACCCAAATAATTTTTTTTATTTTTTGTAATTGTGAATGAATTTAATAAAAACAGAGTTTTAAAGCAAATAAAAAAAATTTACATGAATTATGAAAATATTTTTTTTTTTACTTTGAAGTTTCCAAATTTTATTCGTTTCAGTCCTTAAAGTACCAGTACCCAATTCCTGTACTATTGCATTTCGTAATTTTTACTCTGTATCATCGTGTAGACTTTTCAATAAGCTTCTACAGTCAAATAAGGACAACAACAATACCGGTAGTGTTTATTAAGCAATTAAAATTGTGGTTGCTCAATATTAGTTATATCAGCCTTGAATCAATTCTTTCTGATATTTTGGCCTAGTTTTTACCTCTGTTTCTTGTTGTATCTTCTTTTATCCATTACTACTTCATTTTAAAATAAATTATCAGTTTCAATTGCAAAACTCAAGAGCTGCCATCACTCGGTCCATATTATTTGGATGAATCAATAGAGCTTCGATGACTTCTCTGGTCTCGCCTTTGATGCACTTCTGTAGGCGAAATATGTTTTCAATCTTTGTATAGCTGAACATCTGTGTGGACTTTTGAAGGCAGTGGAAGACATCGGCCATTCCTCCGGCCTTCCGGTGAATTCGGGGAGATCGTGTAACTTCCTGCCACTGTGTGGAGTTGGCTAACTCACGCTGTATGACGGCGATGAAATGGACCTTGGTTAACGCCGCTCTTTAAGAATTCAACAAGTAATCAAGAAAAGGCATTTAATAAGGCAGGTAATAATTGAAAGATGTTTTGGGCAACTGAAGAGGAGATTTCCAGCTGCAAAACTGCATACGTCTTAATTTAGAAAATATTCCAAATATAATTGTGGCATGTTTCATTTTGCACAAGCATTTAAAAGATAACAACGATTTGCAATTTGCCAGAAGGCGTAGAAGATATTTTTGTTCATGGTTATGAAGAATTAATGGCCAGTGTCGGTCAAATTCGACGATTGGGGCGTATAAAGAGAACGGAATTAGCAGGAGTAATATGTAACGCAAATTCATTGAACTTTATTGTATGTACTCGTATCTTCAGAATATAAGAAAAATAGTAATAATAAATACAAATTAAAATAAAAAACCCTGTTCCAAAAAAACTGTTATTTCAATAAAATCTAAAAAGTATTTTTACCACTTAAGGTTTCTATAGGAGTCTGCCTAGTTGTGGACAGAAGCAATGTGATATGAATATCTCCCTGGACAGGTACGATTTTTCTGTTCAAGTATACAGCTGTTTGAGAAGCTTCTGCAAATCCATGTATTTCGATACATTTAACATCAGGAATTGTTATTTTTTCAACTGTGTATATGTAGTTCCTGACGAAATTGCATCATTTTCCTAGCTACTTCGTCAGGAATTGGTTAATCCAATCCCATCGATATTTTTCAATCCACAGATCCTGCATTACAATGATTGGTGCCACCATCCCAATGGTTCATATAGTTTAGTGGGTTGTCCATGAACCGTGTATGTTCCTTAAAATGGCACTGGTGCCCTGTGGTCTCTTAGGTTCTTATCTGCATTTTCTTAATTTATTTTATTCGTTTTTATGTCACTACAAAAATAATTTAAATGTCTTACCAACTAGGGTGGCTTGTGTTCCACTTTCTCAAATTAATCCGCCTATTTTTAGTACTCCAATGAGTTGCATTTGCGATATTTTTGCCTCTACTAGTGAATTTGAACCTAATATTAAGTTGTTTCTACATAGAAGTCTCTTTTTATTATGCTTGCTGTGTTTGGATATTCTTCTGATTCCTCATCGGCAAGTAGATTTAGTACCGTATGTGAGGGTTGTTAATTTTATTGTAATTGTTGGTTTGGAAACGACCGCTATAATATTGCTTGAAAATCCTTTTCCATATTTATATCTAATACTACTCATTTCGTAAACATCTTCACACTTTTTGTGTTCAATTGCGATTTCCTTATTTTGAGCAAATTTTTCTGCATCCAAAAATAGTTGCAGTTCTTCATCTATGTATGTCTCTTAGCGTTATTATTGATACAATGTTTTTGTTCCTCAGTTCTATTTTTTCGGATAAAATCTATCTGAATTGTGTATTTTGCGCAAATATGTCTTCCCCAGTTTTATTTACTCGATCCAAAATCATTTCGGGAAATACAGTATTGTTCGAAACCTAAGCAACTTTTTCTTCTAAATTATTCAAAGTCGAATATTTATGTATTTGTTATTATTTTTACAACTAAGATAATTTTAATTTATTACAGTTAGTACTTAGATAAGTTTAGAAAAAACAGAAGTAAAAAATCAATTCATTCAAAGAAAAAATAAATAAATGCAAACTCCTCTCAAAATGCAGCTGTTCGAAACCTAAGCAACTTCTACGTAAACACAACTGTTCAGCGAAAAACGGTACCTTACGGTAATTTTTTTGCAACTTTTTTGCAATTTTGCATGCAACGCCTTTTGTTTAAATTAGTTGAGAGCATTTGTTATGTAAAGAGGTTCGAGTTCACACCCGTGTTTTCAATTGATGTACGAGTATTAATTAATTATGACGCGTACACAGTATGAACAAACGATAAAAAATAAAATAATTAAGTGTTATAAAAATGGAGAATCACAAATATCAATAGCTAAAAAGTTCAATATCAACAAATTTATTATTTCACGGCTTATTAAGAAATATAGAACAATTGGAACAACCGAGAAAGTGAATTTCGGTGGACGTCCTGGCAAAACAACACGTCGGATCGATAGAAAAATTCTCCGTTTGATCACAAAGAACCCTTTTATGTCATCGAGAGACATTGCGAATGAATTGCAACTCAACGTTAGTTCCGTGCACTGGAAAACGGCTTAAAAAGTTATTCACCATCTAATAAGCCCTTATTAGCAGAGAAACATTTAAAAAAAGGTATACCTAAAATAATTTTAGTTTCTTGTCTCGAATGTTAAAATTTTAAAACACTTTCAGATTAGATTTTGCAAAAGCGCATATAAATTGGTCCGTAGACAAGTGGAAGACGGTTTTTAGTGATGAATCAAAGTTCAACCTGTTCAACTCTGATGACATCTGTCACGTTCGGTGAAGAGAGGGTCAAAAGCTGAATCCCCGGTATTGCATAGGCACAGTTAAGCATGGAGGGGGGAGTGTAATGGTGTGAACTTGCTTCTCTGCGAATGGAGTTGGACCTTTTTGCCAAATAAACACCAAATGCTACCATACGCCGAATGGAATATGCCACTTCGATGGGTGTTTCAGCATGGCAATGACCCGAAGCATTCATTGAAGCTGGTCAAAGAATGACTGTCGACCAAAGGGACATATCATTGGCCAGCCCAATCCCCCGACTTGAATCCTATTGAAAATCTGTTTGGCATCTTAAAGCGCAGAGTTGGGAATCAACGTTTCAAAAATAAGGATGAGCTCATGACCTGTTTGAAAACGGAATGGAAATCGATACCAACGTCCACAATACAAAACCTAATTGTGTCTATGCCCCGTAGATGTGCGGAGGTAATCACAAATAAAGGTTATCATACTAAATATTAAAAGTTGCTTAGGTTTCGAACCGCTGCATTTTGAGAGGAGTTTATTTATTTTTTTTCATTGTATGAATTGATTTTTTATTCTTGTTTTTTCTAAATCTATTTAAGTACTTCCTTTAATAAATAAAAATTATCTAAGTTCTAAAAATAATAACGAATACATAAATATTCGACTTCGAATAATTTGGAAGAAAATGTTGCTTAGGTTTCGAACAATACTGTATATAAAATCCAATTAAAAGATTTATTGGCCCGGTATATCAAAAGTTGGATGTGCGTACAACGTAATTTTTGTTTAAGAAATGATTTCTATTGCTGATTTTTATAAATTCATCAGGCTGAGTGTTTGTCAGAGTTCTAAGGACTAATGCCTCGCGATATAAAGTGTACTTGAAAGGGTATCGTGGCGTTTACTTGGCCATGCCTTCAATTGTTACATCTGCCTTGAATTTAGGACAGCCTAGCATTTGCACGGTACATTCCGTAATAAACGCAGCTTGAGACCCTGAATCAATTATATTAAAGCTCTTAAAAATTCATATGTGTTGTGTATGGTTCTTGCTTTTGCAATTGCAGTTGCAAGTGAGGTACATCCTGCTGAACGTTGCTGATTAAGTTTAATTTTTTCTGAATTGTCTGCCACTAAAATATGGTTTGGTAGGAATCATGGTGTCGTTCGCACATAGCGCATTTCGAAGAAATAAAACGTTTTTCTTTATTTTCATGGTTTAGCCATTTTGAGCTATTTTATTTTATTTAATAAACGATATTCTTTCAGGAACTCTGAAGCATATGCACATGAGTATATGCAAAGTTGACCCGTACAGCATTTGCAAGTTTAAAAGTTTATATGATGATTTTTTTAAGTCTGTCTACTTTCTGAACTAATACGAGTAAATAAGCTATTAATGGACCCCATTGCTCCCAAGTTTTTAATTGCATGCGTACTTTCCTGTGTTGAATCATGCATTTGTTTTATTAAATATGCATCATGTATTTGTTTTATGATATACGATATTAGGCTGATTAATCAACTTGTCAAGATACATACGAGTATGTTCAACATTTTCCTCCGTGCGTCGTTGTTGTTATCAGACAATGTTAGATGTTGAATTAGTTTTATTGAGCGCTTAAGGTAATTAATTGTTGCCACATTTTCCAGGTTATTATTAATATGGATTATCTTTTCGTAAATCTCTCTAAAAGCTATACAGTTCATATATCCCCGTTAAATGTCGGAATACTTGTTCGGGACAGTTTAACATCATAGATTTCGTTGCGATTATCTTCGTCATTTCTAGCAACTTTTCTTTCGATGCTGTGCAACTTCATCGTGAAGCTGCGGTATTCCACTTCCTGAAATTTATAACTTTGATCGTCTGAGTAACTACCGATTTCGCTAGCATGCAGTAAGATTTCTTAATGCAATTGTGATATGCTTTTCCGCATACCCTTGGTTTAATTTACCTTAAACTGTCAAAAATTAAGCGATTTTCCGCCTTCGTGCAAAGCCTCCGATACTTTCTTAATATAATTTTTATGTAAGGACATTCTTATATTTGCATTTCTATACGTTAGAAAAAGACTCCAATCCTATGCTGTGTTCGGATAGACTTTTCCAATTCAAGTTGGTCGTTGAATTACCGATTTTCCATTGCTAAAGTACCGGTACCAGTTCGTAGTTAGTTCACGGTTAAAGTTCCGAAAAAACTTACATAAAAAAGTACGCAACACATTACAACGGAGCACATTTAACACTGAAGTATGCTTTTTTAGCATATCAAATAAGGTTCAAGATATGGCCTGAATATAAAATGCAGATGCAACTTCTATAGCATCAATATCCAATGAACACTAAAACTCAATAAACTATTAAAACGAGGAGTTTTAATTTTTTTAACCAAAAGCTACTTAAGAAAACACTAAAGTGAACTATCAACTGTGCCAGGTATTATAACATGTTTCCTCTTTCTAATAAAAGACAAGACTTACAAGAAACAGCTAGTTATACATTCTAGCTTAATAGTTCGAACCTAAGTTCAAGCCTTTATTAATGGCTGACCTAGTGAAAAGAAGAAAACATCTACGTGAGGTTCCAACAAATTATACTTTCATTTCATTTTATGTAACTTTATGTGGGTGGCCGTGGCTCAAGTGGTAGTGGACTGGCTTCCAAATCGGAAGGTTCGGTGTTCGAATCCCAGCCTCACCCGAAAGACATATCATCCATTTTTGCAGTTAACGAAAATCAAGTAAGACGAGTAGTTGACTAGAAATCAACATCAAGCCAAATTCCACTAAGAATTTAGTCTCCCCATTAAATGTTGGATGCCACCTATGGAGCGAAATAACCACTGAGCCCAAACATCTTTCTTTCTCTCTCTATCCCATTTTCCAAAAAAAACTTAACACATGCTGAGGCATTACAAGTGTATTCATACCCACTTGAGTGTTAAGTTCTTTTATAAAAAAATAAAAAAAAAAATTGCTAACTCATATATGGGGCATTAAATAAATCACATAAATCGAAATAAACCAACACAAGTAAATGTCAATGCATGATAATGTTAAAGAGTTCATTAACCCTATGTAAAGCTTAGCAGGTTTTAGGCTAAAATTTTCCTCAGCACTCAGCTTCAGTTAGAACTAATCACACATCAAAATATGATAGTAAATTTTATAACATCTAATTTCGTAGTTTTATTGCACTTTAAGTTTAAATTTAAAATATCGTTCGATTTAAACTAAGTTGGAAACAATTGGTAAAGTGATAAACGTGGACAAAACCAAGTATTTTTACTCAACTTGGTTATGAGCCTTTCGATCCAGTTTTACTGTATGATGCAAATGCATCGATAGAAGCAATTACTGTGAGTTTACACAGCATAAAGAGAACGATCTCTACTTTTAATTCTCCCCACAGAGTAGGCCTACCTAAAATAAGTAAAGTAAGGTATTTTTGTTACAGTCCTCAATGATTACAACATTTTCGTAATTAGATTTTTAATTTTGGAAATTTTCTTGCCTAATACAAGATATAGATATTTGTATTTTTTAACCTTGATGAAAGGGTTTGGTTTTTTCTAATTTCAAATGTCGTACGTACCTTCTCGTCATGAGTCATTCAATTATTCGTAATTTGTAAAAACTAAACAAATTACTTTCTTTCTGGTTCTAGCCTTCCGCATTTTCACTGGGCGACATCTGTGTACCACCAATGGCAAATGTACTGAAAGTGTTTCTTGAAAATGGCCAAACGAAGTCATTCAAATATGATGCAACAACTACAGTGCAGGTAAGATATATCATATGTATTTACTTGTCATATCACACCCCGTTCCACTTCAGATTCACCCGATTCATGAAAAATATGTGGAGATAATCAACCCTATTTTTATAATTATTTTCATAACATACTTCCACTGATACATTTAAGCATAAAAAATAATAATCATCTTACAAAATCTACAGTTATTAATATTTCAAATAAAGTGAAGCAGTTTTTCAATAATAGGAAGTGCATTGCTTTTTTTATGTTAGCAGCAGATCCTCCGACTTGAAAAAGATATTAACATGTACCGGGTGTCCCAAAAATCAACGTCAAGCCGGAAACGGGTGATAGGTGAAGAATTATAAAAAAAAATCTAAGTCATGTACTTTTAAAATTATTGACACTCAAAAAAAAATCGAGAAATCTGACACCCAGTGACGATCTTTCAAGTACTGTGACCACAAATCTTTATCACAGAGCACACAAAACACTACGTTCTCTTGGTGTATACTCTCAGGATCGCTTTACACAACTATTGTTTGTTGCGCGACTAAACGTCATCTACCGATCTTCTAACGATCATCTAACGAATGTTCAAACTGTTCGCTATCAGCGGCAATGCAAGTTATACATCTTTAAAAATTTTAAAAGTAAATTTTAATAAATATCGTTTATGAAGATAAAGAACAAAAGGGCGCGTTCCTTGACGCAGACAAGCAGACTTACCGACTTTTTATTGCCATGTAGGCTATTTGATTTTGATTATTATGCCATGAGTTAATACGTGTTACTACTAAAGGCAAATTGATATCAGATATAGAATAATGTATACCGGATCAAATGCTTGAAACTATTTTTGTATCAATAGCAAAACGTGTGTCATCAGATTCTTCCAATAACATCATGATGCAGTTGTGTTTAGAACTAGAACTAGGTTTAATAAATTATATTCTCCTTAGAAGGAATTCATTCGGATAGCGACGATTTGTTCAAAAGAAAGGAAAGGTACGTTTGTAAAAAAAAGATGGAAAATTTTCTGTTCGACATAAAAGTTGTCAAAAAAAGAAGTCAATCGGATGCGGTGTGCAAAGTCAACGCATTTGAAAAACAATTATTAAAAAACAATATTGAAATGAAAAATATTCCACCGATGCAAAATGAAAATCTGGTCGAATTTGTCCAAGCTTTGGGCAAGACAATTGATTACAATGACATCACTGGTGTTTACAGAACAAACAAACGAAATCTAGAAAAATTAACGATAATTGTTTCATTTGTCAGTCAAACATGTAAATCTAACATAATTAAGAAGGCAAATGCCGAACGCAACATACCTATTACAGAAATTAGCAAAAACAACACACAAAAGAAGCGATTATGGCTATGTAAACAATCATCTGACACAAACAAATAAGCATCTTCTTTGGTTATACAAATTGGTACATGCAACGATACGAGGGGCGTTCAATATATTCTCGGTATCGATATGAAGGAAAATGCGAATTCAATTTAAATTGTTTTTATTTTTCAATATAATCTCCCCTGACATCAATGCATTTGTTACATCTTGAGATAAGCTTTTTTAAACCCTCAAAAAAAATAAATTTCCTCTTTCTCTGCAAAATACCGACTTGAGTTCTTCATCATCCGAAAATCTTTTTCCACGAAGACATTTTTTCAAATCCGGAAACAGGAAATAATCACTAGGGGCAAGGTCTGGACTATAGGGTGGGTGTTGGATTTCTTCGAAACCACAATCTCGCGCAGCAGCCTTGGAAACTCGCGCCGTGTGAACAGGAGCGTTGTCATGAAGAAGCAACACACCCGCTGCGAGTTTACCCCGTCTTTTCTTTTTAATTTCCTCCCGCAAATTATGCAAAGTGGAAGCGTAGTATGTGGCGTTGATGGTTTCACCTTTTTTTTTGTACTCAATGAGCAAGATTCGCTTTGAGTCCCAAAAAACTGTGGCCATGAGCTTCCCGGCAGACAGAGTGACTTTGAACTTCTTCGGGGGGTCTGTTCCTTTTTTATGCCACTGCATGGACTCTTGTTTGCTTTCAGGGTCATAGTAGTGGACCCATGTTTCGTCCCCAGTAACAATTCGATCCATAACACCGCCCGCGTTCTCACTACACATCTCCAAAAGCTCGTCTCAGTTGCCATTATGATTCTGTTTAACTAGAGATAAAACGCGAATTAATAATCACATTTATATGAAATTTTACATGAATGCACTAAAATAATAGTATTACTTGATAAATAAGTCAATTTATATATACAACCACAGCTTCACCCCGATACCGAGAATATTTTGAACGCCCCTTGTATAGGTAAAATCTGCAACTACATAGTTCACGGTTGTATGTTTAAGAAACAGAATAAATAGCCAAACATACGAGGGCGGGTCAATAAGTCCGTGACGTTGGGATTAAAACACAGATTTTTTGATAAAAAAATAATTTTATTTTTCAACGTAGTCTCCCTTGAGCTCTATACACTTTGTCCAACGCTTCTCCAATTTTTTTATCCCTTCCAAAAAAAATGATTTGTCGAGGTCCTCAAAATAGGCCTTTGTTTGCGAGATGACTTCATCATTGGAGTCAAATCTTTTTCCACCAAGCCATTTCTTCAGGTTTGGGAACAAGAAGTAATCGCTCGGAGCCAAATCTGGAGAATAGGGTGGATGAGGGAGCAATTCATAGCCCAATTCATGGATTTTTGCCATGGCAACTGCACTTGTGTGCACCCATGCATTGTCTTGGTGCAAAAGAACTTTTTTCTTGGCCAAATGAGGTCGTTTTTTTTTCAAATCGTCATTGAATCGGTCCAATAAGTTGGCATAATATTCCCCATTGATTGTTCTTCCCTTTTGAAGGTAGTCAATGTGGATTATCCCGCGTGCATCCCAAAAAACAGTCGCCATAACTTTATTGGCTGACAAACCCACCTTGGCCTTCTTTGGCGCCGATTCACCCTTAGAAACCCACTGTTTTGACTGTTGTTTGTTCTCTGGTGTGTTGTGATGGATCCATGTTTCGTCCACGGTTACAAAACGGCGCAAAAACTCCTCCATATTGCGATTAAACAACGCCAAACCTTCCTGTGAAGTTGTTACACGATTGCGTTTGTGGTCGACTGTGAGCAAACGCGGCACCCATCTTGCGGAAAGCTTTCTCATGCCCAAGTGATCATTCAAAATTGAAACCACTGAGCCATGCGAGATCCCTATGGCTTCCACAATCTCTCGCACTTTCAATCTTCGGTCGGCCAACACCATATCGTGAATTTTTTCGATTGTTTCGGGTGTAGAGACCTCAACTGGGCGTCCAGGACGTTCGGCATCTTCAGTGCTTGTACAGCCACAACGAAATTCAGTAAACCACTTTTTTACCATTGAAATCGATGGTGCAGAGTCCCCATAGTATTTATCAAGCTTAGCCTTGGTCTCGGTAATGGTTTTTTTTCGCAAGAAATAATGCTTAATAAGCACACGAAATTCACTTTTTTCCATTTTCTCCTCAAATTAGTGAGTAGTCTGATAAAAATAGCTGTCAAACACAAACTAACTGACGCAGCAAGTTTAAATTTTGACAGGAGTCAACTGACAGATGCCTGTTGACAGGAGCAGTGTTGCTGTTTCAGTAAAGAGGTCAGAAATTCAAAAAGTCACGGACTTATTGACCTCGTATCATGATGGAAAACGAATACAGTGAAGCTGATGTCAACTTTAGGGTAATACGAGGGTTGTCTCCTTGTAACTCTACACACTTCTCCCAGCGATGCTCCCATCTCTCCAACCCGTCCAAATAGTACTTGGCATTTTTCTCTGAAAAATAATTGTTCACGAAGGTGATTGCCTCTCATTTGACGAAAATCTCTGTCCTCCGAGCGCAGTTTTTAGATGAGGGAACAAAAAGATGTCGCTTCGGGCTAGATCTGGTCAATAAGGCGGATGGTCAAGCAGTTCAAACCGTAATTCATGAATTTTCGCCATGGCAACCGCTGGGGTGTGAGACGGCGCGTTGTCTTGGTGAAACAGGATTTTCTTTTTCTGCAAATGTGGCCGTTTTTCCGCAATTTCTGCCTTCAGCTTGGCAAGTGATGATGCATAGTATGCTCCTGTAATGGTTTTTCCTTTTTGAAGATATCTACTAAGATAACCCTTTTACTATCCCAAAAAACAGTCGCCATCACTTTGCTAGCCGAAAAAACAGTTTCTGGTTTTGTTGGAGCCGGCTCGCCCTTTGCAGTCCATTGTTTTGACTGAATTTTTGTTTCGGGCGTATAATGGTGTACCCAAGTTTCATCTACAGTAATTAATCGGCGCCAAAACTCGAATTTATTGTGCCTAAACTGCGCCAACAGAGCGTTGGAAATGTTCATTCGAACATGTTTTTGGTCTAACGTAAGCAAACGCGGCACCCAACGCGCGGACAGCTTTCTCATGCCTAAATCTTGATTTAATATGTAACAAGCACGTTCTTTGGACATTTTCATAACCTCTACTATCTCTCTCACTTTAATTTGGCGGTCGTCTAACACCATTTGGTGAACTTTAGCATTGTTATCGTCAGTGGTTGCAGTTTTTGGACGTCCCGAACGTTCATCATCTTCCAAGCTCTTACGGCCACGTTAAAATTCAGCTGCCCAAAATTTCACTGTGGTAAATGATGGTGCAGAGTCCCCATACACAGAGTCCAACTCATTTTTGATTTCCATAGGTGATTGCCTTTCAAAAACAAGAATTTAATAACAACTCCGATACTCAATTTTTTCCATTTTCCCAAAAAAACACTCACATCGACTCATTCAAACGACTGCCAACTAAAAGTGCTCCAAAATGGCTTCGTATATGGAGTTACTCGCATCGAAAGTGAATTTTTAAAAAATTTTAATTTTTGCTGCACTAGATCTATTACGGAAACTTGGGATAATTATATAGCTGAAATTGGAAATGTTTTAAATTATGTCGACATCTTAGTATTAACTGAATTTGTTAATCGGAAAGGAATAAAAGGCGGGGTGTTGCAATATTTATAAAAAAATAATATAACATATGTAATTATACCTATGAACCCCATAAACTATGAAGGAATTCATTTGAAAATAACACATAGAAACGAAAAGAAATATATTCATACAGACGACCAAAACTAAGCGCAATTCGTTTCATTGAAGAATTGAATACAGTTATCAACACAGAAAAGGAAAATGTCGTCTTAGGTGATATGAATATGAACATACTTGACGAAAACAACTCAATAGTTCTGAAATATACGGAGATGATGGCATCAAAAGGACTTACAAATGCCATAAAAAGGCCAACACGTGCTGATCCTAGACGAAATACATCCACCCTTATAGATCACATATACGTAAGCATCACGAAGCAAGAAATATTTTCAGCAGTTGTGCAAACTGATCTTGCCGACCATTATGCCATACTGTATACTACAAAAGGTCTACAGGATGATCGATTGATCGAATAAATCAATGCTGTATATATTAATCAACAGAAAGCTAACGAAAAAATTGGGAAAATATGATTCAAGAAAACAACATTGAAACTCTATATGACAGCTTCGTATTGAAAATATGCGGAATCAAGTAAATATAGGGTCCGCAATCTAACGTTTTTTTTTTCAACTAGTGCTTATTTCGTGAATGGTAACACTTAGCTCATGTCTGATTTGACAGATAATTAGTTTTATCCTTCCGCTGAACGAATATGGTTGTGTATACGCTTCGCTAAGTGGGCCTGCGATCGACTTAGAGAAGATGCCGATTTTGCCAAAAAAAACATCTTTTCAGATGAAGCTCATTTTGATCTTGGCGCGTATGTAAACAAGCAAAATTGTCGCATTTGGGGCACAGAAAACCCGCACGTATACATTGAAAAGCCGATACACCCAAAACGAGTCACTGTTTGGTGAGGATTTTGGTCCAGAGGCATAATTGGGCCATTTTTCTTCGAAAATGAGCAAGGAATGGCCGTTACAGTCAATGGCGATCGTTATCGGGCCATGTTGAACGAATTTTTGTTCACAAAAATTGAAGAGGAGGATATTGGCAACATTTGGTTTCAACAGGACGGCGCTACGTGCCACACAGCCGAAGCTACACTCGATGTTTTGCGCCCTGTTTTTGAAGATCGCATTATCAGCCGCAGAGCTGATGTCGTTTGGCCACCCCGGAGCTGCGATTTGACACCGTTGGACTATTATTTGTGGGGTGCCGTAAAAGATAAGTGTTACGCCGACAAGCCAGAGACAATTGACGCTTTAAAGGACAATATTCGTGAAGCCATTGGTGAAATACAGCTGCACACAATCGATAATGTGCTTAAAAATTGGACCGATCGTGTAGGCTACTGCATGGCCAGCCGAGGCAGCCATTTGAATGAAATTATTTTCCATTATTAACCGGAAGGATTGTACTTTCAAATAAAAAAAGAAATTTGAGAAAATATCCAGTAGTTTTTTTTTATAGCACTTTCAAAAAAAAAAACATTTTTGGCGGACCCTATATAAGAAAACAAAAGAAAAACGAATACAAAAGCCGTGGATCAATAGTGAAATAATAACAATGTGGAAGAAAATAGATGTGCTATATAGGAGATGGAAAAATAATTCAAGAAGCCAAAATTATGAGCGTGAATACAAAAACTTACGAATCATTGTAAACAAAAATATACAAATCACAAAAGCCAACTATTACAAACAAAAATTCTTAAATATACAACATGATCCCAGAAACACAAGGATCGTTATAAATGAAATCTTGGGAAGAAAAAACCTTTTATCGATGAAGTTATACAAACGAACTTTTCAACAAATGTCAACAGTGAATGCGATATTGTGGAAGAATTTGCGTATCAACTTGCAAATACAAGAGAGTATTTACGTCGAAGATGCTAGCGAGGAAGAGATATTTAAAATCCTGAACAAAACTAACTTCAATAAAGCACCTGGAGCAGATAATATTCGACCAGTTGATCTCAAAATGAACGCCGAAATACTTACGCCTGTGGTACCAACCATAATCAATTGCAGCCTGATACAAGTTTGTGTGCCAAAACTCATGACAACATCTATTATTTGACCTATTTATAAAGGTGGCATCAAAAGCAAAGCCAAAAATTATAGACCAATCGCAAACATGACAGTCGTAGAAAAGTGTTTGGAAGAAATAGTCGTCAAATGCCTTAATACATTTATTAGCAAACACCAAATTTTACACCCAAATCAATCGGATTCCAAAAAAGTAAAAGTACAGAAAAACTTCTAGGAGAGTTCATAAATACAGTTAATGCATGCCTTAATCGGAACAATCAAGTTCTTGTGATATTCATCGACTCCGGTAAAGCGTTCGACACTCTCAATCAGGAAAAGCTTTTAGAAACCTTAAACAGAATTGGTGTAAGAGGATACTTGTCAAACTGGCTTAATAACTACTTAACTGATAGGATAAATAAAGTAAAGGCATCAACAACTTTGAGCCAGCAAAAATCTAGTGTATATGTTGTTCCACAAGGTTCCAAGCTGGGCCCCATTTTGTTTATTTTATATACTAATGAACTTCTAAGGTTAATTAAATACAATACAGCCTACGCATATGCAGACGATATAGCCATCATAGTAAAACACAAGCAACTAAACTGAGCAATAGAAATACTTCATGAGCAATTTGATGATGTATCTAAGTGGAGTCATGATCATGGACTAATCATTAATGCTACCAAAACAAAAATGATGCATATACGCCACCCATTTAAGCGAGAAGATATATTCTGTATATTGAGTGTCCCCTAATTCGTCAACGATAATTTGGGAAATGATTCCTGGGCATATTCCAAGAAAAAAATCGTTCAACAGTGTGGGTCTATCTCCAATATTGACATCATTTATCGAGGATTTAAGAAAAGGCTTACTTTGGTCTACCCTGACCCATGTTAACGGAAATTGCTCTGTTAGTACTAATGATAGAAACTTTGTGTAGCCTTAACCCAATTGAAAATTTGTGGGCTGAGGTTAAAATGGGTTTAAAAAGCAAAAAGCCCACAAACAATAATGAAGGGAAGGGATCCCATTACCAACGTGTCGATCCTTAGTGGCCACTATTGCAAAACGACTAACCGAAGTAATCAAAATTAAAAGCTATCCGACAAAATCCTGAATTTAAGTTTTACTTTGTTACTATCTTTTATTTGTTTTTATATATTTTGGATAAAACGTTGCATTTAGTTTTTTGTTTCTAATTATCTGGCCAGCCAAAATAGCAACTTCTAACTAAATGTTGTAATAAAGGCCGACTGAGCAAATGCTAACTTGTGGTAACGGTTATTTTAAATTGAATAACAATTAGTGAAAAGTATTTATGCCCAAGATGTGCATACATCTGGGGTGGAAGAAATGTATACACTTCCAAAATACACATCGCATTACATCGCTTCTAATTATATGACCACCACTGTATACATACATATGTTGCTTGCGTTTTGGCCTATATTAATGTGGTTACGCTTACTCATCGAATAATTCGTCTGTTACGAAATTAAGGGATATAAGAATTTTGTGTTTTCCTTGTTATAAAAGACCTGTGTTTAATAAAAACATCATCAATGTTCGATTATCGCAGTCCAAAAAAAGTGGTTAATGATATTCATACTTGTATCATCTTGTTAATGCAGCCCTGAGCTGAGTGATATAATTCTTCTTCTTTCGGATACTTCTGATGCTTTCGAGACCAGATTATCTTCCTTGAACATGGCAAAACCAGCTAATTTTCTGGGCTTGAAATATCCACTATCGGTTTCGAAATGATGAGAAGACCACAGATACGCGAACTTCTTATTAGAACACTTTTGTCACAGCTACTGACATTCGTATTATTTTCATTTCCGTTGCTCTACTTTTATTATCACAAAATTATTCTATTATATGTAAAATACCCACGCTTTTTATTTTTTTTATTTTTTTTATAATTTACGCGCGCCAAAGGGGTTATGAATACCCTTACACTGTTGCCAGGGCGCGGGCGGAAAGGTAGAAGGAGGAGAAAGGAAAGTTTGTGATGTAGTGGTTTGAAACTCAGGTGTGTTTGGTTTCGATATTGACTCTCCAGGGGTGGGAGTCCGAATAGGACGGAGAGATTTTCTTCACTCGGAATGGTGAGGTTGTGAATTTTAACGGTTGTTTTTGTGTTTGAAACCCTACAACAGCCAAATCTACATGTCAGTGTTATGCCTTCACACGCAGATTTTTCTGACTGAGTTCCAATTACACAAATGAAAGCTTGTCGTGGCTAGGATTCGAACCTTGACCCTCCGAGTGAGAAGCGATTGCTAGTACCACTACACCACGGCCACCCCTAAGCCTTCCTAGGCTCGTCAATGAACTCCTTCAATGGGAAAACATTAAAGAGCAACGGGTTTGAAAAAGTTGTGGTGAATTCTCAGGTTATTCCTGTAAGATAGTAAGGTAAACTCTTTCTTAAAAGCTAGTTTTTGTTTTGCGAATTTGTGAATGATTGTGTCATCATACGAAAAAGATTTACTGGTAGAAACATCCAGTTTTATTTAAAACGCTTTCTTTCTCAGCGGGTTTGTGACGTTCAAAATAGAAAAATATTACCTAGAACTTCCCTTAGATTTTCATCTTCTACAGCCTAATTTTGTTATCCGTTTTTCTAAGGTAGTCAATTGAACAATTTCAGAAGCTTATCAGACTTCTTATTAAATTACCAATACAATTTTTCGATTATAATTGAATAGGATGCTATTATTATTCGCTTTTTATTTCTTAAGATTTGAATTAAGCAATTAATGAAAATGAGATGAGAAATTATTTCAAATAACATTTTATTTTAAGAACCATTGTAATTATATTATTATTATAAAAACTAAAATTATATACGAAAAAATATATTTCGTTTCCACATTGGAAATAATTATGCATAATAATTTGCAGGATGTCGTTTCATCACTTTACGATAAATTATGCATTCATGCTATCGAACATTTCATGCTCGCTTTGGAGCATGTTAAAAGTCTTAAGCGAAATAAACTGACATTTTTGGACCCAGAGGAATCATTAGCAAAGGTAAGTTCTGGTTTCTTATTTATTTATATATCTTCAAAAAAAAAATAGTATTTAACTTAGGGAAGCATTTAATAAACCTGCCTGAAAAGTGTATTATCCGAACGAACTAATTTATATTTTGGAATCATCTATGAACTATTAACAATTGACATACAATGTAAAACAACTTCTTCTATTTTTATTAATCATAGAAACCACCAACAAATATGACACATTTAATGTTACATATTTTTCTTACGTATCTGCTACTGCGCCGCCTATTCCACAAACGCTCAATTTGAATCACATCGTCATTGAGGCCAGGAGTTTGCTTTTCTTTTTGTTTTATTTTCAATGAGTTGTGCGTTTTTATATGCTACCACTATGTGTGATGGAATTAACACAATTTCTCTGATAGTTTTCGACCTCTTCTTTTATTAACTGTTGGAATATGAAAAGCGTATAATTACTTCTACTCGTAGCACTTTTAATTCCACTCACATGTCCTGCGTCACTTGTGGTTTGACTAAATTTGTCCCATCCTACAAGCTTGTCAGTTAGGTAAAAAGTTTGCTGACGTATTTCCATTTGAGTGATCTTATTATTTTTATTCCCCTTCGTGGAAGCTGCGGTGGTACTTGACACCCTACGATCGTTGCTCATGGCCAAACCAGCTGGCTCCTTACACTCGGTCACTGCAGTTGCTGTATAACACTGTAATATAACAAGCAATGACTGAGGGCATGCAACAACCAATGGATAGCAGGTTGGGAGTGTGAATTTGTTTAGTGCACAGTTTCACATTGTTATAAGGGCATAATACCAACAACAACTTAAATCGGTAATCCAACGTTAGAATTTCCATTTCATAACATCGCTTAGCATCGTCGGTGTTTGCGTTTTTGCATTTGTGCATTATAATGGCTCGGCATTAAGCGTGGACAAACATACAGAGGGGCTAAATCAGAAAATGTTTGCATTTAAGCAGAGGGCTACGATATGGAAAAAGGAAGGTTTTCAGATCACTATCATTGACGCGCTCAGGGAAACGGAGGATGTCCTGATGCGTCTCCATATCCAGAACCCTGGAAACGACATTGAAATCTGGGAAATCTACCATCGTAAGGAGAGGAATCGCGAAAACAAGGCTCTTCTCTTGTTGTGGGCTTAGACAAAGTTTCTGTTGAGATCATTAAATCTAAGTATGACACATGTCCCTATCTATATCTTGGAAGAGTTGATTTCCATTTCGTTTCCAAATGAATGCAGGTACAGGACTACAACTCTTCAACATTCCAAGTCTGCTATTGCATCCCTATGTAGGAGGCTTTCCGTGTTAAATACAAAGCCTCACATAATATCCATACAGAAACCGTGGGTGTAGAAAATACGCGTCGGTGGTTTCGGATATTTAAGGGGTTTCACAGCACTATATCAGGAGCGATCGGAAACACCGAGTACTCGTCTTTATGTGCCCAAGTCACTCTCACCATCTAAGCTTAGACAATTTTGCGGCCAAGATTTAGTTGTTGTATTTGTATTTGTATTTTGTATTTTATTTATTCATTATCATAAACTTAAATATTACTTAACTATTATTATAAATGAAATATTAGTTATCATTCCTTAACTTAAAAGTTAGTGGTGAAAGACACATCTAGATTTACATTTCAGTTGATATCTGATGTGGGGTGACAATTAGTAGTAATTTATTCAATTCACATTTTTTTAGATTGGATAACAAAAAAAGTAAAAAAAGAAAAAAAAAATAAATAAATAAAAAATTTGTAATATTCGATCATAAACATAACAATTCATCATTAATATACCTATTACGTAATTGTGCTGTTGATGAGAAAAAATAATAATTTAAAGAAAGGATTCAATATATTCATAGCTTAACGTGAACAACCAGTATTTAACCTTTTTGATGAAACATGAGAAACGAAGTGTATCTCTTATAAATAAGGGCAATTTATTAAAAAAATGTGGAGCCGTATATGCATATGTTGCAGAAATAAGCTACCAAACGAACGGAGAATACCACAAATTCGATATTCTCTATGATTCGTTATTACCATCACCACCAAAGGCGGTAACCGAACTTATTGAATGTTGTGATTCCAGGAAGATGGGAAGTATCATATACTGCGATGCGTTCAGAATACTTCCTGGGCAAGTAGTAAATGCAATGTGAGAGGAAATCATCTCCTGGATGATTGTCTATCGTCTGACTTGCTTGTCAACAGTGATGGCTCCTACTTACTGCTGATAAGTAAGACAGCAAGCAATCGACTTAACGTTATCCAATAGGTATGCTAAGAAGATTAGCAGCTGACAATTACTATCGGATGTCTCCACGTCACGCCATTGATACATTGAATTCAGAATCAGATCTCCCATTCCTTGGTAGAATGCAAGTCTGCAACGATCTGCGTAAAAAAACAGAAAACTTCTAAACAGGTTACTTAAGAATAATTTGGAGTAAGACAGAAGTCCTTGCAGACCGAAGCGAAAAGAATATAAGAAACTAATTTAGATTTCAAAGAGTGACTTTTATAAAGACTTTTGTGGAAGATCGAAACTTTCAGTGAAAATAGCAGGCTAGTCAAAGTTCTCAAAAGCGGAAGGCTCAGAAAATCTTATGACACTTGCAGTGAGTTGAAAGCAGAGACTCTCCATCCTATGCTTGAGACTCATTTCACAGGTAACCTAATCAGAGTCCTGCTCCTATTAACGGAGCTGCTAGTGAGTTGGCATGTTCTCATCAGTTGTGGTGACAAATGACGCCATTAACCATGCTGTTGATTCCTTTGATCGCCTGGCATCGATGGCATATACCCAGTTATCTTACAAAAAGGAGTAGACCAGCAGCTATTAGCTTCGAAGAGAATCTTCCCACGTAGCCTATCACTGGCATACATACCAAAACCCTGGCGAACGGTGAGAGCAGCCTTTATACCGAAAACCGGAAAAAAGAAGTTCGTCGTACTGTCTGTTGGATCGTGTGTAGCGACTGGCTGCTCTAAAGCTCAGGCGGCCATAGGGCTTTCAGTCAATCCTCTCAAAAGTGAAGTCGCCAATTATATCCTATGCGTCGGTTGTCTATTCAAACGAGCTCTCACGAAAATATTGGTCCTTGATGCAACGCGCACTGAAGTTTATAAACATGCCATATGATACAATGACAGCAAAACCCCTGCTGTGGGAAAAATACGAAATCGACTTTCCCTGTGCCCAAGACTGGTTTCGGCTAGAATCAGAGCCAGGAAAGGGATACGGTCGGGCCTTCACGGATGGCTGCAAAACTAATCTAGGATGCGGCGCTGGTGTCTTTTTGAAGGACGACAACGTTAGATTTCACTTCTGTTTGTGATCCAATCGGAGACATTGGCAATTCTGATGGCACCGGGCTATATTGTGAAGAATCGATGAAGATGTGAAGTATTTGCATCTGTAGTCACTGCCAAGCTGCGCTTAGACCCTTGTTGAACCCTCTTACGGCTTCCAAGCTAGTTCTCGAATGCCTGACTTTACTCAACGCAGTCAGAAGGCTAAACTCACTGAGTCTTGCTTGGGTCCCAGATCACAATGGGATCACGGGAAATAAAATCGTCTATGAACATGCTAGGGAAGGCTCAGATGAGAGTTTTTCGGATAATACGATATCCGCGGCTTAGTAGACTTATGCCTCTAGTTTACGGGGCTTCCTTTGTTCAGGGCCGAACGATTAATCCTGACTTGAACTTATCGTGCATCCAAATCTCATAATCACACGTATTCAAGCTAAAAAAAATATTTCCGAACGTCATTTTTCTACACTATCATATTTCGGTCATCTCCGTGCCTGGCTGCAAGTGCAAACTCATAGACCTCCGTGGGGAATAAACGTGTTTCGGCTTTCAAAGTGAAAAAAATAAATAAACAAGTTTTCATTAAAACTGTTACAGAAACATTTTTCTCAAGTGCTTCGGTGGCCCAGTGGTAGTGGTGTCCGACCGATATCAGTCATTCATAGACTTTGACAGAGGATAGACGTGTTTCGGCTTCGTTTAAGTGAAAAAGTGAAAAAAAAAAAAAAAATTAAAATAACTATTAGAAACTTTTATGCCAAGTGCTTCGGTGGCGCAATAGTAGTGGTGTCGGCCGAGTAAACAAGGGGCGTAGGTTCGATCCCCGGGATAAGACGGACTTTTTTTATTTTTAAAATTCACATCAGTTAATATAAGTAACTTCTTATACAGTAAGGCCGGGTAATGAGTGGCGGTGAACGGTCCCCTATCCCAATAGCGAGACCAGCAGATGAAATGATGTCATCTGACGACCAAGCTGTAATATTGACCCACCAAATAACTGGGAAACCAGAGGTCAGGACTAATAGGAGAAGGAAGTTGAAGCCAACTCCTAACTTCGTGAAGCGCCCTTCCCTTTCTGCGTCTACTGAAAAGCTGCCTGGTAGAGTGAGGGAAGAGGCGCCAACAACATCGTATACATGGTGTCTGTTTATGCACCTAAAGCTACTCAATCCACCTTATTCATCTCAGAGCTCGAGACACTTTTTCGATTCCTAAGACTGGTATTGGAGGGGAATTACTTTATTATCGGCGGCGATTTCAACGCCAAACATAGAGATTGGGGAAATAATACACCAAATACTAGAGGGAACCTACTATTCAATTAGTGGGGTCAGCACAGTATAATGTATCGAATCGGGCTTAAGGCGACGGATAGTCCGTCGTTTCCGATACACGGGTCTTATTTGGACCTCCTGCTGTTCGACACACGAATATACCTGACATGTACTAACCAACATACCATAAATTGTCTATGCACTTTCGTATATGACAGTGACCATTGCGGTCTCAGTACCGAAATAACCGTTCCGAACGAAATTGCGGAATTGGACGAGTTTGTTTAAAGGCATTCTTACAACTATAGTAGGGTGCGTTCACCAGAACACTGACGAGAGCACTCTCCTCGAATTCGTTCTACCCACCGTCCAATAGAAATCTATCAAACGAGGAGATTGACAGGTATCTAAAACTAATGGACGAGACAATTAAACGAACAATGGACAAAACGATACCTCGGTATCAACATACTGACAACGAAGACTTATTCCATAACGCAACTATTGACGCACTGCACCGACACAAAAGTAGACTGCTGTCAAGCCTAAAAACTTTGTACATACAGTTTACTGACAGACATAAGCCGGAGATCGTGACACTGAAGTCGTCGATCAAAAACCTCCAAATATTAATAAAAGAAAATTACAGAAATTCTGTAAGTTTGTATTGGAACAATAAAATTCGGGCTGTAAACACCAGCAACCCGAATATGTTCCCGCAAATATACAAAATATTTCAGAGAAAATCAAAACGACCTTTCGTATCTTAAATTCGCCTGAACGACGGACAACGAGCACATACTCATAGCAGCAGGCATCTATTCCAATGAGGCCGTTGACGATGACAACTTCTTTGTGATCGAGGATCCGCAGGAGAAGGTAGAGGCTATAGGAGCGACTTTCCAGGAAGGCGAATGACATCATTGGCCCCAACCACGACCTGGAAAATCGAGTCCTTGTGCACAACTTATACCTTCGAAATGAAATAGTGAACTGGCGATTCGAGAGCTCGGGTTTCACCCGAGAATATGGCAAATAATGTCATCGCCGACGATAGGGTATTACCCCCCTTCATTTCGAAGGAAGAACTCCAAACGATCTTCGAATCGCTTAGAAGTAAGAAATCAGTGGGAACCGATGAAATACCGAACATTGTGCTTCGACATCTACTACTAGAAGCGGCGGACATTTATACAACCCTGTTTAATAATGCAATGCATAATGCCCATCCCCAAAAGGGATAAAGACACATCCAATCCGGCGAATCTCCGGTTGATCAGTCTTCTTCCAAACATCAGTAAGGTTTTCGAGAAGGTGATCAGTAGAGTCCTGACTAAGTGGGTTGAGGTCAAACATATCGTTCCGGATAATCAATTCAGTTTCAAGGCGGGGCATGATATCATCCATGCTGCGTCCAAACTGGTTTCTGATATCCAGTGCACTGGTGCCTGCTTGATTGACTTGGAGAATGCCTTTGATACCTTATGGTTAGAAGGACTCTTTTTCAAGCTGGATACGTTGGGCATTAGTAAACCACTGCTGTATATTCTCTTTGATATGCTCTCCAGTAGACAGTTCATCGTGAAGAATGGCGATGTGACTTCTGCTGGAACATTTAACATTAAAAACGGTCAGCAACTAGGTGCGGTAAATTCGCCGATCCTATTCAATATTTACACAAGTGATCTGATAGGTTCACTTCACCATGCCATAGCGTACGCAGACGACTTAATCGCGTACAGATCAGGTCGAAAGATTGAGGTCATTAACATACTTTTGCAACGTGACTTCGATAAAATCAAACAATATTGCGATGAGTGGAAGTTGAAAATCAACTTTCAGAAATCGGAAACCATTTTGTTTAGGACGCCTTTGTCTGGGGCCTCTAGGGATACCAGAAAGAATTGGCGAAAGTTCTCTATCGTCGGACAGCACGGGCAGCCACTTGCTTGTCGAAATGTAGTCAGATACCTTGGGATCTGGCTAGACCAATATCTGTATTTTAACAAACATATAGATGTTGCTCTGGCCAGAGCCAAAGGTGCTTTTGCCCTTACAAAGAGACTGTTTTGTAACAGTCAACTCGATGCGAGGGTGAAGGTGATCTGTTACATGGCCCTTATCAGGCCCATGCTTGTATTTGGATGTCCCGTGTGGTTTAATGTGAGAGCAAGTTTATTGGAAAAGATTCGGGTGTTTGAGAGGGCTTGTCTTAGGACTTGTCTTCGCTTATACAGAACACCAGAGTCTGAGTACATAAAATTCTATCCTAATGAGGTCTTATACAATAGGGCGAACCTAATGACAGTGGACAATTTTGTTATTAAGTTGACTCGAAGGCACATTGCAAGAGCAATGACCTCATCGAACAACCTGATCTCAGGGGCTTACTACCCTAATTATATGTATCATGAGAGAGTTCGCTTTGAAGGCATTATTCCTCCAGAAGCGTTCCTCTACTTCGATATGAAAGGTCTGATCCAAGACAGATTATCGGTGCCGCTAATCTTCCGCGTCGCTCGGACAGCTGCGGACAGGCGACTCAACTACGACGGAGACATCGCACATGGTAGTGCGGAGCGGTTGTTATTTGCACTGCATTCGGCGGTTTTTTTTTTTTCCAGCTTTATGATTTCCTGTGTTACAAGGAAAAGACAAAAAAAATATCATAGATAGAGACATATATATAATTTAATTTACGCGCGCCTAAGGGGTTATGAATACCCTTATACTGTTGCCAGGGCGCGGGCGGAAAGTTAGAAGGAGGAGAAAGGAAAGTTTGTGATGTAGTGGTTTGAAACTCAGGTGTGATTGGTTTCGATATTGACTCTCCAGGGGTGGGAGTCCGAATAGGACGGAGAGATTTTTCTTCTCTCGGAATATGAGGTTGTGAATTTTAATGGTTGTTTTTTGTGCTTGAAAAACCCTGCAACAGCCAAATCTACATGTCAGTATCATGCCTTCACACGCAGATTTTTCTGACTGAGTTCCAAAATTACACAAATGAAAACTTGCTGTGGCTAGGATTCGAACCTTGACCTTCCGAGTGAGAAGCGATAGCTAGTACCACTACACCACGGCCACCCACTCAACTACGACAGAGACGTCGCACACGGCAGTGCGGAGCGTCTCCGGTTCAGTAGGGCGGTAGGGAGTCGCGACATGAGGGATGTTGCTCGGCAGCACCAACAATTTTGGTGGTTAGTTGAAGGAGGGGAGGATTCGTCGTCGAATTCTTCAAGTAACAGGTAGCTTCATGTGCAGCAAAGTCGGTCGTATGCCTATTTTATTAGCCGTGGCCGGCTTACATAGTTTTAGGTAGGATTAAGTTAGATGTTAGGAAAAAATAAAAATAAAAATAAAAAAAAATAAAAAAAAAAATTATATTAGAACAGAGGTGGGTAACACTCTCTAAAATAAGGGACAGTTTAAGTAAGATTAAGTAGGTTAGGTTAAGATTTATTTTTAGGTAGTTTATGGGATTAGTTTTAAGTCCAGACACTAAGTTTTTGTTTAATTAAAATTCATTTTCTTAGTTTTAGTGTTAATAAATGTAAAAGAAGAAAAATAGACTGTAAGAAATGTCGAAAGACATAGATTAAGTATTATGTTTAACCTAGAGTGCCCGCATGGGGCCAGTAAGTTATAATAAGATTATTTCTAAGTTATTTAATCTAATTTTTAAGCGTTATTTCGTATAGCATGTAAGAGTTAATTAACGAAGTCTAATAAAAATGCATTTAAACTGAAAAAAAAAGAAAAGTGGCTTCCAAATCGGAAGGTTGTTAGAATCCCAATCTCGCCCGAGAGACATATCCATTTTTTAGTTTACGAAAACCAAGTAAGATTAGTAGTTGACTAGAAATCAACATCAAGCCAACTTCCACTAAGAATTTTGTCTCCCCATTAAACATTGAATGCCACCTCTGGAGCGGAGTAACAACTGAGCCCAAACAACTTTCTTTCTCTCTCTATCCCATTTTCCAGAAAAGCTTAACACATGCTGAGGCATTATAAGTGTATTCATACCCACTTGAGTGTTAAGTTCTTTCAAAAAAAAAATTAATATTAACATGGTTATTGTTCTTTAACTTATCATATCTTTAACACTCCGGCAGATCCTGGGAGCTCCAGAAGTCCAAATCGATACCCACATTCTTTTCATCGATTTTAAGGCTGCGTATGACAGCGGTTATAGAGATGCTGCAGTTTATAAATATGTCAGTTGCAAAATTCAATTCTTCTTTCAGGATTATTGGCGTTTAGTGCTTGTACCTTTTTAAAGTGATATGGAACAAGACATTGGTACGTGCTGTTCTGATCGGAATAAAATTCATTTAGAATGGAATCATATGCAGGATTGTTTAAGACTCCATAGTATGATTGAGGTTGGTTGGGCGCATTAACGTTACCATTAATTCCACAGCTGCTAGTTCGGTTTAACATGTTAGAAAAAACAAAATAATGTAAGTTCTTCTGCTTTGAAACCGCTGCTTTGAAATGCTTCTGTAGCATTTTTATTGCAAAATCCATACTCACACACAATATCAGCGTATTCTACATTTGAAAATCCGGGCAACATTTTAAACTACTATTTGCCCTTATTTATTCAATGACCGAAATTTTAGTTAATAACCCCATAAAACACCGTAGTAAAAATAAACGCTAAATTCGAACTGGAACCTCAGAATTTTCACTTTTGATAGAATTCGTTTAAGTAGGTAGTCTCATGTTCGATCTTCAAAAAGTCGATGTTTTTTTTGCATATTTCAAAGTTTAATAAGTTGAGAATATACTGTGAATTTTAGACCGATACACTAACTCATTGTAAAGTTACAGCAAATAATAGGGGAGAGCATACCCTGCATTTCCTTCTCTTCTCCAAATTTTAAACGCGTTTTTCTCAAAACTACTTTTTATCCGTCGGTCCAGATGATTTAAAAAAAACTATTGGACCGATTCGGCTGAACTTTTAACACAATATTCTACACATGAATGTTCTGTCCGGTATAAGAATTAGAGTTTTTTATCCATTTTTTTTATCTCAATTTTAAACCGAAAAAAATAGTAGATTTTTGAAAAAAAAAATTTTACAAGGCCGCCATTTTGTTCTTTTGCACTCAAATTTTTTAAATTTAATACGGGACAGAATGACAACCCTATTGTATAATAATCATTTTGTAATTTTGATTTCAGATGATTACAAAAGGAGTAACCAGCGGGCCAGCCACCTACTTTTTTTTTTTGAAGACACCTACTTTACCTCACCAAAATGGCGTTAAAATATTTTTTTTTTATTTAACAAATTTTTTTTTTATTATTTAATAGGTGAACAGAAAATTTATGTACGAGTAGCTTTCCAAAACCATTTAACTGATCAGATTCCATTTGTTCGACAGAGTACTAGACTAAGGATTGAAACGAATAAAATCTGTAAATTTTAATACGGGCTATACTTCCAATGCGTAAAAATTGCAATACCATTTTGTACCCAAATTAGCCTGTATATTCTTAGTTTCAGTTTGTTATTGATTTTAGTTCGGTGCGGTTTAAAATATTTATAAAATATGATTCAAGATGAACGCCGTAAAAAGATCATCGACAAATGGCTCGAAAATACTTCGCGTCCAAACCATTTCATCGAAAACAGAAAAGTGGAGCACATGCTACAAATGTGGACAGGAAAATAGTGGGTACCATCGTAAAAAACTGGACTATGTCATCCAGAGATGTTGCTCGGAAATGTAATACCAACCAAACAATGGTACAAAGATCTACAAAACGTAACGGTCTAAAAACACGAAAAAAAAAATAACAATAGTTACTGAAAAGCAAAAAAAGTCATAAAAACACGAGCCCGAAAGCTATACGAGTTGATCGGCAACAAGAAAACGTACTTGGTTTTGGATGACGAAACTTATGTCAAAGCCGACTTTACTACTCTTCCAAGTGCGCAGTTTTACAACTCGTTTGAAGCTGAGATTCTTCCGCAATCAACAACATCGATTCGGATTGAAAAATTCGGGTCAAAATATCTCGTTTGGCAGGCCATTTGCCAATGTGGACAAGTGTACATTAACAAGCGCCTAAAAAAACGGTTGATTCCTTTCTGAAATAAACACGAGTGTTCAACATTATTTTGGCCAGATTTAGCTTCAGCTCACTATGCTCATGCGACGTTGAGCTTTCTTGTTGCTAAAAATATCGACTTTGTCCCAAAAGACATGAATCCACCCAATGTTCCACAGTGTCGTCCCATTGAAAGGTATTGGGCTTTGGTCAAAGCTAAATTGAGGAAAAGTGAGCAGTGTGCAAAGGATGTAAAAGATTTTAGTGCTAAATGGAAAAGAGCGTCCAAAAAGATCACGGATGTAACTGTCACCAACCTTATGAAGGACATTCGAAATAAGTTGAGCAAAGAATGGGAACCCAAATAATTTTTTTTATTTTTTGTAATTGTGAATGAATTTAATAAAAACAGAGTTTTAAAGCAAATAAAAAAAATTTACATGAATTATGAAAATATTTTTTTTTTTTAAGTTTCCAAATTTTATTCGTTTCAGTCCTTACTTTAAGTGATTTATGGCAGAAAACATTTAAACCCCCTATAACTTTGTAACGGGTTGAGTTGGACCCCCACATGCCATACAATTTTTTCTTGTATCACCTTGTGCTATCACCCCCTGAAATCCGATTGTTAGGGCCCGAATCACCCTGTATATATAAAAAATAAAAACGCATAGGTACATAAGAAAGAAAGCATAATGTACATATATAATAAACTGATTTAAGTAGATTCAGATTTTTTTTAAAATAGTTTGTAAGTTTTGTCATTATTAAAAAGGAAAGTCAATTTACTAAGTTTTAATTTTGAGTCACTGTTATAAGTAAATGTACTGTACAATAAGACGAAGGACACAGTGCAGGCATTGGATTGGAGATTTAACTTAATTTAATTTAACTCACTTTTGACGTTAGTTCTATTTAAACAAGTTTGAAAAAAGTATGTTGCTAAGAAGTCGTTAAAAATATTCAATTAATCATTAATCAAGGTGGTGTACGATATTGTTAAATAATAAATTAGAAATAAATAGAAACGAAATCGAGAAACAGAATGCCGTCCGGCGGTCCAGTGTATCAGCCTCCAATGGTTTCATATGAAACCCGTCCTGGAGGATTACTGGGACAAACATCTGCAGTCTCTCCAATGAAAGTACTAGAGAAACCAATGCCTCTGCTGGCACTTTTGCTCTTTGCTTTGATTTCCATAGCTGCTGGGGTTGCTATGATAGCAAGTGGTGCTGCCGACTATGCCGATATTGAAGAACACAAAGAAGAATTAGTAATTGAAACGGTTGAAACCTGTGAAGGCATCGATATTGGTGTTGTCACTTGTGGTGTTTTCATGACAATAATTGGATTTCGTTTAATTGGTCTCTATATTAAAGTGGCTGACTGGAGGCGAAATTGTGTTTGCTCTTGTTACTTTAGCAAGAAACAAAGCTCGACAATTGCAAGGTAATAATGGTGGTTAAATATTAGCATTGAATCCATCAACAGATTCGCTACTGTCACATACTCAATATGCTCCAGCTTCGGAACTACCCCTATGGCTAGAAGATGAAAAACGAAGGAATTTAATGCCTGATAATAAGGAATGCCTTAGCAGTGCTGAAGAATCTGATCGTATGTTAGATCCAGATCCAAGGATAGTACTATGCCCCATTGGCTGTCTTGAAGAGGCTTATACACATCACTTAATTCCAAGAAATCAGAAATTATAAGGCGAGAATGCCCCAAAATACAAAATAAAAAAAAATAAACAAATAATTAACAAGAAACCAAGCCAACAAGAAAACAAAGCAAAACAAAACAAAATAAAATTAAAGAATTATACATATATAGAATATATGGTATATGGTATTTAAATATGATGTTTGAAAAAAAAAAAAAGATGGAATATACTCAATCAATAAAAATAGAGACCCCGCGTGGGGCCGGTAGGTAAGAATAAGATAATCTACATAATTCAGTCAAGCTAATTCGTAATTATTTTTTGTCTAGCTTATAAGTATCCATGAATTTAGCATGTTAAAAATGTTATTTAATTAATTAAATGAATGAATAAAATGGTATCCGACTAGTAAAACCTCGGTTACAGGTTCAGCAGACCATTCGCATGGCGAATTGAAAAGAAAAGACGATTCTGACAAGAGCAGAAGCAGCAGATTCAGCCGATAAAGTAGCTGTACCCTCGGGACACCCAGTAAAACTGGCAAGTGGCAGCACTGCAAAGACAAGGAGGAAAAGTTAGCAAACTTCTTAGCAAATAAAACTTGCGTTCCCTTGAGGCTATAAAATTGTTTTATAGAGCGTTAAACACGGAGATTGGCGAAATAATAGTCCAAATATATACTGCTTAACTAGTGAGGTCAGCATAGTGTTATGTTTTCAAACTCGCTTATTACACCGTCTAACAGTAATCTGTGGAACGAGGAAACAAAGAATAGGCAATACGATTCCTCGTAATCGACAGTCTGACAACAAAGTTAGTACGTCATGAAGTTAAAATCATCGATTAAAACCCCTGAATGTTAATTAAAAAATATGTATTTTATAGCTTCCGTGAGTTTAAATTGGAATAATAAAATTCGTTCGAGCGATGGAAAATTAACAAACACTGATAACACCAGACATACATATACCTACTGATATACATACATACAAACTACTTGTTCAGTTCAAGTACCTGTGTGCTGACGACGCGCACATAGCCTGATATAAGTCAAGGTAATGCAGCTACTTCACATCAACAACAACCATCGTGCTGACGCCACCATAACATGAATACAATATTGGGTCAAACCAACGACCTATTATGCTGACGCTGCAGTACCGCCAATGACTTTAATTTTAAGTATTTATTGTAAATGTTAGGATAAGCAATATTTTTTGTATTAAAGACGTGAAATAATGACGAATAAAGTCAGTATTGATTAATATCGATACCATCCGCCTTTAATTCACTCTTTTAATTTCAGCTACCAGCGGTTTTTAGTGAACAGGTTTAAGTGCTTGTTTCACAATACATGACTTCAACACAATATCAAGTTCATGTGCTTGATATAAATCAATTCAGAAAAACGCTTCTGAACATTTTGGTGACCCCGACGTGATCCGTAACGGATCAGATTATATATACCGCGAATCCATCTTCTACTATCAAGGGAAAGCAGACAAGGCCGAGCGACATGTACGGACTTTAATTGTTCCGGAATCAAGATGACAACATTTGAAGAACTCATTGTGACACAGTTGACAACTGGCCAAGAAATCCAACGAATTATAACAAACTTTAAAAAGGATTCCTCAGACAGGAAAAAGTCAAGGACCTATTTTGAAGAACGACTCCAAAGTCTACAAGAGTACTGGAGTACGTTCGAACGCACAGATTCGAAGATAAATTCATTACCGAACGTTTCTGTCCAACATGATTACTTCGTCAATTAATATTTCTCCTGCTTCTTCTGCTTCTCAGCATTATCAGAAGAGTATAAATGTCGCTTCCAAGAAGCGATACTGTCGACATCGGAAATCGACAACCAGTCAACCACATCAAGGGTTGATCCACTGAAGGCATCGACCAAAACAGTATAGTCAATCAGAATTCATCTCATCAACCGGCGTGACAATTCAGAATTCGTTAACCTTACCAAAGGTAACAATTACAAAATTTGATGGCGACTATTTGAAGTGGAGACAATTCTTTGATATGTTCTCAAAAATGATTGACAATCAACAAATACCCAGCATACAAAAGGTATGGTATCTCAAAACTCAGCTTAGCGGAGAAGCCGAGAACCTCATCCGTCATTTATTATTCACGGAGAACAATTACAGAACCGCATGGGCAATCCTTCAAGATCGATACAGCAACATTAGGGTGCTCACGTCAACCGTTGTGCAAAAAAGAATTGGACAACCAAGGCAAACGCAAGCTCAACCATCAGCACTAGCCATTAAAACCCTTCACGATACGACGCAAGAATGTTTGATGGCATTATGCAACATCGGTGTGGGGACTTCAACATGTGATCCTCTTCTGCTTCATTTGCTAGTAAATAAACTAGACCAAGGAACAAGGATCCTATATTAGCAATCTCTCAAGAAGCCGAAGGAATTGCAGTCAATCAAGGAATTCCTAAGGTTTCTTGAGAACCAATTCCAATCACTGGAATTAATTGGACGAAGGAAGAAAGAGACTTCACCTCGAGCTTGTGCATCATTAACGTCCAGTCACAGTAATAAGGCCCTTTGCAAGGCTTGCGGAACCGGAACACACCCGTTATTTGCCTGCAAACAGTTCATACAACTACAGTCAGTAGAACGTATACGAGTTGTGCAAACGCATAAGCTGTGCCTTAACTGCTTAAGAAGTGGATATGGGGCGAACAATTGTGTTTCAAGAAGTTGTTCACGGTGCGATAAAAAACACAACACGCTGCTACATATTGAGAGCAACGCCAACGGGTCGGCTAGCAATAAACATCAAACCAACCCAGCAGCCAGTAATAACAATCCTCAAGGTGGAACAAGACCATCAGTGACACTAGCCGCATCCAAAGGCCCAGAAAGGCATCATTACATCCAGACAAAATCGATGTACTTCTTGGTGCAGAGTTTTGTAATCAATTACTCTCTGTCGGACAGATACGTTTGGCACACGATCTACCGATCTTCCAAAACACAGTTTTTGGTTGGATATTGGCTGGTAAAATAGCTGAAACCAGATCAATCACAGCAACATGCGGAATTTCTACTTATGATGACGATGACTAACATCAGATGATTGAACGCTTGTGGAGCCTCGTAGTAATCTATCGAAAACCGAAAACATGTGCGAAGCTCATTTCGCGCAAAACACACTCAAAAATAGTGATGGCCGCTTCATTGTGAAACTACCGTTTCATGAAGATCCAGAAGCTTTAGGCAAATCCAGAGAAATAACAGTTAACAGGTTCCTGGCCCTGGAGCGACGTTTGGAGAAAAATAAGGAAGTGAAGGAGCAGTACATTCACTTTATGAGGGAATACGAAGAATTGGGTCACATGACAGAAATCGACTTTAATGACATGGTTGCACCAAACTACGTAACTCCTCATCATTGGGTGCTTAACTTCGAGTAGTTTTCGATGCTTCGTGCAAGACATCATCCGGAAAATCGTTAAATGACATCCCACGGTACATGGCGAATTATTTTCATTAATACTTCGATTCCGGTTACCACGATGTGTCTTTTGCACAGATATTCAAAACATGTATCGGCAAATAATCATTCACCCGGACGATCGAAGATACCAAACAATCGTATGGAGAACAGATGTAAAGGAACCTTTACGCTACTATCAACTACGACCTACGGCACAAGAGCAGCACCATATTTAGCCACGAAGTGCTTGCAGCAACTAGCACAACGATTTTTATGTCGATGACTGCCCAACTGGAAATGACAATTTATCAACTGCATTAGAAATACAAAATCAACTCACAACCATCTTAAAGAGTTTCAGGATTTAAACTTCGAAAATGGTGCTCCAATCATCCCCGCCTACTACAAGGCATCGCACCAGAGGATAAGGAAATCGATCTCGACTTCAGCAACGAAAACAGTGCGTCAATCAAGGCATTAGGACTAACATGGCAAACGAAAATTGATACATTTTGTGTTAAAACCAATTTATGTGCGACAAGTAGAGTAACAAAACGGATTGTCACTTCAGATCTTGCCAGATTATTCGATCCATTGGGCGTGATGGCTCCAGTAGTTGTTACAGCAAAAATATTCGTCCAAGAGTTATGGCTATTGCAGTTATGATGAAGCACTACCAGCCGAGCTACATACACGATGGATTACATTTCGAAATAACTTAAAGGAACTAAACAATTTTCAATTTCAACGCCACATGTTTAACAATAGTGTTACAACAGCAACACAAATCCACGCCTCTGCGATGCATCTGAAAAGGCTTATGGAGCAGTTATCTACCTAAGAACAATTATGAAGGATGGAAGGGTAATCGTAAGATTGTTATGTTCCAAATAAAAAGTTGCTCCACTAAAGAAACAAACTTTGCCAAGAATGGAATTGTGCGCTGCAGTTCTAGGCGCTCAGTTTGTTAACTGAGAATTAAAATTGACCTGAAACTCACGGATACACCCACATTCTTATGGACTGATTCTGAAATTGTTCTCGCTTGGATTAACTCCCCTTCTTCATCGTTCCAAACGTTTGTAGCCAATCGAGTTGCTGTTATACAGGGACTTACTCTTCCCGAGTAATGACCACATGTATCGTCAAAACAAAATCCAGCGGATGTATTATCAAGGGGCCTTCAACCAGATAAGTTACCATCATGCACATTTTGGTTTTATGGTCCACTTTTCCTATCTGGCCATCAAGATATGTGGCCATCAAAATATATTAAGGAGTTCTCAATTCCAGAGGACACAGAGAGAAAGCGAAAAATACCAACTGTAGCAACAGCTACTTATAGTTCCAACCAAGAAATGATTTATAAGATTAACGACCATTCGTTCAAAACTCTTCAAAGGATAACTGGATATATCCTACGCTTTTGTAATAATTCCAGATGCATCACGCCCAACGGCAAAATGGTATACTGCTGACGCCAAGGGAGCTAGAAGATGCACTCGTCGTCATAGTTCGAGCAATGCAGGCATTTGATTTCATGGAAGAACCTGTAGACCTACAAGGAATCAGGGCAGAAGAGTAACTTCAACAGCCTCGCTGCATTTCTGGATGGATTAAAGGCTGGAACACTGCCATTTGACGCAAAGCATCCAATGCTTCTTCCATAGAATAATCCTCTAGTGAAGCTGTTGATGCAAGAAATCCATGAGAAGCATAGCCACTGTGACCCCCAAACATTATTGGCGCAGATGAGACAACGATTTTAGCCAATCAAAGGCAAGATAATGGCACGATCAATAGTACACCATTGCGTGAAATGCAGCAGAGCCAGACCTCAGTTACTTCAATAAGTTATGGGGAACTTACTGCCACCAAGAATAACACCAGCGAGGTCGTTTATAAATGCAGGAGTCGATTACTGCGGACCATTTTGGATACATTATAAAATTCACGGTAAACGACCTCAAAAGGCTTATATGGCAATCTTCTGCTGCTTCGCCACAAAGGCAGTACATATAGAGCTTGTAAGCGATTTATCTACCGAATCATTTATTGGAGCGCTAAAACGATTCATCGGTCGTAGAGGACATTGCCAGCACTTATATTGCGATAACGCAACAAATTTTGTGGGAGCAAATAATCAATTGTCCGAATTGGAAAACGTTATTTACTCAGAAAAGGCGCGTACTGCTATTATAAGGGAATGCAGTAATAATGCGATACACTTCAACTTTATTCCTCCAAGGGCTCCACATTTTGGAGGTCTCTGGGAAGCAGCAGTGAAATCAGCAAAACACTTGTTAAGAAGGAGTGTATCAACAGCGTCATTGACGTATGAAGAGTTGGAAACGGTACTAATTGGTATCGAAGCTATATTAAACTCTAGACCACTCACGCCACTTTCAAGTAACCATAACGATCTGACAGCATTAACACCAGGACACTTTCTGACCGGGGAATCTATTACTGCTCAAATCGACACGCAGGTAGTCCCGATGAAACAAACTCTTGTGACTAGATGGAACTTGGTTTCGCATCTCAAGCACGAATTTTGGAAGAGATGGCCGTAGGAATACCTTTCCGAACTTAATACCGTCACAAATGGAAGAAATTGTCTAAGAATATCAACCCCGGGGACATGGTCATTCTAAAGGAAGACAACGTTCCAGCACTTCAATGGCCGCTCGGTAGAATCATTAAAACGTATAAGGGTGATGATGGTGCTGTTCGAGTAGTCGATGTTAAAACAAAATCTGGAATCTGGAAACGTCCAATTCACAAATTAGCACCACTACCCACTAAGAATGAAGTAAACAATGACACCGCATCTGAGACTGTAGATGAACATAGCACTCAAGCACCAGAACCACTGCATACAACACCGTCCCAAAGGCGAAGGACATCTGGCGGAATTGCGTCATTATTAACACTTTGTCTAATTCTGCCGATGGTTATCAGTTAAAAAATCGAAATCAGCAAATTCCAACCCAATCTCGGAATCTACTTTGAAGACATTGGCTCAGCAAAAATAGCGACAAGCGAATGGAACTTCATCGTACATTATAATCTTAATCGTTGATGGAAGAATATAAGGCATTATCCAATGGAACATTAACGCTCAACCATTTATGTCATGAAATTCAGCAATGGAGCTTTTGCACAAACGTACTACATCAACTTCAACATATAATATCCGAACTACAGTCGGAAAATATATTTTTACCAACCAAAAGAACTAAAAGAGGAGCTATTAACATAGTTGGAAAAATTGCTAATTCTCTATTTGGAGTATTGGATTCGGAGTATGCAGACTGAATATATATTAACGTTGCTTAGAAATCAAACCTCAGCTATCGACTCAACAATAAGCATTGTAAAACAAGACCAATATTCAACTCGAGCACAAAAATCAATGGTTATATGCTACAAACACCCCATCTCGACTTACTGCGATCTGTGGAAAGAAAAATGTACAAATGCTTTTAGAAGGCGCCGGAATACTAACGTTGCAGCCCGCATGTATACTTAGACAAAAATTTATCACTATCCAAGGTCATAACACATTCTCCACCAACCTGAAAGGGTTCTTTTTCTTTTCTAACTTCCTGAAAGGGAAGTTCTTGCATTCACCTCGAAAGTGGAAAATAGAAATTTTATGATATCTTTATGTTCTAAGATGTTTGTAGTGTTTTTAGACAAAAAAAAAACATCCACAAAATAAATGGTGTGTTTTTTTTTTAGAAGTTTGGGTTTTAAACTGGCAATACTGTTTCTACAGATCGTCAATTTGACAATTGAAAGTTTATTTGTGGTAAGTACGTTTTGCCGTTTTACGATGAATAGATTAACGCCAGAACAACGCTTGTAAATTGAGCAAACTTATTTTGAAAACCATGGTTCGGTTCGTCAAACTTATCGTGCGCTACATCCATTTTACGATCGACATAATCGTCCATCTGAGCAAGTTATTCGGAACACAATGAATCGTTTTCACACCACATACACTCTAGAGGGTAATACGCATCTCAAAAGACGACAAACAGTGCGAACAGAAGAAGTTATTGCCGTTGTTGGGCGCAGTGTTGAGGAGAATCTGAATGAATGGATTCGCCATCATGCACAGAAGTTGTAGCTATGCCCATCCATTTTGTGGAAGATTTAAATACTAATGCCATAAAATTATCTATTAAATAAAGCTAAAATCATAGACATTAACATTAGCTTCAAGTGTTTTATTTCATATTAAGTTTGTATACCTATAAAAAAAAACACCCTTTACTATTAATTTTTTCTTTAAAATGTTTGCAGTACTAGTCGAAATCTATTAACATAGCACATATTTGCCAAACATTTATTTATTTATTTATGATTTATTCAACGAATAGCAAATATTTAAAAAAAATCAATGCGTTAAATTTTTCATATATTCCTATTCCTTAGGATCCGATCAAATGGAAAACAGCACTTGTCCAGCCCGTCCCTAAAAAGGCGAATCTTCTTCCCTCTCCTCTTACAAACCCGTTACACTTACGTCCCTTTTTTCCAAGGTCAGGAAAACGCTGATTCACCATCAGCTCATGAAATATCTTGAAACACGAAATCGTCTCAATGACCTGCTGTACGATTCTCGTAGCAATAGGTCCACTGGTGATTTCGGTGGTCTCACCGAAAAGTAAAACCAAAGTTTACACCAATCTGGTGAAAGCAAGATAGTTGTGCTTGATATTTCTAAGGCATTAGACAGAGTTTTGTATCAGGCTCTTTTGTCGAAAATGGGTCCATTTTAATCAACAATTCTCTTGTTCAATGGATTAGAAGCTAACTTTCGAAACGGTAAATTCAAGTTGTCTTGGATGGTTTCAAGTCAAGTATTCACAAAATAAGTGCTGGTGTGCCCCAGGGCTCCGTTCTGTCTCCGATACTCTTTTTAATTCTCTTAAATGATCTCTTGTCTGCCACCAAAAATTGGTGATACCAATATTATGCAGAACACCTTCGGACGTACTCTGGAATATCGTGATTCGCTCATGGAATGACCTGCCGAGCTCTTTGTTTCCTAGTCACTATACGAGCGGCGTTCAATATACTCTCGGTATCGATATGAAGAAAAATGCGAATTCAATTTAAATTGTTTTTATTTTTCAATATAATCTCCCCTGACATCAATGCATTTGTTACATCTTGAGATAAGCTTTTTTAAACCCTTAAAAAAATAAATTTCCTCTTTCTCCATTTATTGCCGACTTGAGTTCTTCATCATCCGAAAATCTTTTTCCACGAAGACATTTTTTCAAATCCGGAAACAGGAAATAATCACTAGGGGCAAGGTCTGGACTGTGGGTGTTGGATTTCTTCGAAACCACAATCTCGCGCAGCAGCCTTGGATACTCGCGCCATGTGAATAGGAGCGTTGTCATTTCTTTTCTTTTTAATTTCCTCCCGCAAATTATGCAAAGTGGAAGCGTAGGATGTGGCGTTGATGGTTTCACCTTTTTTTTTGTACTCAATGAGCAAGATTCCCTTTGAGTCCCAAAAAACTGTGGCCATGAGCTTCCCGGCAGACGGAGTGACTTTGAACTTCTTCGGTGGGTCTGTTCCTTTTTATGCCGCTGCATGGACTCTTGTTTGCTTTCAGGGTCATAGTGGTGGACCCATGTTTCGTCCCCAGTAACAATTCGATCCATAACACCGCCCGCGTTCTCACTACACATCTCCAAAAGCTCTCTACAGCATGCGATTCTCACTTTTTTCTGAGGCGCTGTGAGCATTCGTGGCACCCACCTTGCACTGACCTTTGAAAGGTTAAGATGGTCAGAAGAATGGTGTGAATGGTACCAATTGAAAGCTTGGTGATCCGTGCCATCATTTTCACCTTTATTCGGGCATCCTCAAGAACAAGTTGTTCGACTTCTTTGATGCTTTCTCCCGTACAAGCAGTAGCCGGGGCGCCGGAGCGGGGGTCGTCTTCAATGCTCTCTCTGCCTCTCTTGAACTCACTTGACCACTTTTGCACAGTTGATAATAAAGGTGCGGTACCCTGGTAAACAGCCACCATCTCTTCATGAATAGTTTTTTGACTTTTTCCTTGCTTAGTGAGAAATTTAATTACAGCGCGATGCTCAATTTTCACCATCATCGTCTCAGTTGCCATTATGATTCTGTTTAACTAGAGATAAAACGCGAATTAATAATCACATTTATATGAAATTTTACATGAATGCACTAAAATAATAGTATTACTTGATAAATATATATACAACCACAGCTTCACCCCGATATTGAGAATATGTTGAACGCCCCTCGTAGCTTGCAAGCATTTAAAAACAAGGCACATCGGTATTTCTTTTTTCCCTCCCTAACTTCCCTATATATATGCCTTTGCTGATGACAATACTCTCCGCTTCTCATATTCATTCCCTGACTCCCGTCCCTGTTCTTCGGCAGTAGAATGGGAACGACAGCGTATTTTAAGCTCATTAAATTCCGATATTAGCAGCATAATTAATTGGGGAACTATCAAGAGAGTGGAATTTAATTCTTCCAAAACACAATGCTGTCTGCTGTCGTTAAACCTGTTCGGGGTTCAATACCAGACGTGCCCGAAAGACATTCTTTTTTCAGGCAACTAAAAACTCGTGAGATGAATGTTTGCCTAAAATATAACAAGTCAATTTACATTAATGATTTAGTCTCCGCATTAAATGTTGGATGCCACCCATGAAGCGAAATAACCACTGATCCCAAACATGTCTCTCTCTCTCTCTTTCAGTCCGGTTTCCCAAAAAACTTAAGGGGTTAGGCCACGCTAGAAGCCGTAAAGAAAGGCTTTTTGTGATTTTCTTTCAGGAAAAAATATAAAATAAATCGACTTTACAAAGGTAGAAGTTTATTGCACATATGATTGACTGTAAAACATAATTTGTATAGACTAATTTATTTAAAAATGGCGGCTTTGCGGTGTATCTCGGATGACATCTCTTTTTTGGAAGGGTCTGCGGCCGTACCAACAGTTCCTGTAAATTTTGAATTACTCGTATGATGTCACTAAATTTTTTTTATTTTACAATACATAACAACAGTTTGAGAAGTACTTGCAAAATTCATCAGAAAATTGTTTATAACAAATGAACTATGCCATTTAAAAAAACAAAATCATACGTACCTATTTAGACAAGTTAAGGATTAAAGATCTAGTTAAAATTTGAAATGAATTGGTTGAAAATTGTTCAACTTATGGGTGTGGCCAACTTGAAAAATATAGTTTTGAGATAAACGCGTTTAAGACCTTAAGTTATAAAAAGCCCACCTGACGGCCTTGTACTATACTTTGAAAAACAAGTACTTCAAGATATTTGCCGGCCATACTCTTTTAGAATATCATTTTTGAGGTCCTAGGTGACCATTGAACGCATTGAACGCAATAAAAAAATAGATTTTTTGAAAATCCTAGAGTGGCCCAACCCCTTAACACGTGCTCTGCATTTTAAGATTAGCAATACCCTCTTGAGTGCTAAGTTCTTTAAACAAAAAAAAAAAAAAAACTTTGTAAACATTTAAAACCAACTCACATCGGTCTATTTTTCCCTCCCTAAGTTTCGCTCGCCCACGCTATGTGCAAACATTTTAAAGGTACGGAAAATCCCTTTTGCGCGCGCCAATTATAAAACAAAAGAAAAAAAGTCCTAACTACGATTTCTTTAATACAGGGAGTCCTACATCTGAACGGTCGCACTTTTATGGATAATTAATGAATTAATTCTACAGGGTGAGTTTTTTAACTTGAGACATCCAAATTACTCGAAAAATACGCGATATCGCGAAAAATGTTTCAGACAAAAGTCACAAGGTTCTGAAGGGGACATAAGATGGTGACCACGAGTTTGACCTTGAGACCCATTTCACTTTTGATTTTTCAAATGATAATTCAAATTCGTTAGTCAGTCGTATTCCTCAATGGGGCACACGACTTTGTCTCAAAGGTCTTATTCGTTCAGTGCTAGATACCACTGCACTGGTACGCCTAAATCATTATTCGGTTTTTTTATCGGGTCATCGAACAATTCATTGGTGAAGGAAGTGTGCAAACAAAGAAAAGGAATCGGTCAGATAGGGTGGCTGTTGAGGACAATGAAATAGCACTGTTAGCTGCCTTTGCACACGATCCTCACATTAGCACTCGCTAAATAAGTCGTGAATCAGGAATTTCTCAAACGACTGTCTGTAAGATATCACATCGGCATAAATACCATCCCTATCATGTTTCAAGAACTTTCTAGTGAGGATTTTCGCAACCGGGTTTCCTTTTGTCAGTAGGCACTTCAGCAAATTGAACGAGACCCCATTTTCTTCGCCAAGGTGTTATTCTCTGATGAGTCGACTTTCACCAATCACGGTACGGTCAATCGACATAATATGCATTACTGGGCTACTGAAAACCCTTTTTGGTTGCGACAAATTGAACGCCAGCACCCTTGGAATGTTAATGTTTGGGCGGGAATTATTGGGGATAAATTAATAGGTCCATATTTTATTGAAGGCAACTTGAATGGCGAAAAGTGTGCAAACTTCTTGCGGGACCATCTTCCAGTATTACTAGAATAACTGCCATTGGAGTTGCGACAAACAATGTGGTTTCAACATGATGGTTGTCAAGCCCATTATTCCTCAAGTAGCCCGGGGCGTATTAAAGAATGTTTACCATCAACGATGGATCGGATGAGGGGTCCGAGGCAATGGCCTGCTAGATCACCTGATCTTACGTCACTTGATTTCTTCTTGTGGGGCTACTTAAAAAGTGAGGTTTACAGAAAAAAGCCAACAACACGTGAGGTCATGAAAAGACGAATAACTGAAGCTTGCCGGAAGATTATGCCAGAAATACTTCTCAGTTCTGTCGGTTCATTTAGAGCGCAGATAGACAAGTGTATTGAAGTGAATGGTCACATATTCGAGCATTTGTCTCGGGAAATAAACGTCGAAATGGGAAGAATTCAATGATTCAACAGCGGGAGGCAAGGGGACCCACTGTAATTAATCACCCCGAAGGAAACAAAATACTGCTACGTCCACGTCGTTGTTTTTCTGTCTCAAAATACACCAACTTACATGTTACATCTGGAAACTGAACTACCAACGCTACATATCTTCACGCTTAGAGTGCACTTCCTCTATATCAGAAAAGTTTTTGCTCAACCAAGTCATCGTCTTCCCCACAAGGTTGCTATGTATCTTAAAAACCGAAACCTTAATTTCTTTGCGGAATGGTCAAGGCCCAGCCAAGAACACAATGTGCCCTTGCACGAACTAATCGGAAATGAAACAAACTGGGAGAGCACACTGAACGAAATGCTTAAAAAAATTCACTACTCAACACGGGAGCTTTTCGAGACGCAAAGTCAACAAAGCCAATCAAGATCCACGTAGAGAATACTACAGCATGAACTTGGGGAGAACAGCTACTTTAATGACCGGAACAGCGTAGAGTCCATCTCAACAATATTCAAAGCCAAAAGCAACGGAAGAGACGAATGTACACTGTGCAATTTGGGAACGAAGGAGGATTTCCGGCATTTTATTGGAACGTGTCCCATATTAAATTCAATCAGGAGATCCTTTTGGGGAAAAAATGCCCTATCACTAAATGAGATCACAAACATCCTAAATGGCACAAACTGGAACACTTTACACAACTTTCTAAAATGTGCATTGAATTATAGGCTACAAATTATACATGAAGCTTTTTAGTTATTACAAACTTATTCATTTCTTTCTCTCGGCTGACGGCAAAAGCCAACGCTTATTGTTGTTATTTTTATTAAACTTGTAAATATTGTAACAGAATAAACATATATTACTACTTACTATTACTATTACTAAGTGGCTTAGAGTCAGTTAAATAACGAAATTATCTAGTGTGATAGTTTTTTATGTACTAGCTCTGGTTTTCTATACAAGACAAGTTCTATGGAAAGCTCTCTCAAACCCCCGTATTTTCATTTAAACCACACGGTGTGGCATCTAAATACAAGCATATGCCACATACTTGCCGTGTTATTCAGGAAACTGAATGTCATAGAAGACAACGAGACTGTGGAAAATTTTTTATGTGAATGCATGACTCTAAATACCTCAAGAAAATTTTCTTCAGAAAAACTTTAATCCCTCTGAAAATTCTCAAAATCTCGACCAGAGAGATTCCCTATCGTATTAAAAAAGTTGAGCTTCTCTGGCTTCCTAATACTGTTTTTGTGGTACAAAAGATCTTTTAGGTCGCAGTGCCCCACAATCGGCGGATCAGATCCCTTAAACAAAAAAGGCCCTGTAGTAACGTGCTTTGTAAGTTAGTCGTCCTTTTATCTTTATCTGTCCAATCGAAAAGAACAGAAAGAAGCTCTCCGCGCACATCAACATATAAATTTTCGATACCTGATTTAATTTGGGATTTGCCAAAATAATGTTCTTTGCCCTAACTTGGTTTTAAACTCCGAGATCTTTGACTGTCATACAACTTGCGTTGGGGAACGAGTCTTCGAAACTTCGTTTCCGATATACGCTTATTTCTATATCTGCCCTCATTCTATTTAATCTAAGGCTTTGAGCCATATAGTCCATAATTAATTTTAACAGCGACGTAGAATCGAGAAGAGCACGAATTGGCTGCTATCTCCAAAGTGGTCCCTAATTTCAATTAACGCTCTTGGTAAGTTTTTTTTTCCAAAAAAAGAACTTAAGCCCAAGAGGATACGATTACTCTTAATTTGTTATGTATTAAATTTTTTGTAAAATTGGATAGAAAAATGTTTGGGGTCCAGTGGTCGAACATTTAACGGGTAGACTAAGTTATTATTGTATTATAACTTTGCGTAGTGTTCTATTATCAGCAACTAGTGAGTTTGCATGATTTAAGTTCACTGAAAAAAAAATTAATATCTTACCGGCCCGTTTGAGATTTGAACGCCGAACCGTCGGATTTGGAAATCCATACACTCATTTTTTTTAATTTTAAATGCATTTTTATTTCAATTTATGCATTAGCTTTATATGCTCTATACAAAGTAATGCTTAATTAATTAATTAATCTAAAATTACCTTATTTTTGCTTACTGGTCCCATGCAAGCACGCTAAGTAAAACCTAATGCTTAAACTATGTTTTCGATGTTTCTTAGAGTAAATATTTATTTGTATTCACATGTTTATTAAAATTTAAACTAAGAAAACTGAAGTAAATATACTACTGATTCTGATTTCTTGGAAACTTTCGCCAACATACGGGGTAATGTCAAATAAACTTATTTTTTCTTGAGAGCATTGTGTTATGAAACATTTTTCGTTCTGACGAGCCTTAACGAAGGAATGAGTGGGCCCTATTAGGCTTCAAGCATGTTCTTGAAACCTTGCACGTATTTTGATACTCGTATCTATATTTCTTGTAGTCTTTATTTTTGGATTCCTGAGCTTCTTCTGACAATTCTCCAAGTGGTTACGATTGACACTCAACATTCATGTAGGGTAGGTGTGAGTTGTTTCGATCCCTCTAATATTCACCATTTGAACTGTTAAGCTTTAGTAGAACAATTGAGGCCATAGACTTGTTTGCATCTGCTCACCATTAGTATTTCTGACTTCTAGCACCTTGCACAGATGATCCATCACAGCCCCACTTACTTTGTAATATAACAATTTTTGGAAGCTCAATTAATTCCCCCTAGCTTTTGCTTTCTAAAAGTTACTTTGCAGTATGATCCATCATGTCTTGCGGTTTCACTCTAGGCGATATTTCCGTGATTTCCTGGAACTACCTCCTTATTGGCAACGGTTATATTTTTTTTTTTTTAAATGAGCGCGGTCAACTGGTTTGTGTACCCTTAAAATGTTCGTACACAGCGCGGGCAAAGGAAATTTAGGTACAGGTACTGAGGTACTTTTTTTAAGTTATAAGGACCAGGAAATACAGAGATCGGCAGGGCATTCCATAAGCGAGATGTACGGCTTAGGAAAGAATCACGATATTTTAGAGTACGTCTGAAAATGAGCTTGAGTGTATTGATATACGCTTTGGTTACATTTCCCGGTGAGTCATGCCATGAAATCACCAGTGGACCTGTTGCTACGAAAACCATACTGCTGGTCATTAAGAAGTTTTCGTGTTGCGAGATATTTCATTAGCTGACGGTTTATCAGCGTTTTCATGACCTTGGACAAAAGAGACGTAAGTGCAATAGGTCTGTAGGAGGATAGGGAGGAAGGTTCGCCTTTTTTAGGGACGGGCTGGACAAATACTGTTTTCCATCTGCTCGGAAGAGTCCTAAAAAGTAGGATTGATGAAAATGCTTACGCAGTGGTTTTGTCAACGTAGAAGAACACCTCTTCAGAAGTGAAGATTCGACGGACTCAAGTGTAGGCAGGGACAAAGCACAATCTGGGAGTGTTGAAGTATGAGGTGAGGCAGAATGTCTAATGTTTTTGACGAACGACCAAACATTTTTACTGCTTTTGGGACGTTGCAGTATTTTTTGCCCCAGTTTTTGGTCGTATTGGACTTTCACACGCTTAAGAAAGGCATTGCAGTCATTTCTGGCTCGTTTGTAGAACCGAAAAAACATTTCCCTAACCCTGACAGTCTCTTTGCATGCCTTTGATTTTGGTTTCAAACTCTTGATCCGATGAGGGATAAAGGATCTCATTCTACAGAGAATAGTGTCAGTGATCATATAAGCAGCGGCATCCATATCGTTATCGAGGAAACATAACGACCAGTTAAAATTCATAAAGAAGTTGTTAAGTCCGCTCCAATTGGTTTTCTCGTATTGCCATACGGTTCTTTTAGGAATCTTTTCTCTAACTGTGTGAGAAATTAGCTGATATGAAACAGTGGTATGAAACAGACGAGTCTAGAGGGGAGAGCACATCAACGGAGTACTTATTTGGGTGATAAATTAAAAACAAGTCCAGGGTGTTGGCGGTATGACTATCAACGTTTGGTATTCGCGTGGGCTCATTTATAAGCTGCGTTAAGTTGTTTTCCGCAGCGAAGATCTCAACACACCGTTCTTCGAGTGTTGTCTGTCCAGAATGTCGAAGACACCCAGAATTGTGTATACATATTGAAATCGCCCGTAATCGCGATTCCAGTATGGAGATAAAAGGATACAATTCTTTGTAGGAATTAGGCAGTGCATCAAACTCGTGAAAGGTCGAGTTGCTGTCCATTTTGGGGCTTCTGTAAATAAAGCAATAGTGAATAATTTGCTTACGGAGATGGAATTTTATCCATATGAGATTGAATTCCAAATTGGAACATGGATCACATTGTGGTGGTATTTGGTAAGCTGCATCACTACGCACGTAAATGTCGAAACCGCGGTGAGAGAAGAATAATGGACTTGATCGTAGCCAGGTAGCTTCAGATTAGAGTGATCGAGCATCTACCTGTGTGTCGCTAAGTGCCAAAGCAGCTGGTCTTACAGACGCGGACGTACGCAGAAAAGTGTTTACTTTTTAGCCCGCGTATATTTGATATGTCTACCTTGAATTCCCTAGTCATAATCACATACAAACATAGAAAACCCAAATACCGCCGATACTAAGCCGGGCTGCGAAGTGAAAATTCTGACGTTGGTTTACCAAATCAAATTTCTGTAGGTGTTATGCCCTTACAACAAAATGAAACAGTGCACCAACAAAACTTTCACTCAGAACCCACTATCCATCAGTTGTTACATAGGCTCTGTCACTGCCCGTACCTGATGATAAATACAGTAACCGCAGTGACCGAGTGCAAGCAACAGTACCTACTTCAACTAGGAGCGAGAGTGGTGGGATACCCGCACTGTGTGATATTTTTTTTTTTTCACTGCACTACACTATTTTTTTTTTGTGCGGTGGTTTTTTTTATGTTTGGTTTTTTACCCTGCGCGGTTATTTTTTTTTTTTCATTTTCTTTGTGCAGCACAAGAGAAATTACGAGTGAATTTAGGATTGAAGAACATCTACAGTGGCGAGTTAGCTGGTCGAATAATTGTAAAAATCTTTTCTAATTCATTTATTTATATCACTATTAAGTATAGTATATATGTGTACTTACAGATGCATATGTATATGGCAATTACAATAATTTTCTGTAGAGTTTCGGTCGGATCCTTTCGGATATTTTTTTTAACTCAACCTAAAGTATTAAATTAAATAGTTTGAAAAAAATTATAAAAAAAACTGCGTCCAATTTTGGTTTCACAAATGAACACAAAACGAAAGAGAAATGATTTGTTGAAACGTTTTGCCTAGTTTTTACACTTAAACCTACAAAAAAAAAAATTTAAAATCGATTTTTAGGTGACCTAAACCACCAAACTATTGATTCGAAAGAAAAATAAATTTTTAGATTACCAGAGCACCAAACATTTGTTACTCCAGTGAATTTAAAAATTTTGCATTATATAGTATAGAAGTGGGACCCTGTTCGACACTTCAAATAGTTAGATTTTTGTATGTACATATATTACAACTTATAAGGACAACCCTGTTCTTATCTGTTGTGCCGAATGAGTTCAGAATTATCAGACCTGATTATGCTGAATCGGTTCCTATTATAATAGGTATTAGTATTAAATTTAGTTATAGTAAGTAAGAATAGAGATCAAAGATGCTTTATTTTTCCACTAGCAAAACCCATATTAACTGGAAATGAGAAAAAACAACTTTTACTATATTTTATTAATAGTCGATAAAATGAGATTAGTCTAATAAAAATTTAGACGTAAAAATAACTTCATTCCACGTAAAAATTCGCTTGTGGTCCACTCATCGTGGTTCTTCAACTGTGAAGAAGAAGTGTGTGTGATTAATGGTAGACAAAGACGATAAAAACGATTTGCAATTAAATATACAAATATCATACGTGCGAAATACTCGTATAAGTGTATATAAAAATCGCGTTCAACAATATTTCGTCGCTTATGATTCGCCCTCGCGGGGTTAGAAGTGTGCAAAGCGCTGAAGTCAATGACGATACCTGCGCTGCCTAGCACCAAATCGTTACGAGTAAATAATTCGTCTATTACCATATTTTACTTAATTTAATAAGAAAGAGAAACCATAGCCGATTTTTCGAACTCCGACATTGTTACAGTTTTTTTATATTGTATTAATAAAAGAAGTTACCTTGATTTAATTTACTTTATTGAGATGCTTACAGCTCAGAGGTCAAGACAAGAGAGAGAGAGATAAAAGTAGCTTAAAACTAATCTGAATTCAATGTAATGTGCGATTGGTATAATAGAATTGCTTGGCAAGGTTGGTAATAAGTAAAGGGTGATAGTAGACAATAAGCATGAACTATGCTGCGTCAACTAGCACATTTCATGTTTATTATTTATATAACATCTTCCCCCACTAAATAACGTATTGACATTACTAAAGAAATTACAATAAAATAGCTTAACAATTAATACAAAAGTCAACTGACAAATTCATATACATTAGTTATTCTGAAATGGTTAATTTCTTTTCTATACCAAGCGAATTAGCTAATTTTTTATTTTTTCTTTACTCTAAGAGGTCGTTCACTCTTACAATCTTTAATTTTTCTAGGATCAATATCTGATACTAAAAACATATCATTCAAATTCTTTTTACGAATTTGATTCTCGTGTACAAATTGTTCAACTTCGTTTACTCTTATAAAATAAGTTACTTTACTAACAATTTTAGAAATTTTTGCTGGAATCCATTTTATCATATTCGTATAGTGGTTTCTATACAATACTTCTTCCCCCGCTTTAAATTTTGGTCTAAATGAAGCCTTACGATTAGTATTTCTTTCATCGTTTACTCTTAAGTTTACGTTATTATCAACAGATTTATTTTCTGTACTTGTATTACTGTAATTCCTTAAAGAACTTAACAGAATTTTTGGCTTAAAGCTAAATAATATTTCAGAAGGAGATTTGGAGGTAACTGTTGATGGAGTGTTGCGGTAATTAAAAAGAAATTCATATATTTTTTCTTCTAACGACGTTGTGTTAATTTTTTCCTAGCAAAACTTTTTTAAAACGGATTTTACTGTCTGAACTCCTCGTTCTGCTAATCCATTCGATTTTCGGTGATATGGGGGGGATTTGATCAAAGCAATACCTTTACATTTACAAAATTGACTAAAAACTCTCGAATTAAAAGGTGGTCCATTATCCGTCACAATACAACGTGGATATCCAAAAACTAAAAACAACTTCAGTAACTTGTTTATTAATGTCTGAACAGTTATTGTGTTCATCAATCTTATATCGCAATATTTTGAGTAAGCATCAATAGCAATTAAAAATGTTTTCCCACCAAAGAAAAATAAGTCTAAGTGAACACGGTCAAAAGGAAACGGCGCTGACGCCCATTTCGTTTCAACTTTTTCATGTGGAACGTTTTGTGTTTCCTCACAGACCTCACAGTTTCTTGCGAATAAGGTTATTGATTTATCAATACCTGGCCACCACACGAATGATAGCGCGAACATTTTCATACGCACTACACCTGCATGGTTCTTATGCAACAACTCGAGAACATTCTTTTGAAGTGATATTGGAACAACTACTTTGTGTTCAAACAGTATGCAAACATTTTCAATGGATAAACTTGTTTTATTTTTAAAATACGGCTTTATTTCATTTGATATTTTATTTGGCCATCCTAATTTTAAATGCTCGAAAACATCCTTAAGTACCTTATCTTTTTGGGTACAATCGCGTGCGGATTCCATATTCATTAAATTATCGTCAACGTGAAATAAATTAATTGGTGTCTCCTCCACCTTTGAGTCACTTCCCAAAGGCAACCGTGAAAGGCAATCTACATGGCCCATTTTCGAGCTACTTCTAAAGAAAATTGTATAACTATACTGGGATAATAAAATAGCCCATCTATGTAATCTGACAACAGCGACAGCAGAATTTCCTTTACTTGGATGAAAGATCTCCTTGAGAGCCTGGTTATCAGTGCAGATTGTGAATTCATGACCATATAAATAGTTGTGGAACTTATTTATTGCAAAAATGATAGCCAATGCCTCGCGGTGCAATTGCTAATAGTCCCTTTCTGCTGTTGATAGAGTATATGACGCAAAACTAACTGGCATTTCTCTTCCATTTACTAGATGGCATAAAATCGCTCCTAATCCATAAGGGCTTGCATCAGTGAATAAAACAATTTCTTTATTAGGGTCATATAGTTGCAAAATGTTATAATTCAAAAGAAGAGTTTTACTCTTCTCAAAAGCTTTCTGGCAATCTTCTGTCCATACAAACTGTGTATCTTTTCTTAATAAGTTGTATAATGGCTGAATATGTGATGCGAGATTTGGAAGAAATTTATTATAATAATTAAGAAGACCTAAAAAAGATTGTAATTGTTGTAGATTTTTTGGAGATGGAGCTTGAACAATCGCTTTAACTTTCTTCTGGTTAGGACTAATTCCTTCAGCGCACAGTGTATGACCTAGATAATCTACAGATTAACAAATAAATTTGCACTTTTCAACATTTATATGAACGTTGTGGTTTTCTAGTCTACTTAAAACTTCAAAAAGATTGCGTTCGCAATCAGCATCCATTACGGACTGAAAAATTGCAGGCGTGCTGCTTACTCCGAACACAAGGCGAGTAAAGGCAAAAAGGCCTTTAAATGTATTAATTACTAAGAGCATCTGCGATTTTTCTGTTACAGAAAGTTGCTAGTAAGCACCTTTCAAATCTATTATGCAAAAATACGAACAGCCCGATAATCCTGCAAAAATATCCTCAATACGAGGTAATGGGTAATATTGTGTTTCAATACACTTATTCAATGTCACTTTGCAGTCAACACAAATTCTTATATTTCCGTCCTTTTTTTGGCACTATTACAATGGCTGGCCCATTGGCTAAACTCAACAGGAACTAAAATTCGTTCTTTAACTAGCCTATTCAACTCAATTTCTACTTTTTCGCGCAATTTATACGGTACTTGATAAGCGGCATGAAAAATTGGTGTCTGATCACTTTTAAAACGATATCTGCCTCAAACCCCACTATCGGATGGATTAGTTCTGGCTCCGTTATCTTTCGGAACTTAGACTTAATTTTATTTAAAAATTGTGCTTGGTTACTTACATTGCATACACTTGGTTGGCGAAACTGTTCTCTCCAACTCGGATACAATTTATCAATCCATGTACGCCCCATCAAACTTTTCCGCGGCACATCTCCAACAACAACAACAATTGGCAACTTCCATTCGTGACCTCCAAATCCCACTTTCACCTTGAAACTACCAAGCTCACGTAACCTAGAACCAGTCACTGAACAAAGATTAAAATATGTTTTTTCTAATTTACAATTTTTGAACTTATCTAGATATTCTTTTTCACTTCTAATAGTCGTTGATGCTCCCGTGTCAACCTCCATAGAAAGCAGCTGTCCATTTGCTCTTACTAATACCTCTTCGGATTTATTGAAAATACTCACGCTATGCACGCACTTCGCATTACCTCTGAATCGACACTTGATAGCTATGTGTCCTCTCTTGTTACACGCAAAACACTGACATTCTTTTGCTGGACACTGGAACTCTTTATGCAAACTGCTCCCACAACGAAAACAAATTTGCTTGCTGTTATCACTGGTCCAAAAGCAGCTGGAACTTTTTTTTTGTGAGATCGTAGCCGCTGAACGTGGTGTTTTGTTATGACGAATACTTGAACTATTTTTTTGTGGAAATGTTTTCCTTTGTTGATTATATATTATATTGTGTGACGTCGGTTGGATGGCACGTGATGCATTATGTGAAGCCTCCACATTTAATGCTAGCTGACACACCCTTTCAAAGGTTAACGAGTCATCCCGAAGAAGCATTTCTTGAATTTTGTCACTTTTTACTCCGACAATGAACCTGTCCGCCAAAGCTTCATCCAGAATAAGAGATTTGTACTTTGCTAACTTGTCATCTTTGATTTCTTCTAAAAAATCTCCAAACCGGCATGTTTGAGCTGCAGATTTTATGCGCACAATAAATTCATTTAACGATTCACCGTCTTCTTGATCAATTTTATTGAATTTATAGCGTTCTGCTCTTTTATTCTCCTTTGGAGTTCTTCACACGATTTTTCACTTGGCATTTTTGGAATAGTTAATGACATCAGTATTTCATATATTTCGGCTCCCACGATGGTGATAAAAAGCGGAGTATTTGCCTCTCCTTTGATGTCATTTACTATGAAAAATTGTTTTATACGATCTTCGTATGCCTAGAAATTACTGCCAGGTACGAACGGTTCAATATTTCCGATTAGTCGGGACATTTTTAATTTTATTTTATTAATTAATTAAATAATTAACCACACGTGTTTCGCAAATCCTCGTCGCCAATGTTACAGTTTTTTTATATTGTATTAATAAAAGAAGTTACCTTGATTTAATTTACTTTATTGAGATGCTTACAGCTCGGAGGTCAAGACAAGAGAGAGAGATAAAAGTAGCTTAAAACTAATCTGAATTCAATGTAATGTGCGATTGGTATAATAGAATTGCTTGGCAAGGTTGGTAATAAGTAAAGGGTGATAGTAGACAATAAGCATGAACTATGCTGCGCCAACTAGCGCATTTCTAAATTTAGCGATTTTATAGTTGAGAATGTGGTTGATGTGGGGAAGTTGAAAAATCTGGCTTTAGAAGACGTACTAACGGACAAATTTATTGTGGGGTCGCGAAACGAACGCATGCAACAAGCCCTACTAATAGATGGTCTAAATAACCGAAAATGTTCAAGTGAGTGAGGAAATTAGTACATTATTTCCTAAAATTGCGTCTTTGGATCCAAATCAAATGATTGTAGACTATAAATCGGAAATTTACTTAAATAAGTATAAGCCAATTTTTCATAAGACTTACAAAATATACTTTAGGTTAAACAAAAACTGTGTTAAAGGAACTAGGTCGTTTGGTTCAAGAGAAAGTGAAGCATAGCATGTGAGCTTCGCCAGTAGTATGTGTGCCAAAATTAGACCAAAGCATCAGACTGCGTGTAGGCTGTACTATTACTATTGTATACATATGATATATTCATAAAAACTGAACTTTAACTCCGTGAAAATTCGCGAGAGCTTCTAACTATAAACACAAACAAGGGCTTGTTAAAATTTACTCGTCTTGCTTTCAGCATCTCAAATTCACAGTCTATTTTTAATTGATAACCGATCAAATTATTTCAGGCTTCTCTAATGTACAATATTTGGCTATATTGATGACTTTACCGGTGGTACCTCGCCAAAAGAGAGTGTATCAAATCTGTTTTTATTGTTAGACGGAATTATTAACCACAACGTTAAAACAAATTGAGAAAAAAAAATTTCTTCAAATTTCTGTTGAGTATTTGGGGCACATTATGAGCCATAATATTGTTAAACCTTGGGGTTAGGCAGGTACCATCAAACACGCTCCTCCAATAAAAAATATGGAGCAGCTTCAGCCTTTATTAAGTTACGAGTAAATCAGCTTTTCTGCTGAATTGAAGCATATACGAATACATATATGTTTTAATGTAGATAAATAAGAAAAATAATTATAAGACCATAATTGCGAAGTAGAATTTGAAAGGGCGAAACAATTAATCACTAATGAAGTTCCTGAACGTGAACGGATGAAATTCTCATATTAAACTTTTTATTGAAGCATGTAATATGTACATGTCAAGTAACTCGAAATATACCGAAATGGAAGGTATTGTATGGTACATACAAGATGGCCCAAGACTGAATACGTATTTGACAGGACTTACTTAGAGTTTTTCTATTTTCACCAGAAGAATTCTTGGGTTGTAGTTGATGCCTATAGTTTATTAGATCTTACGGACAATGGTCATCCGTCTGCTTCTTTAGATCCGCATATTATACACAATAATATGGGCTGGCCGAACGACACGTACAAGTTATAAAAAAATAACAAGATTCTTGATGCACCACCGAAATACTCCAAATCCAGTTTCATTAAAATCCTCACATTAACTCTTATTTACTTTTAACCTAAAAATTTTAGTTGATATTATAAATAACAAAAAACTGGTATTGTTTAAATTAGTGGAAAATGTTTTGTTTCACGAAATAAAATAAACTGGCAACAAAAAACAAAATAGGATACAAAATCGAATACTCTATTATAAGCTACGAGTACCTTAATATAAACCAGGCACGTTAGTTATAAATGATATAAAAGGTGAACAGATAATGATGATTGGAAAAATTTTTTAAATAAGACAACAAAAATTGATTCTGTCTTTATTTTGAAGCTACGTTCATGCCATTATGTGTGGATTAGCATATCATTCAAATGGCCGGCTCGGCATCGCTGGCAGTGCTTCAAGCCGTCGGTCGGTCCAATTTTTGATGACTCTGTCCATGTGTCCGGCGTTATTTTGGCAATAGTGTATCGAATATTGGTCTCGAGCTCGTCCAAAGTGGTTGGCTTGTTAGCATAGACTAAGGACTTGACGTAGCGCAAGAGAAAATTATCAAGTGGTGTCAACTCGCATGATCGCGGCGGCTAATTGATGCCAAATTTCTCCTTCACAACTTCGAGCGTTGCGTCGCTTGTATGGCATGTGGCGCCGTCTAGTTGGGACCACAGCTTGGATATATCGATGTTGTTGAGCTCAGACCACAGAAAGTCCGTTAATATCGCTCTATACCTGAGACCATTGGTGGTAACGATGTCCTCCTCATTTCGAAATAAATAAGGTACGATGATGCCGCCATGCACCAAACAATCAATCTTTGTGGATGCATTGATGCTTGGCCGAACACTTGTGGATTGTTTTCTCTTCAATAATTTTGCTTGTTGACATAGCCGCTGAGCCAAAAATAGTCCTCGTTCGAGAAGATGATTTGTTGGCCAAAATCCGGATCTCCGGCCAACATTCCACTGTCATTCTGTCATTCTGTCATTCTGGTTACCTGTTGGTTTCTGGCTAAACTAATTGTGTTTTTGATTGGGCTTTTTTTTGTGCCCATTAACTTTTTTTCAAAAATAAAATTTTGCCTCTAGTTTTCATTTCAGAATCAAAATTTCTCCTAGATTTTATGTCAAAATGTACTAACACATACATATATATATAAACGTCAAATAGTATTGTGTGTCAAACTAGATTTCTGGTTTTATGCCTGGCCAATTTATTATTAAGAGTGTTCAAATCGATTCGCAAGCAAATAGATTTAAAAAATACACGTAACAATTTTGACAGCAAAGACTGAAGAAATGTTTAGTTTCCCATTGGAATCAAAATCCAACCGAAAACGCCATAACATTCCACTTAACATTTTAACATTTGTAGACTTGTCTAACAGTTGGAGAATTTACGTAGAGAGTTGAAAACTTCTCCAAGTATGTAGATGGGCTTCAACATGGGGAATATCAAAACCATGTAATAAATAATGAAAAATGAATTAAGTGATCGATTGTAAATTTCGATACATTGTTAAAATTGAAAACTAAAATAGAATTGCTCATCTTAATCAATACGTCAGAAATCTAATTATTTGTTCTTAAAAATTCCTACATATAACAATAACAGTGGAGTCCCGACCATTCGTCAGGATTTTGTTTTTTTTGTATAGTTGGCGCGCACACAAGGGATTTTATGTACCCTTAAGGTGTTTGGACATAGCGCGGGCGAAGGGAAGTTATGGGTGGAAAAGGAGAGATACAGGTGTGCGTTGGTTTTAAATGTTTGCAAGTTATTCTGGCTAGGAAAAACGAGCTCGGCAGAGCATTCTATACGCGAGTTGTACGGCTTAGAAATGAATCACAATATTTCAGATTACAGCCGAAGGTGGGCTAAAAGGTGTACTGATGAGAATTCATAGCGAGACGGGGTGTTGCGGTTAAAAGTTTGAAGCGGCGGACTGCTACTGGCAATTTCGGTAGAGCACTGTTGGTGAAAATAGCCGGTGTTCGAGGATGACAGCATTTTTGGCGATATCGAATTTGTAGTTATTCCAACGTAAGTTGTCACTGGCACACATACCCAGAATGGAAAATTTTTCGGTTTCGACGATGCAACTAACAGTCGTGGATAATGGCTGGGTATTTAGATTTTGCTTTAACGACAGCAAATAGCAACCCTGTTGATAGTTCCACAATTGAGAAGCAGAGAGTACTGTCGCCAGCAAAGGAATATATTGGATTTGAAGTGGGACAGACAAGAGATCATTGATGAAGATTAAAAAGAGTGTCGGAGACAGAAGGGAACCCTACGGCACACCAGCATTTATTTAGTGAATTTCAGACTTGAAACCATCCAACACAACTTGAATTGAACGTTCCGAAAAGTAATTTTTAATCCATAGAAGAAGAGAGTCATGGATCCCAAATGCACGCAATTTACAATAAACAAAAGAGCCTGATGCCAAACTCTGTCAAACACCTTAGAAATATCAAGTGCAACTATGTAACTTGCTTGGTATAAGGACTGAAACGAATAAAATCTGTAAATTTGAATACGGGCTATACTTCCAATGCGTAAAAATTGTAATCCCATTTTGTACCCAAATTAGCCTGTATATTCTCTAGTTTCAAGGTGTTATTGATTTTAGTTCGGTGCGGTTTAAAATATTTTTAAAATATGAGTCAAGAGGAACGCCGTGAAAAGATCATCGACAAAATACTTCGCGTCCAAACCATTTCATCGCGAAAAATTTAAACATTGGATTGGAACAGGGGTCACATCGTGATGGAGTTTAGAAAGCTACATCACTATGCACGTGAGTGGCGACACTGCGGTGAGAGAAGAATAGTGATACTAGTTCCAGGTACCAGGTAGATTCAAATCGGAGTGATCTGTGACGTGTGGGCAGATCTCTTCCAGTGTTTCACTAAGTGCCAAAACAGCTGGTCTGTATTTACAGACGTAAACGTACGCAGAAAGGTGATTACTTTTTAGCCCGCATATATTCGGTATGTCAACTCTAAATTCCCTAGCTATTATAAAAATCAAACAAAAAAAGCACAAACACCGGCGATGTAAGGAAGGCTGTGAAATCAAAATTCAGACTTTGGTTTACTGAATCAAATTGTTGTAGGTGTTATGCCCTTACAATAATAAGAAAATGTGCACCAATAATTTTCAGACTCTCGAACCGCAATCCATCGGTTGTTACAGACACTCAGTCATTGTTTTTGCCGTATGATAATGATATACAGCCACTGCAGTAGCGAGGTGCAAAGGACAGCATTATGTCCATTATTATTTCTAAATTTTATTTTTTTTTATTCACTGCACCACTTTAGGCTTCAAAAAAGCCCAAAGAAAAATGCCTCTCTCCTTAGGTTTTAATCGAAGCCCTACCCTGCTTTTGAAAATAACATCTTTCAAATTTATGCGTGTATTGGAGCAAGTGGTGTGTCGCTCAATTCTTAATTTTGAGTACTTTAATTGTTTCAAAGTAAATGTTGCTCTAAAATAATGCGCCAACAGTTATTGAAGATTAATAGTATTTTTTTTTCGAAAAAGTTTTGTTTTTGACTTTGTCATAATTTTTTTCGGAAAAATTTCTTATTAACCCCCACTTTTTGCAGCTTTGAAACCTGTACCTAGTATTTAGAAACAAAAAAGTATCAGGTAATTTCATCTTAAGTGAGGAGTTTTCAAGACCTGTTAAAACTATAAAAGTAAAAAATGGGATATATTTTTACAACAGTCCTAAAAAATTAACTAGTTTACAGCTGCTTTGGAATTTTTTTTCCTGTAAAATAAGTTTTTTTTAGCGCAATATAAATCCAATAAAAATTTTTTTTTAAAAGTTTCATTTTTTGACCCGTAAAATGGAAAAAAGGGATCACCTCGAGTATGAAAAAAAAAATTAAAGTTCCTTTTTCTGAAAAAAAAAAAAACTTATCAGATCTCTTGTGGAATAATACAATATTTATAAACGAAAAGAAAATTATTTGCATAACCGGTGTGAAATTTTTAACCGAGATATTAACGTCTAATTCACAACATCCTCGATGGTAGACTTTTCCACACAAGAATACGCAGACATGGTTTATATCTATGGTTTCTGCAACTGTAACGGTCAACGAGCTAGATTGAATTATTTGATACCCTGATATTACTTATATTAGGATATTTATTACAACATTTTCCAGGTTGAGGGAGACAGGAAAAACGCGGAAATCGCGAAAACACTCACATTCTGTGAAGACCTTTTTCGTCAGAAACTATCCAAAATACCAGTCTTTTGCAACTTAGCAGGCATTTTAATCTAAGCCCAATCCAGCAGAGATGGAATCACTAATTTCCACAATTTACATACCTGAGCAGAAAGCAACCCCTACTCTATTAATCACGGAGCTATTCATTATATGTGTGGACAGGCATATTATATGGAAGGATCGGACGCTATCGGCTTCGTTTTGCGAAACAAATTACCAGAACTATTAAAGAATGGTTGGTTCGCGTATATGAAAATTCGTGAATAGGGCGGGATACATACATTCTGTGGCCTCCAAGGTCTCTGGACTTAACAGTCATTCCTCCTAATTCTTGTGCGAAAGTCCGAGAAGAATTGGAAAGAATTAACATTGTTAGAGCCTTTCAGATTAGAGCTCTGGTGTGCACACAAAACAACAGATTGCTTTGCTTAAAACTTCTGTAAATCGGAAGGGCCGCATTTCCTCCCACCACCCATAGGATTTTTTTTCTCAAAATATGCCAAATAGTCGCCCCTTAAAGTCTTCGATGCATTATCCGGGACACCCTATTATATATCTATCAGAATCGTGTGTGAACAATCCTTGTCCTCTGTATGCGCCTTTACAAAAGAAAATCTATTTCTTTTAGAAATATTTGATATTTTTAATAGCATTTTGAAGAATTGAGTTCATTTCCCTCTCTTTCAATCTTTATTTTCTTACAATTTGCAGATAGCATCTCGGCCAGGAGCTCATAAACTACGCTGTCTTTTTCGTGTGGCTTTTGTACCAATTTCAGCTGCAGAATTAGCTCGAAAAGATCAAAATGCTTTAGACTATTTGTTTATGCAGTGCTGTAATGATGTTACGCAGGACAGATTTTCATCAGAACTACATCCAGAAACATCTCTCCGGCTTGCTGCATTACACATGCATCAACATGCATTGGCAAATAATGTATCCCCAGTTAAACTCACAGTGAAAATTGTCGAGTAAGTCCATAAATAATTTGCTTGAACTCCAATCAAAATCTCAGTTTCGTTATCATAGGAAAGAATACGGTTTAGAACGCTTTATGTCTTCTTCACTGCTGGAGGGAATGAAACGAAAGGAATTAAGACGTTTAATAGGACATTTTCTGAAAGCGAATTCCCAAGTGACTGGTTCATCAATGAAAATGTTGACGCAGCTTCAGGTAAGTAAAAAAACAATAAATATTTCGTTGTGAAGGGCCCTACATAGCTTTCGTTCATGACGCACGTATATAAAGAGTGTTTTATTTTAAACCTACATAACAATTTCTTTAAACAGTACGGACAGGAACTAAGTTTAAGTCATACATTTTTATTTATTTTGAAGAACCCTTCATGACAAATGTTTTGAACATGATTTCAAGTATGTATGTTACATGACTTTCTCGATTGAAGAAGCACATCTAGTCTGCCGAACTTTGGGCGACTGTCGCACACTTTTGTCTCTATCGTTAAGTACTGGCTAAATTTCTTTTTCAGCATACACCAAAGGCTTTACATAACCCAACAAGACGTAACCGAGTGGCGTCAAATTGCACGAACAAGGTAGCAAATTCACTGGTCCATTTTACAATGTAATAATGCCGTTGGGTCGAGTCCTTGGTAAATCAAAAGTTTCATGGGCAGTATGGCAGGTAGCGCCATCCTATTGTAATCACATATCGTTCATATTAATGTCTGACATATTTTCGGAGAAATGATCACTAATAAATTTCCAGCCACGGACTGCGGCCTCATTTTTGGATATTAGGGGCTGTTGGTGGCAGCAGAGTACAGACCACACCAAACAGTATACTTTTGTTTATATCCACAAAAGTGGGTGTAGAGATCACTCCAGAAACGGCAATTTTGCTTGCACACAAGTCCATTGAGCCAAAAGTGGCTACTAAAGATAATTTTTTGATAAAATAAAGCTTCACTTCAAGCTGAACCTTCATAGCAAACTAAAGCCTCTTGACCGGATTTTTTCAATAAATTTTCAACATAGTGGGGAGACATATACTAATGTGATGCCATCGACGACGAATTGACAATTTTGAAACATCCTTTCATTCACTTCGGCTTTGCATCATGCCACACTTTACAAAATTCAGTTGGTCGATCATGAACTTAAACTTCTACGCGTTTCACGAAAATAATTTTGAACGGTATGAACCCGTGCCTCTGGTATATTTATGATGATTTGTCAAAAAATTGTAAACGTCGGAAATTGGAAGATCTTTCAGTAAAAGAAAAACACCCTCTACATACATATGTACGAGTACGTAAAGGGTGTAACAGTGTTTGTTTAAAAAGTTCTGATGTTTTTATTTTAATAAAGAGTGCAGACATGGAGGTTGTGTGTGGAATACAATATCCGATGAATGTCCGCCTCGTTCCTAATGACCACGTTGGTCAAAAGGCGAGATTTTCGATGACATTTTGACATTTGGGTGATCGCCTATTTTGGATTTTGCCCCATTTTTTTGTGTTGGTCCTACAGCGTTGTTGTTTGACAGCTGTCATATGTGAAGTTTAGGGTCTAGCCATGGAGAATTACATGGACGTACAACGCATAGAAATTGTGAAAATCCACAATGAAATGTAATAAAGTCGACATTATGACAAAATGTTATCGAAAATTTCGTCAAAAGTACCAACGTGTATCATCAGTCACGAAGCGGTCGCGGCCATTTGTCTGATATTATGTGTTGCAAAATTTCGCGTTTGACAATCTCATTAATTATTTATTTAAAAAGGTGTCTGGCTACCGCCAACCAAACTTAAATAATTTATCATTAGCGAATAAAAGCGCATACGAGAAACCGAATGCAGGCCAAAAAGAGAATCACAGGAACACCGGAATCGGGAACAGCCACCAGCATCTGGTTCCAAGCTGCGCATACCGGCTGCTCAGCAAGGTGGTTCGTTAAAAGGGAACAGAACAGAAAGTAAACAATGGAAAAGTGGACGCCACTCAATTTTTATGATAAAATTGGAATAAAAAACCATCGTAGATTAAATTTTGAAGTGAAATTAAATTTGTATGGATGTTTTGACGCTCTTTTAGAAAGGGGAATGACAAAGGCAGCCATCACCACTATAATCGAGTGGGATCAAAGGGGTTGCTCATCATAAGATTTAATTAAGCAGGGAACGTTTAATTTTAACAGGCAACAAAGCCTACGATTCCGTACGATCAAAAAAACTTGCTAGACTCACTTGCCAATGGTGTATATCAAATGATATATTATGTCCATGTGCATCTCCTAAATAAAATCGAAAACAGCTTGGTGAGTGATAATATAAAAATAACTCTCCGCATACAACACCCTTGATATGAAATACCATAAATTTCGTTTTGTTGCTGATGATCAGTTTATGAGACTTAAACCATTGTCGTAGTATATCTAGGTCATAATTAACATCGGCAAATATACGAGGGGCGTTCAACATATTCTCGGTATCGGGGTGAAGCTGTGGTTGTATATATAAATTACTTGATAAATTTATCAAGTAATACTATTATTTTAGTGCATTCATGTAAAATTTCATATACTCGTAAATGTGATTATTAATTCGCGTTTTATCTCTAGTTAAACAGAATCATAATGGCAACTGAGACGATGATGGTGAAAATTGAGCATCGCACTGTAATTAAATTTCTCACTAAGCAAGGAAAAAGTCAAAAAACCATTCATGAAGAGATGGTGGCTGTTTACCAGGGTTCCGCACCTTCATTATCAACTGTGCAAAAGTGGTCAAGTGAGTTCAAGAGAGGCAGAGAGAGCATTGAAGACGACCCCCGCTCCGGCGCCCCGGCTACTGCTTGTACGGGAGAAAGCATCAAAGAAGTCGAAAAACTTGTTCTTGAGGATGCCCGAATAAAGGTGAAAATGATGGTAGAGATCACCAAGCTTTCAATTGGTACCATTCACACCATTCTTCATGACCATCTTAACCTCTCAAAGGTCAGTGCAAGGTGGGTGCCACGAATGCTCACAGCGCCTCAGAAAAAAAGTGAGAATCGCATGCTGTAGAGAGCTTTTGGAGATGTGTAGTGAGAACGCGGGCGGTGTTATGGATCGAATTGTTACTGGGGACGAAACATGGGTCTACCACTATGACCCTGAAAGCAAACAAGAGTCCATGCAGTGGCATAAAAAAGGAACAGACCCCCCGAAGAAGTTCAATGTCACTCCGTCTGCCGGGAAGCTCATGGCCACAGTTTTTTGGGACTCAAAGGGAATCTTGCTCATTGAGACAAACAAAAAGGTGAAACCATCAACGCCACATCCTACGCTTCCACTTTGCATAATTTGCGGGAGGAAATTAAAAAGAAAAGACGGGGTAAACTCGCAGCGGGTGTGTTGCTTCTTCATGACAACGCTCCTGTTCACACGGCGCGAGTTTCCAAGGCTGCTGCGCGAGATTGCCCCTAGTGATTATTTCCTGTTTCCGGATTTGAAAAAATGTCTTTGTGGAAAAAGATTTTCGGATGATGAAGAACTCAAGTCGGTATTTTGCAGAGAAAGAGGAAATTAATTTTTTTGAGGGTTTAAAAAAGCTTATCTCAAGATGTAACAAATGCATTGATGTTAGGAGAGATTATATTGAAAAATAAAAATAATTTAAATTGAATTCGCATTTTCCTTCATATCGATACCGAGAATATATTGTACGCCCCTCGTATCAAGAAAGCTGTTATTAGAATTGGAGAGGGCAGTATCATCAGCAAAAGCCAAGATTCTGCCCTTAAAAGGTTGAATAAATAGCGAGTTAACATATATTAAAAACTGTTAACTGAGAATCATTAAAGAAATTAGTTTTATCTAAGTATGATAATATTCTAGATTTAATTCCGTTTTCAATAATCTTAGAAAAAACGGATAAGATGGAAATTGGACGATAATTATTTAATGACATTGTGTCACCCTTTTTATGCAATGGTAATACTACAGCTGTTTTTAGAGACTCAGGAAAAACCCCTTCTTGAACACAAAAATTAAAAATAAAACATAAAACATCAGAAATATGAAACGCAATATTTTTTAATACAAAACTTGAAATTATTATCAAAAGACGACGAATTGGATGTTTTAAGTGACATTATAATTTTATAAATTTCAAGCGGTGTAAATTTATCAAAGAATGAGCTCTCTGGTTGATTACCGCTTTGTATTAGACTGTTGCCACAGTGACTGACATTTGAAACACTGTTACCAGAACCTACATTAGCAAAAAATTTATTAAATAAATTAGCAACTTCTATAGGCTCAGACACAGTTGAATTATTATTTGAAATACTTATACGAGTATCTGTGTAAGATCTATTTTTGTTAAGTATTTCATTAACAACTCGCCATTCCTCTTTCGTGTTACCAAGGTTTCTTGCCAATCTATTGCTAAAGTACGTATTCCTACATAGCGGTATTTCAATCTTGACCTCTCTACATAACTTTTCGTAATAACTCTTAAGTCTGTGATTATTCAGATGTTTATTGATAATTCAGCAAAGTCGTCTTTTCTTTTTTATTTTAATTAATAATGAGGTATCATCCATTGCTTGAGACACTTTAATTTGTTACTTCGTTTACATTTGTTCTCACTACAATTCAATATATGAAATTGCAGCTTACTAAGGAACAAATTAAATGCAACAGAAGGGTCGATGGCAGGGTAAACATCATCCCAAAATTCAAAATGTAACCTTGATCTTAATGTGGCAAAATCAATTTTTTTTATTTCAATGGCATTCAGTTTTTTTGTTCGAGAAACTCTGCAATTGAGTTGAATACCAGTTAGGCTGTGGTCGGTTATTTTTAAGTCAAATGCAATTGTTTTATAATCAACACAAATTTTTCCGTGAAGCCTTACAAGAATGTGATCTAAAAAAGAGCTAAATCGAGTAGGCTGATTCATAACAGACTCAAAGCCAAACGACGAAAGCGTTGTTAAAAAATTATCGACATCAGGTGTGTCACACAGGATGTTAATATTAAAATCACCCAACAAAATTAAATTTCTACATTTCTGATTATCCAAAAATCTCGAAAACTCATCCAAAAAGGTTCCCACTGTACACCTATGCAATCTGTAAATACAGATAAAACAGTAGTGAACACCAGAGGCTTCGCAATTAACACTGACTATATCAGCACTATCCAGTTTATACTTATTAATTTTACATCCCATTATGTTACTTCTATAATATACCGCGACACCGCCAGCAGCATAAGTTTCATTACAAGCCGTGTCGAAAGAAAAATTAGAAATTATATCATATTCAGACTTCTCTTCTTCAAAGATCCAGATTTCAGAGAGAAAAATAAGATCTGGTAAATGATCGAAAGTTGCGAGGTAAGTGAGAAAAGTATTGAAATTAGTTCGCATACTGCGAATATTTTGATGAAATATTTTGAAAAACCGGAAAATTGCTCATTGTTATGATGGTCTATACAAAAACATTCAAAATTATCAGTAGTTGAATAGAAAAAACTGTTATTACTTGAATCATTATGAGGATCTACAGTTGAATTCATATTATTTATTATACAAACAATAAGTTATAGTTATTTAGTTTACGTTCAAGTTATAAATATCTGTTGATGGAGTGTCTTCCATCAATAAAAACCAAAATTTTAGAACTCCGTTGTAAACTTTTATATTAAATACTTAAACGTAAAGAAAAAAAAAAGGAAAAGACTAAAATTTTAGTTTTTTTGGGTTAGGTTGTTGAAGAAGTCAGTATCAGTAATTTTCATCTGCACGCTGTTTTTGACAATTCAATTCCATAGTTATGCCAAGTTTCGCTTCTGTGTTTTCAAGATTGATGATGTTGCCAGGTTTGTCAACACTCCCCCCTGGTAAGCTGGAGCTCTGTGCCAGGTTACCATCTTGAACCAAACCTGGTCTGTTGACATCTAAAAGTGCGAGTTTGGTAGCTGGCCTAGTGTAGCATCCTGACGATGTGCGAACTAAAGAGCTGCGTACCTGGCCATCCTTTCCTGGAAACACCTCAGCAACGATTCCTTTCGGCCACTGGTTTCTCGGAAACTATGGATCTACTACGATAACAACATCGCCGATACTGATCAACCTTGTCTGCTTGTACCACTTAGTTCGCCTAGTCAACGTCGGTAGGTACTCTTGCAGCCAACGTTTCCAGAATGAGTTGGCAAACTGTTCACATGTCATCCGACCTTTCTTAAGAACGATACCATCGTCGTTAAATTCGCCGAACTGATTTTTACCGTTTGATGATCCCAGAAGAAAGTGGTTCGGTGTTAGAGCTTCATCGCTATCGCAGTCTAAGGGGATATAGGTTAATGGCCTCGAATTGATAATATTCTCGACTTCAGTCATCATACTTAAAAGAATTTCATCTGAAGGGTTTCGAGAAAGATGCATCCCCGTTAAAACTTGCTTCACAGAACGTACCATTCGCTCCCAACCCCCCCATATGTGCCGATGCTAGTGGTATGAAACTCCATATTAGATTCTATCCTACGAATTCGTTAATGATTTTTCCGCAATCCATCTGATCAACTGCATCTTTTAGTTCCTTGCTTGCACCACGAAAATTAGTGCCATTATCACTAATTATTTCCAACGGTGTACCTCTCCGTGCTATAAACCTTTTAATAGCTAGGATAAATGAATCTGCCGAGAGGCTGTGAGCGATTTCGATGTGGATTCCTCGAATCGTTAGACAAGTGATAAGGACTCACCATCTCTTCTCTGATTTCCTTCCAACTCTTACGTTAATTGGCCCAAAATAATCTATCCCTATGCAGGAAAACGGACGGGTAAACGACTTTAATCTGCCTGATGGTAGCTCTCCCATTAGCGGAGGTATGGGTTTTGCTTTGTTGTTTTTACAGTCTTAGCAGTAGTTGTTCGCAATTTTCTTCACCGTGGCTCTGAGTGATGGAATGTAGTACAATTGTTTTAGTTCATTTGTTACGGTTTCGTTATATTGGTGATGAAAGCGCAAATGAAACTCGTAAATTATTAGCCGAGTGATATAATGTTGCTTGGGCAATATCACAGGTCGCTTTGTATCGAATGATGCATTTCTAGCGGCATTAATATGACCATTTACGCGGAGGACATTACTTGTGTCCATATATGGAGACAGCCTATATAGTGCATGCGTCTTTTCCAAAACCAAAGAATTTGGATTAGTACTCAAAGAAACAACCTCTTCTCTATACGTCTCCAATTGGCATTGTCGATATAAGTAATTCTGCGAACGACTTTGGAGATAAAAGTGTCCACCCGCTCGCCGATCTTTTTTGACAGTTAATGTCAATGAACTTGAAGACGTAGGCAAGTGAACGCAGGAGTCTATTCTATCTGGAAAAGCGTGTGTGTGAACGAAGTGCACCCTGACTTCCTCCATAGTAACAAACTCACGCGATCCATCCCTTGGCCATCTTCCTTTTCGTAAAAAAATGCAGGTCCATTATACCACCGACATTCAGATGCAAATTTTACGTTATGTTTCCATTTTGTGGCCTTGTCTGCAACATTTTCTTTAGTTGGAATCCATCTCCAGTCCCTAGGGTCCGTCGCTTCAATAATCTCCCCGATTCTAAAGGCTACAAAGTGTTTATATCGACGGTGCTCTGACCTAATCCAATAGAGGACTGTTTTTGAGTCAGTCCAGAAAATTATCTTGTCTATATATATAGAGTGTCCCGCGCAAACGAACACCTAGTACAGCGGCTTCTAGTACGAGTCTGGGTATCGATGTATCTTTAAGTGGTGCCACTTTTGCTTTTCCACCAACGAGAGCATACTCAATTATATTTTCAGATGAAATCCGAAGATATGCGACTGCAGCGTATGCATTTTCATTTGCGTCCACAAACATATGCAATTGAGCGTTAGGTTTGGTACAATGCTCTATATTTTTTTAGGTATGGGCGACTAATAATAACGTTTTGTACCATAGGCAGGTGATTCACCCAATCACACCATTCTTCAAATTGTTGTTCCCGTATTTTTTCGTCCCACTGAACGGATGATCGCCAAATTTCTCTTAAAACAATTTTTAGCTTAATCAAAAAATGTGCAATTAATCGCAGCGGATCAAATATACTCATTTTTATTTTTTTTTATAATTTAAGGGGTTATAAATACCCTTATACTGTTGGCAGGGCGCGGGCGGAAAGATAGAAGGAGGAGAAAGGAAAGCATTGTTTGTGATGTAGTGGTTTGAAACTCAGGTGTGTTTTGGTTTCGATATTGACTCCAGGGGTGGGAGTCCGAATAGGACGGAGAGATTTTATTCTTCTACATGTCAGTGTTATGACTTCTCTCTCTGTTAGACATATTTGCCCTGACAGTATACCCGGTTTAAGCTCAGGACATTTTATCAGAAACGAAAAAGTATCTCTTTTGTTGGACCACCACATTCCTAGTATTTTTTCCTGAATAGTAGAGCCATTCCCTTCGGTAATTTTTTTTATACAGTGTTCATTCATTTCACGTCATAAAGCACGTAAGACATTTTGCGAATTTAAAATGAAATTATGAATCTGAAAGCCAACTTTTGAGTGTATTTTTGTTACAGCTTTCGCTAACCCGATTGCTTCGTCTTTTGAGTCGACACTGTCCAGATAGTCGTCGACATAGTGATTCTCTATTATAGCTTTCGCAGCTCTTGGATAATCCGCTAAAAACTCACTGGCATTTTTATTTTTAACAAATTGAGCACAATAGGGCGAGCAGGTTGCTCCAAATATCATTACTCTCATGAGATATTCCTCAATTTGCCTAGTTGTTGTGTCTCTCCACAAGAAACGTTGGGCGTTTTGATCATTTTCGCTGATAGCAATCTGGTGAAACATTTCCCGTATATCGGCACATATTGCTATTTTTCTCTCTCTGAACCGATATAAAACGGAGCGTAAAGATGGTAGGGTGTCTGGACCACTCAGTAGGACAGAATTCAACGACACGCCATCAACCTTCGCTGCAGCATCCCATACCAAACGAATTTTGTTGGGTTTGCTTGGATTAAACACTGGAAAAATTGGTAAATACCACTTTCGTGAATTTTTACTACAAGATTCTTCTTTGCTAAGTTTTCGTGCATAGCCTTTTTCCGAATATTTATCGATTTCTTGTTGCAGTTTTGTCGCCAGTGCGGGTTCTTTGGACATTCGGGACTCTAAGCATTTCAAACGACGTTCAGCCATTCGACGGCTATCGGGTAGTATATCTACATCATTTTTCCATAGAAGCGGCACTATAAACCGGTTTCCTTTGCGATAAGAATTGCGTTCCAAGATTTGTTTAGCCTTTAGGTCATCTGTCGACAGTAATTTTTTGATGGATTTCGAATCAACATTCTCTATCATAAAATGCCTTTTAACTAGTTGATGCAGTTCGTTGTCTAACTGAGGTTGACATTCACAAACGTGGAAATTACAATATGAGCGTGCTGTTGTCTTCTCTTCTGTGCAGATGCCGTGAACTACCCATCCTAGCCGTGTTTTAGTGACAACTGGCTCATTTCTCTTTCCCTCGCGAGTACGTAGAGAGACGGCTAAATTTCAGTGGTCTAATCCGATTAAGATTCGCGGTCTTGCACCTGAGTAGGAGGATAAGGAAATACCGTTTAGATGACGGTAGCTTTTTTTCATCTTTTCCGCATCAATTGATTGTGAAGGTAAGTTCAATGACTTTATGGTTCGCACATTTGAGAGCTCGTATTTGTTTTTTATTCCAGCACCGGAGATTTTCACTCGAACTTTTTGTGATCCCTCTTCCATACGATGAGTGTCCGGTGTCCATCTTAAACATAAAGGTTCAACCTCACCGTCGAGACCTAGAATCGAAACTAGTTCTTCATCCATAAGAGTTATAGATGAACCATCGTCAAGGAACGTTTCTATTCGTGCATTGCTACTATATAGTGTAACTGGAATGATTCAAAATATTATTAGGCGATTTTCTGATTTGTGGAAATGGCAATTAAATTCATTTTTGCCTGTGCTGTTCTGATTTTGGAAGCTAGTGTTGTTTGTATTAGTAAAACTAAGAGCTGAGCTTGTACTATCAACCGTATCAAACTTATGTAATAGGCTAAGGACTGAAACGAATAAAATCTGTAAATTTTAATACGGGCTATACTTCCAATGCGTAAAAATTGCAATCCCATTTTGTACCCAAATTAGCCGGTATATTCTCTAGTTTCAGTTTGTTATTGATTCTGGTTCGGTGCGGTTTAAAATATTTACAAAATATGAGTCAAGAGGAACGCCGTAAAAAGATTATCAACAAATGGCTCGAAAATACTTCGGGTCCAAACCATTTCATCGCAAAAAATTTAAACATAGCACTCAGTACAGTGGATATTTGGAGACGTTGACAGTTAAGCGAAAACAGAAAAGTGGAGCACATGATACAAATTTGAACAGGAAAATAGTGGGTACCATCGTAAAAAACCGGACTATGTCATCCAGAGATGTTGCTCGGAAATGTAATACCAACCAAACAATGGTACAAAGATCTAAAAAACGTAACGGTCTAAAAACACGAAAAAAACAAAAAATACCAAAAGTTACTGAAAAGTAAAAAAAAAGTCATAAAAACACGAGCCCGAAAGCTATACGAGTTGATCGGCAACAAGAAAGCGTGCTTGGTTTTGGATGACGAAACTTATGTCAAAGCCGACTTTACTACTCTTCCAGGTGCGCAGTTTTACAACTCGTTTGAAGCTGAGATTCTTCCACAATCAACAACATCGATTGGGATGGAAAAATTCGGGTCAAAATATCTCGTTTGGCAGGCCATTTGCCAATGTGGACACGGACGCTCATCGTTTATTACAATGGGATTAATTGACGGAGAAGTGTAAATTAACGAGTGCCTAAAAAAACGGTTGATTCCTTTCTTAAACAAACACGAGGGTTCAACATTATTTTGGCCAGATTTAGCTTCAGCTCACTATGCTCATGCGACGTTGAGCTTTCTTGTTGCTAAAAATGTCGACTTTGTCCCAAAAGGCATGAATCAACCCAATGTTCCACAGTGCTGTCCCATTGAAAGGTATTGGGCTTTGGTCAAAGCTAAATTGAGGAAAAGTGAGCAAAGGACGTAAAAGATTTTAGTGCTAAATAGAAAAGAGCGTCCAAAAAGACCACGGATGTAACTGTCACCAACCTTATCAAGGACATTCGAAAAACTTGAGGAAAGAGTGGGAACCCAAATAATTTTTTTTATTTTTTGTAATTGTAAATGAATTTAGTAAAAACCGAGTTTTAAAGCAAATAAAAAAAATGTACATGCATTATGAAAATATTTTTTTTTTTTATTTTGAAGTTTCCAAATTTTATTCGTTTCAGTCCTTATGGCTCTTACCATGAGGCATTAGACATGTTCGGCATAGACGTAATTCATTTATGGCCGACCATTTGTTTTTTAAAGGCATTGTTATAAATTCTTGACAGTTTTCAACACAAGTACAGTCCCCGTTACATATTTTGCATTTTCGGACTGATTTAGTAGTAACGGCCGTCTCTATCTTGATGCATATTTAGGTATGTTCTTGTACTGGAAGAATGTCTTTCAAATTTCTTTTCGACGCTTGTAATAGCGATCATGGGTGAGACCTCCAGCGCTGCTCTGGCCATCGAATCTAACCATGCGCTGAATGTCGATAAGTTGACAAGGTTTATGGTTTGTTTATATATACCCCAATTAAGTCTAATTGCTGCCGGTAGTTTATCGGTCAACTCTTGAAGTAGACAAGGGTCTAAAAGGTGCGATTTTAAATGGTTGGATTCCATGATAGCATGTATATTCTGGACGGCAAATGAAAATGAGACAAGTGTTTCCAGTCTATCGGCCCTTGGAGCAGGTTCATTTCGAATTTTCGTCAGGAGTGAATTAACTATGATATCAGGTCTGCCGTACAGCATCCGTAGAGTTGATATAATTGATGGAACATTATTGGGTTATAACAGTCTATAGCGCACTGCTTCTAAAGCCTTACCTTTCAAGCTGCGCTGAAGGCGCATAAGGTTCTCGTCGTGTGTATATCCGCAAGAACGTGTTGAGTTTTCGAGACAACTTATGAAAAGCGGCCAGTCTTCTGAATTGCCGCTGAAGCTAGGTATTACATGCCTCGTTGCTAACTGAAGTGAATTAATTTTTGGCAGATCAAATGTGGGGCCAGGTAAGTTATTGACTTCGTTACAACGATTGAGCGGTTGAGCGTTATTGTTATTGATTTGGGATATGTTTGGCATATTGGGGCTATCGGCTTGTTGTTCCTGAGTAAGCGAAGTGACCATAATCGTATGGGCCGCACATACATTTTCTTCCTGAACGTAGGGAGAAACTTTAGGCTGAGACACAGTTTTTTCGCCAACCTGTCTCGTAGACACATCACCTACAGTATGTTTCACTGTTTCCACCCATTTTGACGTTCTTTCTTCTACTGCGGCGTTGTCAAATTCGTTATCTTTTTCTTCTTCATCCTCAGTTTCAAGTTGTTCGAGAAGTTCGTATTTTCTTTGCAAATAATCTCGATCTCTTTTCTCCTGAAGCAAGCGTTCCTCTTTAGCTGAAGTTGTACGGACTTCGCGGACGATCGTGTTTGCCTTGAATGAACTGATGCTGGTCCTTTTGGTAGTGATTTCGATGGTTATTTCACTAAATGTGGGTTTGTTTTTATCGTTGTACTGCCCAATACATTTGCCAGATTTGTATTAACCGGAGGTGCTTGTTAGGGGTATGCCTAGAGAAATCGGCAGGATTGTTGCCGGTTCGTGGTGGTTAGTATTCGGCGGAAGCAAAGCATGTGGTTTTGTAGGATGTGATGTTGATGATGATAAGCACTTTGTACATATCCAATCTTCGTTTTCAATACCATCCTTGACGTTGGCACAAATAAAATGGTACCAAGCGTCGCACGCATCACATTGAACCATTTTGTCGAAACTGTCTTCTCGATTACATTTTACGCAATTGAATTGTTCGGTGGATTCTTGATTATGTGGGGGGGGGGAGCGAGCTGTTCTTTGGGATTTTTCGAAAGCAGAATAAGATTATTCTGACACTGTTGCTTACCTTATATTCCCTTTGCTTGTGACAGACGATAGCGATGAATTTTGTATGGATTACTTTCCCAGTTTACAGAAAATTTTAGGATGTTGATGGATTGTCTTCCATCAATAAAAACCAAAATTTTAGAACTCCGTCTTAAACTTTTATTTTAAATACTTAAACGTAAAAAAAAAAGAAAAAGACTAAAATTTTCGTTTTTTTGGGTAAGGTTGTTGAAGAAGTCAGTATCAGCAATTTTCATCTATACGATGTTTTTGACAATTCAGTTATGCCAAGTTTCGCTTCTGTGTTTTCAAGATTGATGATGTTGCCAGGTTTGTCAACAATATCCTTATATGAATTAATTCTTTTAACTCTATCACCTTCTCTTTTTCTAACAAGAACAGATGAGTCTCTAACCCAAACCAACTTACATATGTTTTTTTGTTTAAGATCATTTGCCATTTTTAATAAAGACCTTGTATAGCCAATGAGACAATCGTTGATGTAGATGTTGCTGCTTCTGTTGTTGCTGCTATTGTTGTTGTTGCTGCTCCTGCTGCTGCTGCTGCCATTGTTGTTGGTATGACAAACACTAAAAATATTGGAAGAAATTTTGTTTTTGTTCTCCCGCATTTTCTTCATTACAGCCTTCTTCCGTGAGACAGTTGAGAACTTCACACACACGATGTTAGAAGCAAATTTTGTGTTCTTTCCTTTTACACTCTTAACAAAGCATGAGTCAATGTCGTTGGAGTTCACCTCTCCACCAAGGACAGTACCCAGCAATTTGTTGACTCTCTCTTTTACCTTAGAGTTGCTAACGTCGGGAATGCCAATTAAGCTGAATAATTTCGCTGTACAGCATTTGCAATGTTATAGTTTGTTGACCCGGATTGTTGTCATCATGGGAAGCAATATTTGTGATTACAGCTGATGGGCTTTTGATTCCTGTAGACGGACTCTCGGTTTTTTTTGTTTTTAGAGTGAAAAGTTACCACCTTGGGAATAAAAATTTTTTTTTTAAATGTTTTTTTATTTTATTCAATATAGTTCTCTTTTAATTTGATACACTTATTCCAGCGATTTTCCAACTTCTTGATCCAGTCCGAAAAGTAATTTTTCGGCAGGTCTGCAAAATACTCCTCCGTGGCGTCGATGATTTCCTCGCGTGAGCCGAATTTTTAATTGATGAGCCATCTTTTGAGGTTTGGGAAGAGATAATAGTCCGAGGAATCCAAATCCAGTTGCCAATCGACGCCAATAGTCCGCCCGATTCCGCATCAGCAAGTCCAAACACCCTTTCGAAGTGCTCTCGCGTTCGTGTTTTTGGTCAGGAGTGAGCATGCGCGACACCCAGCGACAGGATAACTTTTCATATGTAGAGTATTGCTCAAAATATGGCGTGTGCGCTCAGTACTAATCTTTGTGGTATCTGCATCGGAGGGCCTGCTGCTGCGGACTTGATCGGTAGTGGAGTTGTGGCCACCACGAAACTCTCGAAACCAATATTTGACGGTGTAATCTGACGCAGCATTAGCCCCATAATATTTATCCAACTTTTCTTTTGTTTTCTTCGTCGTTTTGCCTCTCAAAAAATAATGTTTTATGAGAGAACGAAAATCGTTTTTGTCAATACTCAACATGATGCCAAACACGTCAACAACAATCAGCTGTCAAATCAAAATTAAAGACAGTATCGCACTGAAATTTGGCATGTCTGCCTAAATATGAACGGACTTCAAGACACCATACCCTTTTTTGCAGTAGCAGCGCATTCTGGCGGTCAGGGATGTCACTTTTCACTCCATCTAGTAGTAGAGGTAAAAGAAGTAGCACTCAAAGAAGAGATGATGTTTCCAGATGAGTTAATGGGAACATGTCCCAATATTGACTTTCTCAGTTGAGTGACACAATTATCACACTTGTACCCTTGACTGCCTTTGTTATAAAACTCTATTTCTCTTTTCTTAATTTTGGCGCACTTTCCATGTTAGTATTCATGACAAATAATACACTGAATCTTAAGTTCATGTCTGTCGATTTTTAAATAGCACAAACCGCACTTCATTTTCCCACCATCAGTTGTTACAGCAGGCCAATTGAATTACAGAGTTAAATGAAAAGATAAAACTACTTTTTACTTAGATTTTAAGTTATAAAAAATACTTTTAAGTGGAGCAATTCCCAATGCGTGTATCCCCATCAATACGATTGAAACCACAGTCACTATGGTTGTTGTAGATTTTGTTCGTTGTTTTGCTGATCGCATTTGATTTCTTTGTCTCGTCCTCCGTTTGTGTTGTCCTCTGGGTGTTTCTCATTCGTTTTATTTGTTTCTGCCTGGTTTTGTTTGTTGATCGTTTTTTTCCTTTTTTTGTGTACTTTGTTTTTCAATTCTCGCTCTATGGCACCTTCCACTATGACGGCTAGTTATTAATTGTAGTAACCACGCATTTCGGCTATTAATTGAACGAGCAGTGAATTGTTGCTGGCGGCCATATGGAGATGTGGCAAACAGGCATTCCAAGAAACCTACACTCATGGAATGGTTTTGCCCATCGAGAAATCAATGGCATTATGCCATTGCTATTATGCCCGACGATGCTGGACATGAGTGAATATGAGGAAATGCTATATAACCTAGCTGAAGACGCACGTGGAAGATATCCAATTGTTACAGGAGGGAATTCCAATGTATGGGCAACCGTGTTGGGCTGCAGGTTCACCAATCCCATAGGCTATTCTTTACCGGAAGCACTCTCGTCCTTGTAAGTGGGTATCGTAAACGTGTCGATATTACGCTGCTATCCCTCCTACCAAAAATAAAATGGAAACCCAGCTAGGAATATACTCACAGTGTCCACCAGGCGATGTTGATGGACATAGAGGAGAGAAAACAAACGAAGCAACCCAAATTTACAGGTCCTAACTGGAAGGGTACGTTTGAATAAATAATTAATAGTTGCAATCTGATCGAAAACGGAACAGCAGAGAATTTTGCGAGTCAGAGAGCCAATACGAGTATTGTTACTACAGGATGCGATGCATCAATGCCCAAATAGAATCGGCAGCGATAAAAGAGCGTCATGCGTCTGGTGGATTGATAAAATTAAGCCATTCAGCACAACGTGTCTATATGCTCGTCTGAGAATGCAGCGATATAAAAGAAGGCCAGATTTTGAAGAAAACCTTGACTCTTTTAGACGGGCAAGACGCCACTTACGAACTGCAATCAAAGAAAGTGAAGCGATATGCTTCAGGCGCCGGTCTAGCGTAGCTGATATAAATCCTTGGAGTACTGCATATAGGATAGTAATGGCCAAAGTAAATAGATAAGGGGCTCCACAAATAACATGCCCCACTCTGCTAGCACCTACTGTACATGACCTTTTCTCACAAAGACCACCTCTTACGCGTCATATCGAGGAAGCGAACATGGAAGCAGAAATCCTACAGATATCAAGGGCGAACTGATCACGGAATACAAAATAAGGCTGTAAAAGCAGCTATCCAGAAACGACCAGACATGTTCATAGCAACATACCAGAGATGTATAAAGGAAGGAATTTTTCCTGACCCAGAAAAAAACAGCATTTGGTACTGCTCCCAAAGGGAAATAAGGCCAGGCCAGGATTCTCGAACGTATCATTTAGGAAAGGCTATTTTCAGTAGCTGATGAAAAAAAAGTTTTATCAAATCGCCAATTCGGTTTTGGAAAGTCGCGGTCTACCATACATGTCATAAAAGCGGTAGTAGACATTGCGACTAAAGCGCTAGGAGCGGAAAGGTAGCGATGGGTCATAAAGGAATATTACGCAGTGGTAACACTTAATATTAAGAATGTCTTACGCTATTTACTTAAGATAGTAAGAGGGTATCTCAACAATAGGCAGCTTCAATATCAAACAGAAGATGGTATCAAATATTACAGTGACTCCGCAGGAGTACCACAGGTATCAGTACTAGGACCATCATTGTGGAATATTGTGTACGACGGAGTACTGCGACTGGAGCTGCTACGAGTAGTTCACACAATAGGTTTCGCTTAGACAAACACATTCACGAAGCAGAATCTGCTACAAATGCTGCTACTGCGCAAATGAAACATTGGCTATGTTCAGCTGGACTTGAATTTGCTGACCACAAGACTGAGACAATTTTAGTAAGTAGTCGTAAGACCGTGGAATATGCAACCTTCCGGAAGCCAAACAAATCGGTCTAAAGGAGCATTGAAACACCTGGGAGTAATATTAGATAATAGAATGAAGCTTGCACCACATGTCTTCTATTCCAGCGCGAAGGCATTTTTACTACAAGCGGCGCGGCATTGTCACGAATTCTACCAAATATCGGTGGACCTTGTTACACTAGAAGGGTGTTACTTGATCAACTCGGTTCTATTTTACGCCGCCCCGGTTTGGACCACGGCACTAGTCAGATAGGATGTTAAGAAAAAACTATCGTCGGCATATAGCCTTTGCGCATTAAGGACAACGGATGAAGCAGCATATGTTATAGCTGGAATGGTACCCATCCACATACCTGCCGATGAGATATTTACTGTGTATAACAAAATTGCGTCAAACGGCCACTTAGAAACGCATGAAAAGGATTAAAGAAGAGGAAAGGATGGCCTTAATAACTAGGTGGCAAAATAGATGGCACAACACCACAAAAGGCCGGTGGAATTATAAGTTAATTCCGTCTATAGAAGTGTGGGTAAACCGGGCGCATGAGAACTGCAACTACCACCTCACGCAGTTCCTGTCCAGTTACGGGTACCGTAAATATCTGTACCACTTTGGACACGATAACTCTTCCGTGTGTCATTGATTCGAAGCATGCAATATTTTATTACAGTCGTTTCGGAGAAAGAAGAAGAAACGTACCGAGTCCACAGTTCCTCGTCGAACATGCGAGTATGTTGCGATCAGAGCGAAACTGGGCAGGAATTTGTGAGTTTATAATCGGTGTGCAGAAAGAACTTCGTCGAATCGAACAGGTGTGACGTTCTAAAACCATAAGCGCTCAGGAGACAGCATAGATGCTGACCAGCCCCGCGAAGTAATACCTCAAGGGAATACTGCGCTGAAAGTTGTTGAAGTATGCAGGGCGTGGTTTAGTACGTAGGCGTACTCCTGACATTGCAGCATTCAGAGGTCTGAATCGTGCATGCTGGTGGCTCAGGCTACTAGTATCTTTCGAAGATTACAATCTATAGCGCAGCCATGAAAAAAAAGGAGCAAAGGGACTCGCTTCCAGAGCTCTGACAGCCTGCCTGTGGGACCACCCAATCACACCAGTCGACGTTTTGTCGTGTTCGGCTATGCTTGTTCTGTCTGTTGGCCCCCGGACCCGGGAGGCTTTTGGCGGATAAGTAATAGGAGTTTAGTTTCCTAAGAATAATATTAAGGGAGAGCTCCTTGCAAACAAGAATAAGGAGTGAAGATCGTGGGGAAACACGAGCTTCCTTTACAATTTTGTGTTTTGGGGGTTTGGGGTTTAACAAATCTTTATCGATGGAAGCATACAATGTACAATTTTGGAGTAGGCTCTCGGCCATTGCTGGGGGCACTAACATCTGGGAGCATCATCATGGCATCAAGGGAAGCAGACCGTCCGTCCGCTAGAATTTCCAGGCTGTCCGCTTGGCTTTATATGGGAGTACCTATTTGACTATCTCTGGGGCGGTAGAGTGAGGGAACCACATAGAACCAAAGAATCCAGTGAATCCCATCTTTATCGTGGCAACCACTGAATGACGGGAAGAATAGAACCGGGACAAAACAAGAAAAGGCAGGAGAGCCGAGGAATGAAACGGACAACAAAAGGACCAAAAGGAGTGGAGGATATTTTGGGGCATGATTCCATACTTCCATACATAACCTCTATGTGCACACTCGTTATTAAAATCAAAATATCAGAACTTTTCAAATACACACTGAGTTTTTCCCAAATTTCAAAATAGGTGGTCTTAACGGAACACCCTATACATACCGTCTGTAAATAAAAAATAAAATAATCAAATGAATGGCTGCTATTCGATGTCGTACGGATTGCTCTTGCCACTTAGCTACTTACGTGGTTTAACCAAAGTTTCGCTTTAAATATTATTTCGTTTTAAATATTATATGTAATTGCTTTAGAACATGTACGAGTAGATATCTGATAAACAATTTTTGTAGAATTTTTCAGTAAATACTTCAGCGGCATCTGCCTTGTCTAGATAACATATTGCTAAGTTGATTATATTTATCCTTTTACTCGAATTACATGGAGTTTAGCTTGGATTAAATCTGAGCTTGACTCTTAGTGAAAATGGGGAGCTAATAAATTACGAAAAATTGTTTGCACATATGAGTAAAAATAATTCTTTTCTTTCACAGGCGAAAATTCATTACCTAGATATAATTTCCGGCTTGCCCAGCTACGGAGCTAAATGTTTTAGCGCAAATCAGAGAGAAGGCGTCGAAAGGGTGCTCCTAGTAAGCCCCCGGTTTGGTCTTAGCCAAATCGCAGGTGTAAAAAATTCAGTCGTAAGTAATTTAAGAACTTTACCAGATCAATGTTTAAACAAATTTGCAATTTTAAAATGTATAGTCTATTCTGGTACCTATATGTGAACTATTTTCTAGTGTTTTTAGCTCTGTTCATTGTCTGATTTATAACGCTCAGTATGTCCTAAAAAGACAGACAACTGTCTGTCGTTGCTACGAGTTAAAAATAACCCTGAAATAGCCTTATTCATGTAGTGGTTTTCCGCCGGATAGGCTGCTACACATGGGAAAAAAAAAACGTTGACCACCACATGATTTCGTAGGAATCACGAAACCTCTGCGAGTTGAAAAAAAAGAACGATTAGCACAAAATCAAAAAAATCTTCCCCCGAACCCAAAAAAAAAGAAACATACGAAATAAAAAAACTGGTTTCTCAATTGGTTTCTCGCATTTTCTTGAGAGATATACTCACGCACGTCCTACCGGAGTTTCTGTTTTACAATTGCAGTTACAAAAAAAAAAAACGCCTACTAGTCTACATTTTTTCTGTCCTGGTATCCCTTTCTGACACAGTCCTTACTCTGCTATTCCTTTCAATTCTTCGTCCTTTCATTTCTCCTTTTTCTCTTTCCTTTACTGCCCGCCAATGAAACTTAACACCCGAATCTACTTTTCTTTGATTTTATTTGCTAAAAGAAACTTGAAAAGAAAAATGGCTTTTCGCAATTCAAAAACTCTTACAAAAAACCAAGCATGGTCTATTGGACCAATATGTCTAGCGACCAAACAGATCTGGCCAAAGCTGGATCTGAATCACTCTAAGAGTTTGATCCTTCTAAATAGGAAATATCTCAGCGCCATCATAGGTGTCATTACTGGACACTGCCTTATAGATAACCATACATGCCTGAATGTATGATTTCTGAAAAATGGTAATTGAACAATTTTTGGATAACTATTGAATAAATGAACATGTTACAATTATCGAATATTTCGATTATTTTTATTCCATACTTTTCAACAATAATTAATCGTAAGTTCATGCCTCCACAAACGGTGGTAAATTTTTTAAAGATCTTCGAGTTTTGAAATACCCAACTGTCATGAGCTTAGCCTGAATAACCCACAAACACATCTATGAGTTTTTTTTTTCAAATAACTACGTTCTCATTCCGATCTATGTAATTATCCTTGATCATAGCTAGAGGATCGATGACTACATGGGTACCGCCAATACAACCTACTCGTATATGTAAACAACAAAAACATCAAATAAAATGTGGAATTATTAAATGATGCAATGAATCATGATCTTACTTATAGCATTACTATATATAAACCTACCTTCGTTTGGAAAAAGAGCCTGGTTTCCTGCTTTTCCTCTTCTATTTTATTATGTCCGGACTTATATCACTTAAGAACTTGGTTACTCTGCCAACAATCTGGTTTACAAACGACACTGGACATATCGGTCCACTAAGTCGCTAAAATTACAAGCTTCATGTCCGGCAAATCATAACAACACCGCTAAGTTTTTGTTGGCACTTATTACGTTTTGTTTACGTAAGTTTGTGTACATACTTGAGATACAGAAGCGGTCTTCTAGTTTTGCGAAGTGAATTCTTGAGATGCGATAGTGACAACGAAACACTTTTTCACTACAACTAGAAACTATTTATATCATCCAAATAATTCCTAATGCATAATTAAACTAATCTACAACAGTCAAACTCATTAAACGCATAGTACATCAGCAAAGTGGTAATAATTACCAATCAAATAAAAAACTTTCTTCTGCTGTGCAATTTCTTTTTTGTTTTGCTTTTAGTTGTCACTTTTGACGTTTCAAACATATTTTACAAAAACGTGTATCCGTTAGATTTTGGCAAAAACTTATCTTTCACAAATTGTTACAAAAATCTCGCGGGAACAGACATACTATCGTACTTGGTCAATGTTGCTATGTTATGTTATGTTACTCGTGTTTTGGGAAAGTAAACGGAAGAGCCGACAATCGGTCAAGGAATGTGTCGGCGTCCTCCACCATGGACTGGTACATTTTATTAAGATGATATTTATCTTGTTTTTGTTTACAATTTTAGTCGTTCTTATGAGTAGTATCTATTTCATAATATCAGTAAAGGATTTTATCTTTGTGATATAAAAAAAAAAAATTGTTTTACCACCTCTACTGGTCAAAAGCAACTATTCCCGTTTTTTCCAGAGCCAATCGCTTAAGTTTAATGACGCACACCGGCTGAATACCGTAACTCTAATTTACAATATTTTCACTTAAGACTAAATTCCTGCGTTACAGTTCCCATGCAGACCCGTTGTGTTATTCCTGCCCTTAGAATCGGGTTCCTATTCGGTGCAAAGCGGATCCGCTTGAGTTAATGTTGGTGGTTGAGTAAAAACATCATTTATTTTACGCTACACCGAAATGCGTGCTCTTTATTCATATTCTTAAAACTAACTACTATATAAGATCTTAATGGTATTTATACTATTGATACGACGGCTGTTATCCCGTGGAATATTCCGTTGTTTGTTGTTTGCTATTATTTGGGTAGTTAATTGTTTGTGTTGATAATGCATTTCGCGATAATGCATTTTAGGTAATGTCGGTGGTAATGTTGCTTAGATTCCTAAATGATGATATAACCTGTTATACGTGACTTGATAAGGATGACGGAATAGACAAAGGGTGAGATTACGTCATTAACGTCCTTCTTAAAATTAACCATACCCGCTTTAACCTAAATTTCGTCCTTGTAGGAGTCAGGAAAGTTATATTTCGTATATTTCATCGATTCTTTTTCTTCTTGTTTATGCTTTTTGTACCTTGTACTGGACTGTACCATAGATAAGTAATGCTAGTGAGCATAACCCCAGGAAGCAATAAACTATGTATTGGACTGGATATTCTTCGATTGGTATCAGGAAAGTTGATATTTCTTGAATATTATTAAATTTGTAATCAGCATTGAATAGATGAGATACCGGCTAAGTGAAAAGAGAAAATTTCTAGATCAAAGAAGCTCCTTCATGTGCAATATTTGTTGAAAGAGGAGGATAAACAGTTCAATCTGTTCCAGCTCCATTTTCTTCTATGCTACTTACTAGTAATAATGATAAAGAAGGAGGTAATAATCAAAAACTTAAATTATTTATTCGAGGGAATGCTATATCAGGTGCAATATTAATGCAACTAATATTAATGAAACTAATCAATTTGCAAATCCTCCAATTATAATTGGTATAACTATAAAAAACAAATATTGCAAAAGCACGTACTGTTACAATTACGTTATAAATTTGATCATCTCCAGGACGCTTAGCTGTTCTTCATGTTGCTTATATTGTTTTCCATTGATAGTTGTGGGGTAATTGAATTATATTCATTTAGATCCGTCTATTTTTATATTATTTGTGTTCATAATCTGTAATAATACGAGTATTTCCGTTTTTAAGTAGCTAGAGTGGTGCGTTATTTTCATGTATCACTTTACATCTGGCTGGGTTATTTTCTAATATGAGTATGTTATATTAATAGTACAATTGTCAGATTTTTTTTTGGTGAATCTAATGCTTCATTGGATACTATTTGTTGAATATGTTTTAAGTTTAGAGTTCCTGAAGTTTCCATTTTGTGCGAAATTAATTGTATTAGCAATAGAGGATAGTTCATTGTATACTTCGGTAATCACTAAAACCTTTGATATAGTTTTAAGATCGATAGTCCCTAATATTTTTTCAAAGTGTGAACTTATTTTCTTTTGTTTGCTATTGTTTTCTATCAGAATATTTAATCCTGTGTTGATTTCGATTAAGTCGTCGTGATCAGGTGTACCTGTGATAATTTTAAGTGATCGTCTAGTTCTAAAATTATAAGGAAGTAACTGCTACTTGAGTGTCTCTATTTTGCTTATTAACACTTGTTCAGCCGAGTTTGGTTGTAAATTATATGCGAATCGTACTATTTTGTAATATGGTGTTAATATTTTTGAAAGGTTTGCTACATGGCGTAAGAATCTGGTTTCCTGATGTATGTATATTGGGTCTGTTTCTATCACTACCTATTTTTTGTCCTTTAAATCAATTAGGTTGTCGCAGAAAACGGCATACGTAAAAAATAAAATTATTATTCCTTACATGCTTGCACTCGCATACTGTCTTTGTGTATAATTGTACCGCGATTTAATATTCAATTCTGTCTTCTTTTACTACGTGTTTCGCGTATTTTAGTAGGTTTTTGTTGTGGCAGTGTGTTTTAGACTATACATATTACGTCCCCTTTTTTGTATGTAATACTTTTAAAATTATTGTTTTGATATGAAAGCACTTTATTTTGATTTACCTCGAATTTTTGTTTTATATCAGGATACCTTCCTCGGTTGAAGAACACGTCCTCGGGTTTCTCTCCTGTGTCTGAGTGTATTGTCGCCCCGCATTAAGGATTTCGTCTCCTGGTGAAGAAATATTTTGCTGTGCTAAGACTCTAGCGAGTTCGATCAACGTGTTTTGACCGTTGGTTGTGGAATAAAATGTCGGTGTTACTGTATGTACAATTTGTAGGTTTTCGTAAAAATATATCCGTGAATGTTGATTCTTTGTCGGTCATTACGAACTTGGTGTTTGGGTAAATTTGTGATAATATTTGGTCAATGGATCTGTACGTATTCCTTTTTCTAGGAATTTCTCGTATGTAGCAGTATTTTGAGTATTTGTCGGTTGTGCTGATGTATATGTTTCCGTTCATGTGAAATAAGTCTAAATGCATGTGTCGCTTACATGATTTGGGATTGGTGCAACTCCGATTGGTTGTTTGTTTGGTCTTCGTTCGTATTTGTTTGTTAGGCAGATTTTACGGTCTTGTGTTTCTTTTTTGCACATTTGGCTAAACAATTGATATATTTGGAAAGGAAGAAATGATGTCGTTTTTGATATGGAATAGAGTATGTTCATCTAATTTTATACAATAGCATTTGTTACCTTTAGATTTATTATTCGTTTCAGTTTATCATAGTTGAATAGAAAAGTGTATGTCGTAAATACGAAAAAATATTTTGCGAGGAGATTCCACTAAGTTGATTGTACTAAAGTTTATAATTATTTGATTTCTAAATGTATTTAACGGTTGTTTTACTTTGAGCTGAATGTTGTAAGCAACTCGAAGTGTTGTTAATCTCTTGGCGAGACAGTGCATCAGCGACAACATTTTGGTGTCCTGGTTTGTTTACTCTCCTAAAAAAGTACTTCCTGTTTCATAGGTGGTATCAGCATGTGGGGCGAGTGATTGTAGATCTTCATCTCTTTTTCATCATACAACGAATAGTTGTTCCTTGTTTGTGTTGTAGTTTCTTGACGACGGGATTCTTTCATGTTTTGCTGCTCGTTGGTTTCCTCTGAATGGGTTATAGTGCTGTTAAGGCTGTTGAAAGTTGTTCCTTGGAGGGCGTTGTGTGTTATATTGTGTTGGTCGCATGTATTGACGAGAGTTATCTACTTCCATCGGTTATTGGCGTGGTTGATGATTACATTGTACTTGTATATTTGGATTGTATCTCCTTGTGTCCTTATATCTCTGTGGAGGAGGATTCGGTCGTTGATTGTATCGATGTGGTGTAATTTGTGCGTCAAACTGCATTTTCGCGTTATCGTGGTATATCGTGCTTGCAATTGCATATGGCTCTTCCAAATCCTTTGTTTGGCGACTGTATAATGTGCCACTTGTATATTTGCTGTTGAGTTCTGTGATAAATGTATGGACTGCTTCTTGATGTGCATATTCATGACATGGATTCAAATCCCTGTTTTCCTGACATCTCTATATTTGAGAGTGCAAGGTTTAATGCTTTGCTGACTTCGCTGTGGAAGTCTGATAGTGTGCGTCTTCCTTGTACATACCGTGGTCGTTGGTCGGCATAAGTGCAGTCAAGTCTGTTGATGATTGAATAGAAGTTCAGTTTGGTGTTGTGGTTGATTAGTATATCTGCTGCTTCTCCAATAATTTTTGAATGAAGAATTGTAAAAGCTGTATAGTAGTTCGGGTATTTAGAAAATTGCTTAATATTTTCCATAAATGTCCATGCCCTTTTCCTCCAGGATCTGTATTGATTCTTATCTCTACTGAGGCATGATATGGCTTCGAAGGTTTTTAAATTTATTTGATTTCCATCTGTAATGTTTGGGATAAATTTTTCATATTGATCTATCGTTGTGACTGTCTGGAAGGATCGTTGTGCCTCCAGTGTTTCTATTTTTGATTGTGTATTCCGCAGGCACTGTGTGAGCACTTCTATCTGTTCTTGTAGATTTGCGATGTCTTGAGCCATTGTATCATCGTCGTTTAGTATTGAAAGTAGAGAATTGAATAATTTCCGACTTTTATTTCGTGAGTCCAGTGTGAGACGTTCTCTTTGTAGTCAGGAAGCTTTTGTTCCACTTTTATCTTTCACGATTTTATTCGTTTTAGCCGGGTATTATTTCAAGGTTTGCCTTTTTTAACGAGACTGGGTTTAAATTGTTACATTTCACTTTTTCAGAGATCGGTTTTATGCTTTTCTTCAAAGCCGTGGAGTTTTTTATTTTGTTATCCTGTATTTCAAGGATATTTGATTGCAGTCAAGAGCTAGACCGGCTTGAGCCCCCAGTTAATGTTGGTGGTTGAGTAAAAAGTTTATTTATTTTATGCTACGCCGAAATGCGTGCTCTTTATTGATATTCTTAAGAATAACTCTTATATAAGATCTTAATGCTATTTATACTACTGATGCGACGGCTGTTATCACCTTGTTTGTTGTTTTATTCCGTTGTTTGTTGTTTACTATTATTTGGGTAATTAATTGTTTGTGCTGATAATGCATTTCGCGATAATGCAGTTTAGGTGATGTCGGTGGTAATGTTGTTAATGATTATGTAATCTAGTGTACGTGACTTGATAAGAATGACGGAATAGGCAAAGAGTGAGATTGCGTCATTAATTAGTGCGAGCGTTTATTACATGAAAAATATTGGTGCCGACCTTTGGGATCGATAGTACATGCAGCAATAGCATTCCATTGCTGTATATGAACGGTCGCCTATATTTTACGACTTTTACAAAATTTTGATAATGAAAGTTTTCCAACTCGTTTATAATAGTATTGACCTCCTCGAAGTCTAACATATTGCTGTTAACCATTCCGATCTTAGTCATTTGACAAGCCCTAATTATTTAATTTACCCCTATTTCAAAATAAATATTTTGTTGAGTAGGCCATGTCTTATTTTTTCAGTTTCTGTATGGCATTATTATTTTATAACTTCGTGTGTCTCGGCCAAAAACTTCTGATTAATTCTGTACTGATGGTTATTGTTGTTTGCACTGTCTGTCTGCGTCTGTAAGAAATTGTTCTAGTCAGTTGTGTCACGGGAGCCCGCCAGCCATTTCCATTTCCTTGGTTCGATTAATTCCCTTAATCGTCTGTTTCAAATGGTAGTTTAAGACCAGACGCGTCTACTAATCTGCTATGTGTTTCGTAGCCAGTCGTTCGGTTTGTTTGATAAGTGTGTTATATTGTCTTAGGCCTATCATACGGACTATTTTGAAATGGCCATTTGCCACCCAAGCGTTGCCTTCTCTAACTGTCACAATTGGCGATTTATATGCGAAAATGTGCAAGGCTTGTACGGGAACCAAAAAAGCTAGACTGCAATATAATCTCATTACTTTATTAATTAGCATTACGAGTTACAATACCACTGTGCAAAACTTAATTTAATTTGGCTTGAATGAAATATAAGATCATTGAATTTAAAATTTGAATTTAGACATCATTATAAACTTATTTATGCAGGCTAGGAAATCGTCCCGCTTTTTTTATTGTTTTTTTTACATTTTTTTTGTTTTATTGTGTTAAATGGGCTTTATGAATTCTTTTACCACTCGCCGTCGTTATTGTGACGTGATTGTCTTTTGTGGCAATTTATTTTTTGTACACGGGTTTGTTTTTGCCTTTTATGCATTTCACTGTGGCGTACACCACATCACCAACGCAGTACTTCTTGGGAGGAGTTCTTTTTTCTAAATTTAACCTTGCATTTCTCGCATACATGTTTCGTTTAATAATACCCCTAGGGTCCTTATTGATTTTTGATCGAATATTTAAGAGGTTTGGAAATTGACCCTCTGAAACCTGTGGGGTTTCGTTTGATTACGGAATGTATGGTGTGGTTATAGCGATCTACCGCTATGCAGAGGAGCTGCTTTACTTTAAGGTCTGGTTTCCGACCGTGAGGCACTGGTAAATCTCTAATATAGTGAAGTGCTCCTTCTTATCTATCTATTTACCTCTCTTCTACCGGGTGGAGCTAAATACAGCTTTAAACCTAATTTTTTTATGAAATTTAGAACTATCGTGTTTAGGAACCCTCGATTGTAATCTGTCACTAACATTTTTGGGGCAGTATAATTGTGTAAAATTTTGATTAATTTGGATCTAGATGGCAGATTTTTCTTTAATATGAAAAAATTTGGAGAATTTGGAAAACTTATCAACCACCGTTAGGAATTTCTCATTCTGGATTTCCATAATATCCATATGGAGAATTTCGCAAGCATACTTGGGAGATGGTGTTATTTGCACTTCAGGGTTTGTCGGATGTCTGTCATACTTGTTTGCATTGCAGATTTCGCATAAAGCAGAAAATTTCCTAATTTTAGCCATTATATGTGGAAAATAATATTTCTCTAGGATTTGCTTTTTGTTTTCTATAGCAGCACGATGGGCTCTTCTGTGTTCCCTTTTTATAATTAGAAATCTGCTGTTCATTAGCGACATCCTCAACAATTCTTTGTTTCACCCGCAATTTGTAACTTCCAAAATTTTCTAGATAAACACTTTGCAGCATTTCGAGATAATTCTCTGGGATCTTTATTCAGATTTATAACGTTCGGATTAAGTTCTTCCTTCAATATTTCCAGAAGGTTGTCATAGAGTAGTTTTTAAGGAGATGTAGTGGCGATGGTAGCCGGGTTCCTCATGAGAGCGTAGATTATTGCTAATTTTAAAGATCAACTGATTCCTGAAAACATTGATCGGAGCTTCCTCGTGCGGAATGAGTTCTGAGTTATCCTGATCGGCACCGTACACCATACAGGATTCAATATCACTAGGAGAGTCCTCACAAAGTCATTTTTCAGTCGTGTAGGTTCGATCTACACTGGAGAGTCGGCTTCCGCTTGCAGTGTCCGTGACCTCATCTGAAGGTGAATTTACTTGAGTCTCGTCAGCAGTTTCGGTGTAAATCAACTCGTAGTTGTACTCCCCACTTCTTGCTTTCCAGCGCTTAAGCTTTGCGTTATGGTTTCTATTGCTCCGCGAAAACGTCAGAGCCTGGTGGTCAGTAAAAAATTTTTTTTTACTATGTTGCCAAATCTCCTTTTCTTGGTGGCATAATTCTCCTCTGTTCGGCTGAGGAAGCGGGAGATATATGTTATTGGTTTTTCCTTTCCATGCTCGCATTGAGAACAGCACCAATGGCGTAGTCAGAAGCATCTGTGGTCAAATTAAAGCCTTTATTGAACTCCAGAAAAGCTAGAACAACCGCGGAAGTAAGCAACTCTTTCAGGCTTTCGAAGGACTCTACTGCCTCTTCGTTAAGGGTGATTGGAACGTTTTTTTATTGGCTTGCACTAACATGTGAAAAGTACCCACGTGCTATATTTGTTAGGGGTTTTGCTATTTTAGCATAACAGCTTTTTAGTTCCCTTAGATTTTTTGGAGGAAGAATGACTTTGACCTTTATTTAGTCTGGGAGGATACCCAGATATCCGAGGCACTAGACGCTAGTGGCCATGAATTTGGTTTTTTCCGACCTCGCTTAGTTTAGAGAAATCGGCTTCAATGTTTTTCAAGTGATCTTCTTCGAATTTGCTAAAGACGAGTATATCCTCGAAATATTCGTGGCATATCTTACCGATTATCCCCTAGAGCATATCATCTATCATCCCCTGGAAGATGGCGGGAAAATTTTTGAGACTGGAGGGAAGTCTTAAGTATTCGTAGTTTCCGTTCATTGTTGAGAAGGCCGTTTTCGGGATGTCTTTCTCGTTCATCAAGATTTGATGAAATCCTGAAGTCAGGTCGAGTGTTGTGAAGAGCATAGCATCTCCAATACTGGCCAGCATGCTATTGATATTCGGAATGGTTACGGCATTCAGAAGTTTATAATCGATAACCATTCTGAGGTTTCAGCTTTTTAGGAACAGCCGATATAAGTGAATTATATGGTCTGTGAATTATATGGTCTGTGAATTATGTGGTCTGTTCGAGGGACGTATGATATTTTCTAACAGAAGTTCTTTAATTTGACGTTCCACCTCCTAACTCATGCACGCCTGGTAGGGATAACTAACATACTATAGATATGTTCGACTGTGTTTGTGCGGTGGTTTTTACTTTTTCGTTACAAACTGGACCAAAGAGATTTCTGAAGTTTTCGCAAACAACCCTAAATCTGGATCTTGCAGATACTGATACATTCCCGTTTAAGGTCAACATTTGATTTACTGCGTTTGAAGGGCGATTTTTTGATAATGGTGAGTTTATTTTTTTTCTATCGATAACAGCTTTTAATTGTTTCAGCGTGTCATCGCCAATTATACCACCGAATAATGTTAAGCTGGGGAGAACAAAGAATGTAATATTTAATTCACAACCTAAATCATGACAGAACTTTCCACAAAGTTTATTTCCAATGCGAATCTGTCCAGCAGGACTATTTACATAAAATGTGTTATGGGTCAGGGCGCGGAGCTAAAATGAGCCTAATAGAATTTTTATTAGCTCCGGTGTCGATTAAAAAGGCTAGGATGCCCCCGCTCGCGTAACATACTCTATGTATGGTACGCTGGAAACGAGGCTCCCGTCATAAAATTTTCTGGTGTTGAGCCTTCGTCGATTAGCAGATTCTACCCCATCTGGTGGGCTCAGGGCCCGCGGATGCCACATGGTTCAACCGCTGTTGTTTTCGGGGATTATAGTTGTCCGATCTAGGTTCTCATTTGAACGGGTTACGTTGATTCATCTAGTTCGTGGGTATGGCCTTTGAGCAAAGTTATTTTTTGCAACGGCCGGCCGGCCTGCCGATGTTTCGGGAGGGTCCTGTGTTATCCCTGAAATTATGATTGACAGGGGAGGTAATTTTAGTAGGTGCTTTTACGTGCACCGGTTGCTGTGGGAAATTAGGTTTTGCGTCTCCAGACAAGCTGAATATGCTTCGAGCAGGGTTTTTGGCTTTCGAATGATTAACAGCCTTGAAATGTCCACACTCAATCATCGCACAAGCACATCTAGTGCGCGATTTCTATAAGTTTCCACCAAGGCGTTCATTGTCTCGGTGGAATAAACCTCAGCCCTGATTTTCCTAATGATCAGAAGGAACTGGTGGTTAACGCGCGTAAAAATCGTAGGTTTTTGAGTTACCCTGCGTCAGTTGATTTAACTGGTGTTCGTGTGTTGGGATATCACTCTTATCAGCGTAGCGAAGGGGGAGAACCGTTTTCATCTCGAACTAGTCGTCAAAAATGTTGTATGAGACCAGCGCAGAGTCTGTCTTGCCCCTAACCTTCTGCCGGATATGTTGGAGTATTTCCCTATACATTGGGTTACTACGAACTATTTCGCAGTTCTTAGTACCGTCTCAACATTATGGACCCAGCAGACGTAATGCCCCCACCGAAAGTTTCAAATCTTGTTCACAGGTCAGCCCACAAAGTTTTTCCGCTTGTTCCACAGATGCCAAGCCCGAATGTTCCAAAATTGAAATGCGATTTGCGATGCTTCCCAACCGATCATCCACAGATAGAATTGCTTCCTGGGGATTGGATTATGCAATCCTACCCATTCGGTATTGAATTAATTTGAAAATATTAAACTCTAGATGAATTCGTCCAACGACAGAAGTAGATTTCGACATGAATTTTTGTTTTTTTTATTAATTGTGTACTTTCTTTTGCCCCTTAACCAATATTAATTTTTCACAGTTTTTTTCTTTTTCTTTTTATATTTTTTCATAAAAACATTCAAATTTATTTATTTAATAATTTATATCAATTTCTTAATTAAAACTAATTAATTGTATACTTTCTTTCGTCCCTTAACCAATATTAATTTTTCACAGGTTTTTTTTTTTTCTTTTTCTTTTTTCTATTTTTTCCATATAAACATCCAAATTTAATCCTTATTGTCTAACCCTTCTTTTTTTGGATTATCTATTGTCTTTGATTATCGTTTTTTTCTGATAGCACAGATTGTTGCTTCTTATATCATTTATGGTTCTTTAATTTAGTTCAATTAAGTATTCCTAATGAATTATTTTCTTTTATATTGTACATGGACTTCTCAAGACGATACGCTCATATCTTATGGTTCTTTAATGTAGTTCAAATGTCTGTTCTAGTACTCTTATGCTTGTTGCATTTTTCTTTTATCAAAGAATTCCACTTATCACTTATCATGTCCCTTCTCGGGCGCCAGTAAAGGATCTTATCGACATAAAGCCAAATGGTAGAATTATGTCGCTTGGCCTTACGTCATGGTACCCACTTTTTATTTCGCGCTTGATTTATAACTCCTTGATTTTACTTTTGTATATCAAATGCTTTTTATTTTTGTTTAACACAACTTAAATTATAAATTCAATGTCAATGTAAATTCACGAATAAGTATGTAAATGTTCGCTGGGCTATGTTCATCACTGCTTCACGACTGAATTCTGAGTGAAGCTCAATTCCGGCCTTCGATGCAGATCGATATCACAAACACTTGTCTTTTATCAAACAGTTACAGAGAACATAACCTCGGCATAGCAACAGCATGATAACAATCTGGTTCTGCATAAGTTGTTGATGGTGATGATTAGGTTAATCATGATAATGATGGTGACGATGCGTCCGAATATGTTGCTATGTAACTCCTCCATCCCAAGAATGAACTGAATGAGCGTGTAAGTTCATATGTATCTTTAGGTCTTGTGTTTGTGTATGCTGATGAATCATGAACTCAAATTATCAGATGGATGAAGGTGGGTTGTCCATTGTTTGATATACGTATGTCTCTTTACCGGAGGTATTTTTTATGAAAATGGGGGGTAAGATGGGGGTTGAAGTTAGGATAACTCAAAACAAAACCTATTACGTGTGCAGAACTCCTCAACACGGAGGTGAAGCGTTATTTAGTGTCGACAAGTCATCCATCAACTCAATCACAGAATACACTTCAAGATGACTCCACTCCAAACCAAATCAATTTACTTAATTCAATATTTTAGCTCAACATGTAAATATTTGTGCAGACTTAAACGAAATAGAGAACATTTGTATTTTTCTTGATTATAATCGTAGTTAATCCCTTTTTTTTTGTTCTTTTATTTTCTGTTTATGTACATTTCTTTTATTAGTATGTTATTTTATAATTTTGAGTTATTCTATGTTCATTGAATCTATGTGCTAACTTGTTTCGTCTGTCGTCTTGGTCATATACTATATTGTCTCGTTTGGAGTAAAATCTGGTGGGTCCGTGCGAGTTTTATTTCGTTTGTTTATAATACTATGCTTCTGTGTTGTTCTAAATATTCGTGCTCAGTTTTGTAGTTCTCTTTGAATGATAATGGATTTGCTTTATCTATGTGACCAGTAAGCAGTTCGAATGGAGTTAATTTAGTGGTTGAATGAATGCTATTGTTATAAGTTATAACAGCTTCATCAACGATGTCGGCAATAGGTTTACTTTTATTTTGGGATTTTATAATTCTAGCTAGTTCGGTCAATGTTGAATGAAACCTTTCAACTGTTGAGTTGCCATTTGAACTATTTGCGCATATTAGTATGAAATTGTATATTATAAACGCTTAAGAAATTTTTAAAAATTGTGGACACAAACTCGCTACCATTATTGGATACTACCAATTTTGGCATTCTATGATGGGGGAAGTAGTGCTTCAAGGACTTGATAAGATTTATACTATTTCTTGCTGATAGCAGATATACGCTTGCAAACTTACTAAATTTATCCACAATAGTGAAAAAATGCTCTTTTTGTACCGAATATACATCAACATGCATCTCTAAGGGCCTAGAAGGTGTTTCTGTGATTTAAAATTTTAAGCGTTCTCGCTTGCGGTCATATTTATATTTGTTACAAATGTCGCAGCTGTTTATGATTTGAGCTATGGGGTTTTTCATATTACGAAAATAAGATGTTCTTTTTAAGTGCTCTAAACTTTCGTCGATACCTCTATGATTGGACCTTGTAATAACAGATTCTTGGTTAATTTGTTCATGTTCAATGATGTATCTTTTCTTCCTTTTAAATAATATCTTAAGTTTGGGATTATTTTTGTTTTGGTTTTCGTTCATCTTAAGGATAATTTGGTTTGAGAATTCATTCAGTGGACGTTCGGATATAGGGATCCCATCGTCCAAGTTTTCAAGGGCGGAATGAATTGACCAATCATCCAGCTCATCTAAATTGTTTTGCATTGATATGGCATCTAAGTTTTCCACTTCATTTGTAGATTAATTGGCCTCGTTTGTATTTACTTCTGCCCTGGATAATGCATCATTTAGATTTTGCTTTCATTTTCTATGTGTGACGTAATAGTCAAGCTCTTCAAGTCGAAGCCTCCAACGGATTAGCTCGGAATTGGGCTCTTTTAAAGAGAAAAGACTTGTGGTCCGTTATTATTTGGAATCTCCTACCAAAAAGATACGGGCGGTAGTATTTAACAGCCCAAACTACAGCCAAAAGTTCTTTTTCATTGGTGCTGTAGTGCTCTTCTCTCTTGGATAAGGTACGACTTACGAAACAAATCGGCTTATCCGAGGCTATAGGACCCTGGGATAATGCTGCTCCTAATGCAACATTACTCGCGTCAGTAGTAACATTGAAAGGCTTGGTAAAGTCCGGATACTTTAGTATCAGGTCATTACTAGATGGAGTGAAAAGTGACATCCTTGACTGCCAGAATGCGCTGCTACTGCAAAAAAGGTTATGGTGCCTTGAGTCCGTTCATATTTAGGCAGACATGCCAAATTTCAGTGCGATACTGTCTTTAGTTTTGTTTTGACAGCTGATTGTTGTTGAGGTGTTTGGCATCATGTTGAGTATGCACAAAAACGATTTTCGTTCTTTCATAAAACATTATTTTTTGAGAGGCAAAACGTCGAAGGAAACAAAAGAAAAGTTAGATAAATATTATGGAGCTAATGCTCCGTCAAATATTGGTTTCGAGAGTTTCGTGGTGGCCACAACTCCACTACCGATCAAGTCAGCAGCGGCAGTCCCTCCGATGCGGTTACAGAGGATAATGTCAAAAAAATACATGAAATGGTGTTGGCTGACCGGAAAGTGAAGGTGCGCGAGCTAGCAGATACCACAAAGATTAGTACTGAGCGCACACGCCATACTTTGGGCAATATTCTGCATATGAAAAAGTTATCATGTTCACCGAAAACATGATTCAGTTTGATCCTCATTTTCAACGCAAAATTTTGTTCTGCGAGAGGCCCATTTTTGGTTAAATAGATATGTAAACAAGCAAAATTGCCGAATTTGGAGTGGAGAAAACCCAGAAGCCTTTGTCGAGACGCCCTTACAACCATTAAAACTCACTGTTTGGTGGGCTTTATGGGCTGGTGGAATCATCGTGGAATCAACGGTGAGCGACCATCAATTTATTGCGGGAAACATTTGCTGAGCGCATGATTTCGTGTACGACGCTATGTGAACTAGCTAAAAAAAAAATTTTTTTAACTGTGCTTAAAAGAAGCAAACAAAAAAAAAGAAAAGTAAAAGTGTTGCGGTAAATAATTGAGTGCTGCGAAATTGTGTACCTGATAATTTATATACCAGTTTGAGTTGGAAGAAATCCGAGTCCCTCTATTTGAGTTTCTAGAAGCTCCACCTTGCTTATATTTGAATCCTGTGGCGAGCCTCCTCCTGTAGCATACATATTTTTTTTTCACATTAGCATATTTTTGCTTCGTTGTTTTTTTTTAAGTTCTCGTATTTTTTCTTCACAACACTGGTCGTTCTCATATGTTACCGGGGGAGAGTACGATAACTTTGATGCCTAACGATTTTTTATAGAGGCGTAAAAAGCATTTTTACAATTTGAGGGAAGCGGTCTATCCCGCCCCGTTTAGGAGATAGGGGCAATTTTATTAAAAAATTACTTAGAATGGAAAAAAAATATTAAAAAACAACGGTAACACTTACAATAAAGTACTGTACCACTTTCGAAAGTCAGAAACCTATTCTTCAACGCTAAGTTCCAGCTATATTATTTGTATCAATGGTTTTTAAGAAATTCGCACACAAGCCCAAAATTTTGATGAAAAAAATTCTAAAAATGAAGTTTTTACCAATTTTTTTCAAAATTGTGAAATGAAAGAGACCAGAATTGTTGGCAGAAAACTCGTGGATTTTGCACCATGATAACGCACCAGTGCCATCGTTATTCGTAATTTTTTGATGAAAAATGCAACAAATACCATCCGACAGCCACCGAATTCACCTGATTTGGCTCCCTGTGAATTATTTCTGTTCAATCGCGTTAAAAAACCACTACGGAGAACGGGTTTCAGCAGCCGAGAGGAAGTAATGGAAAAATCGCAGGAGGTACTGATGGACATACCGAAAACCGAATATAAAAAAGTTTCGAGGATTGGATCAAGCGCTGGCATAAGTGTGTTGCAGTCGATGGGGATTACTTTGAAGGGGACAATATATGTAAATTTAGGTGAATAAACTTGTATTTGTATTTTCCGGAAGCTTTTTGATCAATGTGCCTATTTGATTTATTAAAAGTACGAGCACATGTTTTCCTTTTGTTTAAAATTGCGTTTAGGTTTTGATCAGGGCTGTTTTTCGTTGTTACATTATTTGTTTCTGTTCTATTTATTGACAGTTTTATCTTAAAATATTTATTTATTAAGAACATTATAAAGCGAATTATACGAGTACAAATAGAAAAGGTAATAGAGAAAGGTATATGCATGTGGGATTTAAATGAAAATCACAACAGCATTGCTAGTAACTCTCGAAGATCTGGGAAATCCGGAATGCGCATTTCTAAACCCGTAAGGATTTAAAGGTTGAATTTAGAACTTCTCGGAGGGGTGTCATTAAATACTTGTTGAACCTTATCCACAATTGTGTACCAATCTTTCGCACTACCAACGTAACATTTTGCCAACATGGGTAAGATGATACTGTGAATCCTTTGTCGCTTCCATGGGGCCGACATACATGATCAATGTGGTATCTTCCTAGTGGTTTGTCTTCTTTATCGATACTAATACCACCGGTGAAGCATAGTCTGAACTACTTGGTTGTATGATCTTTTCTACTAGCCATTTGCCTATTAACTCACGTATTGCAATTTGATCTGCGTACAACTTCAACACAACTTTAATCGCGAATTGGTTATGACGATCGCGAAAAAATCCCGTCCTCTCTCAATTAGCACAAGCAACAATTCTTACAGTTTATTAAATTCGGTTAAATTCAAAATAATATAAAACTTAATTCTATCTTAATTCTAGTTATATGTAGTATTATCGCAAACAAAAAAAGTAACAACAAGCTTCCCCACTGACTGAAGGTCAATGAGTAGCAAAAAAAAGAAAGGGGAAGAAAAAAAAGAAAAAAAAAACGATTAAAAAAAATCAATGATTTGGACCTGGAAACTCGACACGACCAAGCCAAGCGCTTTGGCTATCACGACCACCGACCGCATATATTTTTTTTTTGTCTAAAACGATTTAAGCATACACGGCGTATAACAGTTGGCACCGAGTACGTTTTATCACTCTTTTTGTTGGTTTTTTTGGTAATGCGCCCCTATTATTAGAACTGAATAAGGGTTGCTTATTCTTACATATGGTGTAAATTTCGTAATAAATCAACAAAAAAAAAAACTTTAAAAGCACTTAGCTGGCTCTGGGCTCTGCTTCTCGGTCGTCTCGTTCCAATTCCAACTATCAATTCCAACTAGAGTTTTACTTAGAGAAGAATGAATCGCCCAACAGCACCAAGCTAGTCCAGGGTTTCACGCAACCAAAATAAGAACCTCCAACAACGATTTTGCCTTTAGTGTCCTAACCAAATAAAATTAAAGTACTTCAGGGTAACGTTCGTCAGAAAACAAAAAAAAAAAACTCACCTTACGTCTGCTCGAACTGGTTTTAATTACTAAGTTTATAGTATAGACTATACTTTTTTTTTGGCTGCCCTATACACTGCACTACTATTAAACGCCTGACACGACACTGCGTTCTCAACACCACTTGACTTGACTCACTGCCTGTTTCGAACCAACTGACCCTCTCAAATCTCCCTCAGCCGTTGATTAGATTATATGGCTTGGTTGTCTTAGCTCACCATGCACATCTCCACCCGCTGTATCAGGTGTAGATAATGAAAACCGCGGCGAAAATGGCCTATGAAAAAGAATAAAAGAACAAGAACAAGGTTCCAGAGGGAATTGAACCTACGACGCCCAAGTCGGAAGCTGCATGCACAGTTCAGTTTTTTTCAGTTTTTGTGCATTTTTATTTATAAAACTTAATTTACTCTTACATGCTAGACAAAAAAATGCTTAAAAATTAGCTTAAATAACTTACAAATAGTCTTATTTTAACATATTGGCCCCATGCGGGCACTCTAAGTTAAACCTAGCACTTAAACTAAGTGTTTCGACGGATCTTACAGTCTATATTTAATTTTATAGTTACATTACAACTAACACTAAAAAAATAAGTTTTAAACAAAAGCTTAGTATATGGACTTTTTTTTTTTAATTAAACTTACAGACTACCTAAAAAATAAATCTTAATCTACTTAACCTACTCACATATAATACGTTCAAACATACATACAATACATATCCATACAATACACAATACATACACACTTCATATATACATATATGCATATACACATGTATATATATATTTGTTTTTATAATTTTTTTATTTTTATTTATTATTTATTTTTGTTTTTATATATTTTTTTTCTTAAAATCTAACTTAAACCTACCTTAAACTATATAAGCCGGCCATGGCTAAAAAAGAAAAACAAATAGGCTGGCCCACTCTGCTTCACATGAAGCTACCTATCACTGGAGGAGTTCAACGACGAAGCATCCTCGCCCCAAAATTGCTGGTGCTGCTGAGCAACATCCCTCCTGTCGCGACTCCACACCACCCTACTGAACCGGAGACGCTCCGCGCTGCCATGTGCAACGTCTCTGTCGTAGTTGAGTCGCCTGTCCGCAGCTGTTCGAGCGACGTGGAAGATTAGCGGCACCGCCAATCTGTCCTGGATTACACCTTCACTATCTAGATAGAGGAACGCTTCTGGAGGAATAAAGCCGTTAAAGCGAACTCTCTCATGATACATATAATTAGGGTAGTAAGCCCCTGAGATCAGGTTGTTCGATGCAATGTGCCTTCGAGTCAACTTAATAACAAAATTGTCCACTCTTATTAGGTTCGCCCTATTGTATAAGACCTCATTAGGATAGAATTTTATGTACTCGGACTCTGGTGTTCTGTATAAGCGAATACAAGTCCTAAGACAAGCCCTCTCAAACACCCGAATCTTTTCTAATAAACTTGCTCTCACGTTGAACCACACGGGACATCCAAATACAAGCATGGGCCTGATAAGGGCCATGTAACAGATTACCTTCACCCTCGCATCGCGTTGGCTGTTATAAAACAGTCTCTTTGTAAGGACAAAAGCACCTCTGGCTCTGGCCAGAGCAACATCTATATGTTTGTTAAAATACAGATATTGATCTAGCCAGATCCCTAGGTAGCTGACTACATTTCGACAAGCAAGTGGCTGTCCATTTTGTCCGACGATAGAGAACTTTCGCCAATTCTTTCTGGTATCCCTAGAGGCCCCAGACAAAGGCGTCCTAAACAATTTTCAACTTCCAGTCATCGCAATATCGTTTAATTCTATCGAAGTCACGTTGCAAAAGTATGTTAATGACCTCAATTTTTGGACCTGATCTGTACGCGATTAAGTCATCTGCGTACGCTATGACATGGTGAAGTGAACCTATCAGATCACTTGTGTAAATGTTGAATAGGATCGGCGAATTTACCGCACCTTGTTGCAGACCGTTTTTAATGTTAAATGTTCCAGCAGAAGTCACATCGCCATTCTTCACGATGAACTGTCTACTGCAGAGCATATCAAAGAGAATATACAGCAGTGGTTTACTAATGCCCAACCTGTCCAGCTTGAAAAAGAGTCCTTCTAACCATACTGTATCGAAGGCCTTCTCCAAGTCAATCAGGCAGGCACCAGAACACTGGTTCTTGCCTTTGTTCCATTGGATATCAGAAACCAGTTTAGAGGCAGCGTGAATGATATCATGCCCCGCCTTGATATCCGGAACTATATGTTTGTCCTCAACCCACTTAGTCACGACTCTATTCATCACCTTCTCGAAAACCTTACTGATGTTTGGAAGAAGACAGATCGACCGGAGATACGCCGGATTGGATGTGTCTTTATCCCTTTTGGGGATGGGATGTACGACCGCAGTTTTCCAATGCGCTGTATAATGTGCATTATTCATTGCATTATTAAACAGGGTGGTATAAATGTCCACTGCTTCTAGTGGGAGATGTCGAAGCACAATGTTCGGTATTTCATCGGTTCCCACTGATTTCTTATTTCTAAGCGATTCGAAGATCGTTTGGAGCTCCACCTTCGAAATGAACGGGGGTAATACCCTATCGTCGGCGATGACATTATTTGCCATATTCTCGTCACTGAACTGGGTGAAACCCGAACTCTCGAATCGCCAGTTCGCTATTCCATTTCGAAGGTAGAAATTGTGCACAAGCACAAGGTCGTGGTTGGGGCCAATGATGTGATTCGCCTTGTACACGTCCTGGCAAGCCGCTCCTATAGCCTATACTTTCTCCTGCGGATCCTCGATCACAAAGAAGTTGTCATCATCAACGGCCTCATTTGGATGGATGCCTGCTGCTATGAGTATGTGCTCGTTGTCCGTCGTTCAGGCGATTCTAAGACGTGGAATGTCGTTCTGATTATTTCTCCGAAATTTTTTATTTATTTGCGGGAACATATTCGGGTTGCTGGTGTTTACAGCCCGAATTTTATTTTTCCAATACAAACTTACAGAATTTCTGTAATTTTGGGGGTTTTTGATCGACGACTTCAGTGTCACTTCTCCGGGTTATGTCTGTCAGTAAACTGTCTGTACAAGGTTTTTAGTCTTGACAGCAGTCTACTTTTGTGTCGGTGCAGTGCGTCAATAGCTGCGTTGCGGAATAAGTCTTCGTTGTCAGTATGTTGATACCGAGGTATCGTTTTGCCCATTGTTCGTTTAATTGTCTCGTCCATTAGTTTTAGATACCTGTCAATCTCCTCGTTTGACAGATTTCTATTGGGCGGTGGGTAGAGCGAATTCGAGGATTGTGCTCCGGTCAGTGTTCTGGAGAAGTGCGTCCAGCGCACCGTACTATAGTTGTAAGAATGCCTTTGAACAAACTCATCCAATTCCGCAATTTCGTTCGGAACTGTCATATACGAAAGCGCGTAAACAGTTTATGGTATGTTGGTTAGTACATGCCAGCATGGCAGGTACAGGTTCCGGTGCTCTAGGAACTGGGGCCTGAGAAGCTACCTTTGTTTGTTATACCGTAGTTCCCCTACCTGCCGCCATTTGGGCGTAGGTAACTTGGGGAGTAACGGCTGGTGTTTGTGCCTGCACGAGTGGACGTTTCACTTCCACTTTTTACTGCCGAGCCAGATTTACTCTTTTTATGTATTCGAATTTGGGCCAACCTCGATAATTTGCGGAGTGTCCCGTGTTCCTACATAAAACACAAGAGAGTTGGCTTTTTTCAGACGCTCCGTCCTTACCTAGAGCGCATTCCTCGGATTTGTGGTTCTTTCCGCACTTCACACATCGAGCTTGCATTTCGCAGTCCGACGTGGCGTGCCCGAACCTTTGGCAGCGAATACATTGTAAAATGTAAAATGTTTTCGCTCCTCTTTAATTTTTCCCAGTGTACAGCCTGGTAGTCTAGGATTTTGATACTCCTTAGACCATCCAGTTTGCTGTCGGGACTTAACTGAACCAGGAAGAACGGTAGTTTCCGCTTCTCCCTTTTGGCTCTATCCGTGACGAATGGCTTGACCCCCACGAATTTGAGCCCGTCGCACTCCTTCTCTTTCAGCAGTGCAAGCAGCTCCTCCGGATCAGTCGACGGTTCTAACCCCCTCAGCAGCATTGTTTGCAGCTTCTCCCCCTTCGGGATGTAGGAGAAGAATTCCGTCGTCGAATCCTTCAATAAACTTTTAGTTTTGTGGTAGCGCTCCACTGTATTGCAGTGGATCGCGTGCCTATCTAAACTTAGTCTTGTAACAGAAAAATTATTGCCTATGGCCGACTTACATAATTCTATAGTGTCTTTCAACTCCATCTTAAACGTGTTGATGGGAGGTACCCGTATTTTGGTTGATTTCTGCTGTTGCTGTTGCTGTTGCTGCTGCTGTTGTTGTTGCTTCTGTTGCTGCGATTTTTGTTGCTGTTGTTGTTTTTGCTGTTTATGCTTTTGTTGTGGTTGTGCATCTCTCTCTGTAAGTTCTCGTGCCGGTTTCTGTGTTTGTTGTTGTTTTAACGGCTATTTTTGTCTTTGTGGTCGCTCTACTTTGACATTTTGTCGTTGCTGAGGGCTCTGGAGTTGTAGTTTTTCCATCTCCCTCCTTGCTGGGCTTTTATAGCAAACACTTTTTGCTGTAGCTGCTGTATGCTACTATATAATGCTTTGACCGCATCCTCCTCGTTATCTGATTCCGTGGCATCTAGGGATACAAAGCTATTTTTTCCACCCATATAGTGGCCTTCTCCGCCGTCAGACGCATATGGATATTCGTCTGGCGTCTTTCGTTGTTGTGTTGCTGCTTTTGTTGAGGTTGTTGGCGCTTCTTCCCTTGCTCCACCAGGCAGCTTTACAGTAGATGCTGATAGGGAAGGGCGCTTTACGAGGTTTGGAGTAGGCTTCAGCTTCCTCCTCCTCTTTGCTGTCATTTCCGAACGTGCCGAAACTACGGTCTGTCGGTATAGCGAGCCGCTCACTACCACTCATCACACGATGATCTGAACACTTTCTGCTTAAGGTAGCCCTAAACGACGAGCATGCTCGCCGAACATGCTCGTTTGCGTTATCCCCTACACGACGAACCCATTTGGCGAGCAGTCATTTCGTGTTGATTCTTCATGCTGTGAACATGTGCGATAAAGAAGCGCAAGTGGTTGCGGTTATGGTGATTTATTTATGTGAAAGAAAAGAAAACAAAACAAATAAAAAAAGAAAGTGAATGAAGGACTGGCTGTATAAACGCAATAGTCGTTCGCATGTTAAGTTATTAAAAGAGTTGGAAATAACATCTCCAGAAGATTTAAAAAAATTTTTGCGAATGGATGCCACAACATACGCAAAACTTCTCTGTAAAATTACGCCGTCTATACAAAAAAAAACACAAATATGAGAGATGCAATTACACCAAATGAAAGATTGTCTGCAACATTGCGATTCCTTGCTTCTGGACAAAGCTATGAAGATCTAAAATTTTTAACAAATATTTCTGCCCAAAGCCTGAGAATTATAATAATAGAGACGTCTGAAGCAATAATTTCAGCATTAAAAACATTTATTAAAGCAAGTATATAAGGTATTATACGAATGTCACATAATTAATAATTAATCTTGATATTGTGGATCGTTGAGAAGTTGTTGAATTTGCGACTGAAGTGTTTCGTTAGAAATTAACTGTATATTTGTTTCTTTGGTGGGAAAAGCTGATGGTGATAACGGAGAACATGATGCTGCATATTGTCTAGTTGATGACATAGATGAACCAGGCGAAAATGAAGAAACAGAGTTTGAATGGCTGTAATGAACACTCGGATGCATAAAATGGGGAACTGATTGTCCTCCCAGACTAATGGAACTCCAATGGTTTAAATTTCCCAGTTGTCCTTGAAGAATCGCATCATCAATTAATCGTTTGGCGAACAATTTTTGACGCTCGTCCATTTTTCGGAAGCCAACAGCCCATGCTTCACTATAAATGGTAGCTTCATCCCTTTCCGAGGTATTTTTTTGTTGTTCCAGAAAGGAAATCGCTTTCTCCAAGAAATTGCTCTCATCGAATTTAGCTTTTTTTGCTCTCGGTTCCTAGAACAATAAAAAAATATTAATAAATAAATAAATAATACAAAACGTAAAAAAAAAAAAATAATTCAATAATTCAAATAATTTCAGATGACAAATAATGCACAGGAGTGGAAAGCAGTTGCGGCCGAATTTGCAAACAATTGGAATTTCAACCATTGTATTGGTTCTATTGATGGCAAGCACGTGAATATAGTTAAATCAGCTTAAAATCTTACTCTTTTAACTATAAAAAACAATTTAGCATCGTGATGGCGCTAGTGAACGCAAATTATGAATTTCTAGGAATAGAGGTAGGCATCAATGGACGAGCATCTGATTCTGGTATATTTGGCCAGTCACAATTGAAATACAACTATGATGAAGGTCTTCTTAACCTGCCAGAACCAGAAAAACTACCATTATATGATGATGTACTTCCTTATGTTATAGTTGGAGACGATGCTTTCCGCTCTTGGAAAACCTAATGAAACCATACAGTCGTCATAATTTAACAAAAGAGGAACAAACTTTCAACTCTAGATTATCTAGAGCACGTCGAACAGTAGAAAATGCGTTTGGAATTTTGGCTAACCGTTTCAGAGTCTTACATACAACTATAAATTTAGCTCCTGAGAAAGCAGCTATAATTACACTTACATGCTGTTATTTACATAATTACTTAACAAAAAAGAATATGTCTTCATATCTGAGAAATAATGAAACTGATTTTTCGACAGATGTGCAACATGCTAACTTAACTGATTTGCAGTCAATAAATAGTGGCAATATATCAGTAAATGCAGCTAATATTCGTAACAAATTTTGTAATTATTTTAATACTACTGGCAGTGTATCTTGGCAAAATAATTTTGTATAAAAATTATAACTATGCATAATCATGTTGAAATAAAATTAAAAAAAAAAAATATATTAAAATTTGCTTTACCTTTTCTGTCCCATTTTCGTAGGTGTTAATACCGTCGATTTATGTTTCTTGGTCTCTCAGAAAATCCATATTATTAAAGTATCAAAAACTTGGAACGTATACATCTTCAGCGCTTGCACCCGATTTTTCACTTTTTTTATTTTTGCCAGTTCTGGTCTGTATGAAGCTGTTAAGGCATTATATCTTTTTTTAATCACTTTCAACAGTGGCACTTGCATCTATTTCGTTATATTTTTCCAACAACTTTTTCCATGATTTATTTTTTTCCACTTTATTTTTGTAATTATTGTTTTTCACATCCCATATCGCACTTTCACTCCGCAATAATTCTATAAATTCTTCTACAAAATCTTGACTAACTGTTGCCATTATGTTTAATCCACGATGTTAACTCGGCGGCGTTCACAGCAAAAATGAGGTTTGCTCGCGAACATGGCCCTACACGACGAACATCGAAGCCAACGAGCACGAAAAAATCGAAATTTTTCGCCAACAGCGAGCGGCTCGCGAACCAACCCCTACACAAGAAAAATATAGCGAGCACGAGCATGTTCGGCGAGCATGCTCGTCGTTTAGGGCCACCTTTATGCAGTTGTCTATTGATTTAAAATATTTTAAAAATAAAAATTCGATGTAATTTTTTCGGGAATCGAACCCACGACCCCTGCTTTGTCGGCCGACACCGCAGTTTTTTTTCAGTTTTAATGCATTTCTATTAGACTTCATTAATTAGTTTTTACATGCTGTACAAAAAAACGCTTAAAAATTAGCTTCACTAACTTAAAAGTAATCGTATTCTAACTTACTGGCCCCATGCGGGCACTCTAGGTTAAACATAAACTTAATCTATGTCTTTCGACGTTGCTTACAGTCTATTTTGTTTTTTACATTTCTTAACACTAAAACTAAGAAAATGAATTTTAATTAAAAAAACTTAGTATCAGGACTTTTTTTTGCTATAATATAAAACTTAAAACCAAAATTTACCCTACTTAATCCTACTTCAACTACCCCTTGTTTCAAAGTGTGTTACCCACATCTGTTCTAATATAATTTGTTTTTTTTTTTGTTTATTATTTTTTCCTTAAATCTAACTTAATGCTACCTAAAACTATGTAAGCCGGCCATGGCTAATAAAATAGACAGACGACCGACTTTGCTTCACATGAAGCTACCTATAACTTGAGGAATTCCACGACGAACCTTCCCCTCCTTCCAATAGCCACCAAAATTGTTGGTGCTGCCGAGCAACATCCCTCATGTCGCGACTCCCAACCGCTCTACTGAACCGGAGACGCTCCGCACTGTCATGTGAGTCGCCTGTCCGCAGCTGTCCGAGCGACGTGGAAGATTAGCGGCACCGCTAATCTGTCCTGGATCAGACCTTTCATATCGAAGTAGAGGAACGCTTCTGGAGGAATAAAGCCGTTAAAGCGAACTCTCTCATGATACATATAATTAGGGTAGTAAGCCCCGGAGATCAGGTTGTTCGACGAGGTCATTGCTCTTGCAGTGTGCCTTCGAGTCAACTTAATAACAAAATTGTCCACTCTTATTAGGTTCGCCCTATTGTATAAGACCTCATTAGGATAGAATTTTATGTACTCGGACTCTGGTGTTCTGTATAAGCGAAGACAAGTCCTAAGACAAGCCCTCTCAAACACCCGAATCTTTTCTAATAAGCTTGCTCTCACGTTGAACCACACGGTACAACCAAATACAAGCATGGGCCTGATAAGGGCCATGTAACAGATTACCTTCACCCTCGCATCGAGTTGGCTGTTATAAAACAGTCTCTTTGTAAGGGCAAAAGCACCTCTGGCTCTGGCCAGAGCAACATCTATATGTTTGTTAAAATACAGATATTAATCTAGCCAGATCCCTAGGTATCTGACTACATTTCGACAAGCAAGTGGCTGTCCATTTTGTCCGACGATAGAGAACTTTCGCCAATTCTTTCTGGTATCCCTAGAGGCCCCAGACAAAGGCGTCCTAAACAATTTTCAACTTCCAGTCATCGCAATATCGTTTAATTCTATCGAAGTCACGTTGCAAAAGTATGTTAATGACCTCAATTTTTGGACCTGATCTGTACGCGATTAAGTCATCTGCGTACGCTATGACATGGTGAAGTGAACCTATCAGATCACTTGTGTAAATGTTGAATAGGATCGGCGAATTTACCGCACCTTGTTGCAGACCGTTTTTAATGTTAAATGTTCCAGCAGAAGTCACATCGCCATTCTTCACGATGAACTGTCTACTGCAGAGCATATCAAAGAGAATATACAGCAGTGGTTTACTAATGCCCAACCTGTCCAGCTTGAAAAAGAGTCCTTCTAACCATACTGTATCGAAGGCCTTCTCCAAGTCAATCAGGCAGGCACCAGAACACTGGTTCTTGCCTTTGTTCCATTGGATATCAGAAACCAGTTTAGAGGCAGCGTGAATGATATCATGCCCCGCCTTGATATCCGGAACTATATGTTTGTCCTCAACCCACTTAGTCACGACTCTATTCATCACCTTCTCGAAAACCTTACTGATGTTTGGAAGAAGACAGATCGACCGGAGATACGCCGGATTGGATGTGTCTTTATCCCTTTTGGGGATGGGATGTACGACCGCAGTTTTCCAATGCGCTGTATAATGTGCATTATTCATTGCATTATTAAACAGGGTGGTATAAATGTCCACTGCTTCTAGTGGGAGATGTCGAAGCACAATGTTCGGTATTTCATCGGTTCCCACTGATTTCTTACTTCTAAGCGATTCGAAGATCGTTTGGAGCTCCACCTTCGAAATGAACGGGGGTAATACCCTATCGTCGGCGATGACATTATTTGCCATATTCTCGTCACTGAACTGGGTGAAACCCGAGCTCTCGAATCGCCAGTTCGCTATTCCATTTCGAAGGTAGAAATTGTGCACAAGCACAAGGTCGTGGTTGGGGCCAATGATGTGATTCGCCTTGTACACGTCCTGGCAAGCCGCTCCTATAGCCTCTACTTTCTCCTGCGGATCCTCGATCACAAAGAAGTTGTCATCATCAACGGCCTCATTTGGATGGATGCCTACTGCTATGAGTTTGTGCTCGTTGTCCGTCGTTCGGGCGATTTTAAGACACGAAAGGTCGTTTTGATCTTTTCTCCGAAATATTTTATTTATTTGCGGGAACATATTCGGGTTGCTGGTGTTTACAGCCCGAATTTTATTGTTCCATTACAAACTTACGGAATTTCTGTAATTTTCTTTTATTAATATTTGGCGGTTTTTGATCGACGACTTCAGTGTCACGATCTCCGAGTTATGTCTGTCAGTAAACTGTCTGTACAAGGTTTTTAATCTTGACAGCAGTCTATTTTTGTGTCGGTGCAGTGCGTCAATGGTTGTGGTGCGGAATAAGTCTTCGTTGTCAGTATGTTGATACCGAGGTATCGTTTTGTCCATTGCTCGTTTAATTGTCTCGTCCATTAGTTTTAGATACCTGTCAATCTCCTCGTTTGACAGATTTCTATTGGACGGTGGATAGAGCGAATTCGAGGAGAGTGCTCTTGTCAGTGTTCTGGAGAAGCGCGTCCAGCGCACCCTACAATAGTTGTAAGAATGCCTTTGAACAAACTCATCCAATTCCGCAGTTTTGTTTGGAACGGTTATTTCGGTACTGAGACCGCAATGGTCGCTGTCACACACGAAAGTGCGTAGACAGTTTATGGTATGTTGGTTAGTGCATGTCAGGTATATTCGTGTGTCGAGCAGCAAGAGGTCCAAATAGGAACCGTGTCTGGGAAACGACAGATTATCCGTCGCCTTAAGGTCGTAATTCTCCTCCAATTCCCGTCTTAGGAATCGAAAAAATGTATCATCTCAGAAATAAGGTGGATTGAGTAGCTTTTGGTGCATAAACAGACACCATGTATAACCGCTTTCCACTACTGAGATGGATGTACATGACGCATGCTTCCAGCACCTAGAACCTACGTACTACTCAACTGTATATTCTTTTGAAACGCAGTCCTTTCTTACAAAGATCGCAACACCACCCCCTTGAATGGAGTTGGGTCAGTTTCTCCGTAGTATTTTATATCTTCTGTGCCTCATTTTGTGTCTTTTGGTAAGCTTAGTTTCGCTAACCAAAAGCACATCAGGGGCTTGGTATTTAAGCAACTTAAACAGTGTGGCTCTTCGTTCGAACCTATCCAGTGAATTGACACTCACTGCAAGGACCTTCAAGGTTTGCTCCGCCATGTACGTACCCATTACAACTGGAGGTGCGTTAGGCTCGGCAGCAGTGCGAATATTTGATCTACCCGCGTTGCCTGTTCCTGTATTTGACGATGAAGCTGAGCCATTTGCCCCTGAATAGAGAGCAAGATAGGCAGCATGTCAGGTACAGGTTCCGGTGCTCTAGGCGCTGGGGCCTGAGAAGCCTGCCGCCATTTGGGCGTAGGTAACGTGGGGAGTAACGGCTGGTGTTTGTGCCTGCACGAGTGGAAGTTTAACTTCCACTTTCTGCTGCCGAGCCAGATTTACTCTTTTTATGTATTGGAATTTGGGACAACCTCGATAATTTGCGGAGTGTCCCGTGTTCCTACATAAAGCACAAGAGAGTTGGCTTTTTTCAGACATTCTGTCCTTACCAAGAGCGCATTCCTCGGATTTGTGGTTCTTTCCGCACTTCACACATCGAGGCTGCATTTCGCAGCTCGACGCGGCGTGCCCGAACCTTTGGCAGCGAATACATTGTAAAATGTTTTCGTTCCTCTTTAATTTTTCCCAGTGTACAACCCGGTAGTCTAGGATTTTGATACTCCTTAGACCATCCAGTTTGCTGTCGGGACTTAACTGAACCAGGAAGAACGGTAGTTTCCGCTTCTCCCTTTTGGCTCTAGCCGTGACAAATGGCTTGACCCCTTCGCACTCCTTCTCTTTCAGCAGTGCAAGGAGCTCCACCGGATCAGTCGACGGTTCTAAGCCCCTCAGCAGCATTGTTTGCAGTTTCTCCCCCTTCGGGGTGTAGGAGAAGAATTACGTCGTCGAATCCTTCAATAAACTTTTAATTTTGTGGTAGCGCTCCACTATATGGCAGTGGATCGCGTGCCTGTCTAAACTAAGTCTTTTAATAAAAAAATTGTTGCCTATATCCGACTTATATAATTCTATTGTTTCTTTCAACTCCATCTTGAATATGTTGATTGGAGGAACCCTTGGTTTGGTTGTTTTCTGCTGTTGTTGTTGTTGTTGCTGCTGCTGATGTTGATGCTGCTGCTGCTGATGTTGTTGTTGTTGTTGTTTCTGCTGTCGTTGCTGCTGTTTCTGCTGTTGCTGTTGTTGTTGCTGCTGTTGTTGTTGTTGCTGCTGCTGTAGTTGTTGTTGTTTTGGTATTTGATGCATTAGTTTTTGCTGCTGTTTGATTTTTTGTGGTTGCTGTTTTTTTTATGTGCTGTGTTTCTTTTTCGATTTGTCGTTGTTTTTGTTGTTCTTGCTGCTGTTGTAAACCGTGGAGTTCTATTGTTTGCTCCTTCTCTCTTCTTGCCATTTGTTTGGCTTTGATGACTAGCACTCTTTGCTGGAGCTGTTTAATGCTATTATTTACAGCTTCTACCTCTTCCTCCTCTTCATCTAACTCGGAGGCCACCAACGATGCGAGAGTATTATCACTTCCCATATAGCGTCCCTCTCCACCATCGGATACATATGGGCAATCATCTTTTGCTGCTTCTGGCCTATTTTGGTGTTCTTCTGTTGCCCTTGTCGACGTTGTTGACGCCTCTTCCCTCACTCTACCAGGCAGCTTTTCAGTAGACGCAGAAAGGGAAGGGCGCTTCACGAGGTTAGGAGTTGGCTTCAACTTCCTCCTCCTCTTTCGTTTCCCAGTTATTTGGTTTGCCGATATTACGGCTTGGTCCTCAGATGACATCATTTCATCTGCTGGTCTCGCTATTGGGATAGCGGACCGTTCACCGCCACTCATTACCCGGTCTTACTGTATAAGAAGTTACTTATATTAACTGATGTGAATTTTAAAAATAAAAAAAGTTCGTCTTATCCCGGGGATCGAACCTACGCCCCTTGTTTACTCGGCCGACACCACTACCACTGGGCCACCGAAGCACTTGGCCAAAACGTTTCTAATTATCGTTTTCTTTAGTTCACTTTTAACTTTTTCACTTTACTAGAAGCCGAAACACGTTTATTCCTCACGGAGGTCTATAAAGGACTGAAGCGCTTTGGCTATCACGACCACCGACCGCATATATTTTTTTTTTGTCTAAAACGATTTGAGTATAACAGTTGGCAGCGAGCACGTTTTATCACTCTTTTTTTTTTTGTTTTTTTTGGTAATACGCCCTTATTATTGGAACTGAATAAGAGTTGCTTATTCTTACATATGGTAGCTGGCTCTGGGCTCTGCTTCTGCTCCAATTCCAACTATCATTTCCAACTAGGGTTTTACTTAGTGAAGAATGAATCGCCCAACAGCACCAAGCTAGTCCAGGGCTTCACGCAACCAAAATAAAAACCTCCAACCACAATTTAGCCTTTAGAGTCTTAACCAAATAAAATTAAAGTACTTCAGAGTAACGTTCGTGAGAAAACAAAAAAAAAATTCACCTTACGTCTGCTCGAACTGGTTTTAATTACTAAGTTTATAGTATAGACTATACGTTTTTTTTTGGCTGCCCTATACACTGCACTACTATTAAACGGCTGACACGACACTGCATTCTCAACACCACTTGACTTGACTCACTGCCTGTTTCGAACCAACTGACCCTCTCAAATCTCCCTCAGCTAGCTACAGCCTAACCTCGCCGTGGATTAGATTATATGGCTTGGTTGTCTTAGCCCATTCCATGGAACAGGCCATTTTTCCGCTGTGCTCACCATGCACATCTCCACCCGCTGTACCAGGTGTACATAATGAAAACCGCGGCGAAAATGTCCTATGAAAAGGAATGAAAGAACAAGAACAAGGTTCCAGAGGGAATGGAAACCTACGACGCCCAAGTCGGAAGCTGCATGCACTACCTTGACGCCAAGCCCTACATAGCGGGATGGTGCCTGACATGAGTTCTTACACCAACGTGGACGAAAATCTTTAAAAAATTAAGCCATAGTAGATTATATTCCTCCACTACCCTCAGTAACTTTCCTTAATGCTTCCGTGCAGATGACTCAATTCCAACTCCAGCTTCCTCCTAAACGTTCCCTCTTCCACAGACAAGCATATATTTCCAAACTCCTGTGCGAACTCGAGTGCCTCCGATTCATAGCCACCATTGCCATAACCGCCCGCATACTCCTCATCTTTGCCCACTTTGACGCCCTTTGCGCCTTCACGTGCCCCATAAATGGCACCAAAGCAGCCTCTCTCAACTGTTAACTCTTCACTGTCCTTGTCTACCCGCTTACATCGGAACTCCACACCTTTATCTGTGATAATTAAACTTACCATTTCCAGAATATCATTTCCTATGACTGCCGGATATTACATTTCCTTTTTTCGCACCACGTGAAAGTTAAGTTCTAAAGGGATACCATCCACCTCTACTTTTACCCAAACATTACCTAACTTCGTAACTCGTTGTTGACCAATGCCTATCAAGTTCCTTCTAGCTGCATTCATTTCAACATACTCCATTAACAGCAGACTTTCATATCGCAAGAGACATAGATCGCTACCCGCGTCTATGAGTGCACAAAGCTTTATATCTCCCATGGCGATGTTTTTAAAGACTCGATTAGACCCAATTGCCAAGTTAATCGTAGTTTCCGGCCAAGAGGTAGTTTGACCAACTGTTGTTGCAGCATTTCCGACTCTCCTCTCTCCTCTCTCGGTGTTGACTGTGGGTCTACTGTGCACTCGCGCACTCTACGTCCTGGTTGACCGCATTCGAAACATTTAAATGACGTAGCTAAATGTGACGTTTCTCCACACCTGAAGCATGTCTTGCAGTTTCGCTCTACCCTTACTGTTGGACTCCACTAGACGGAGTCCTCGAATTTCCCCTGGTGTACGAAGTCTGTGGGATGGGGCGCTTTACTCTTTCGTACAGCTTTAACTGCATTTTGAGCTCTCCAATGGATTTAGCCAGATACAAACAAATTTTGTTCTCACGATTATCCGGAATACACTCTACTATATACTCAATCAGAGTCTCATCATTCACATCGATCGGTTTCCCAAGTTCCATAAATGAATACAAATACTCCCGTAGTGACTATGTGGTTCTTTTACGACGAGCCTTTAGGGAACTGTGGACTTTGGCAGATGACATTTGATGACTAAAGTCCTTCCAGTCTCTAATCGCTTGCAATAATAATAAATGCTTAGCGGCTCCTTTAAGCAGTTGCTTGGCGTAAATAAATTTGTGTAGCTCGTTCCATTCCACTACGGCTGCATTCTCCTTGAATTCTTGCACCCACTGATTAATGTCGGGATACCCTGAACCGTCAAAGTACGCAAGCAAATCCTCTATATCTCGAAGAGTGAACAAAGCTCTGTGTGAACGCGCTTTACTACTATTTGATGCGAGTTCTTCATCAACCGAATCCTCGTCATTCTCCTCTGGTCTGGCTAGCCGATAGTGTTCTAAGAGCGTGTCTTGTAAAGTCGTTTTTAGTCCGTTCACTGGTAAGTTCAGTTGCGCTAGTCTTTCCCTTAATACGACCGCCGCAGTCAAACCTAAAATCGTCTGTGCGTCCATTTTAATTACCAATGGTATATTAAAATATGTCAAAATTAACTTATCGAATTATTAACTTATCTTATTATTACTGAATTTAACTCCATAACATTAAATCTTATCTCATTTACAACGTTGGAAATTTTAAATCTAGAAACGTTCAACTTTAGAAAATAAGAAATTACTCATAATTCATATTATTTAAATTTCAATAAACAGTAAATAATATAAGAAAACTTAAATCCAAGTATGTACTTTAATTATTACAAAATATACGGAGAAGAAAGAATGTAAAAAACAATACCAAACATTTGGCGTATACAGTAAAAGTCCTTTCACAGGATTTTCCTAAAAAAATATAATCCGCGCGAACAAGCCGCGCAACTTGGATTCTAAATGAAACACGATTTTAGTAATGCGTTATAAAATGTTCTTTATTCTACCGGGTACTCGATCAGACTACCTAACAATGTGTCTAATACTCAAAATCTAACCTCGGCACAATTGACTCCAATGGCCTTGGTTCTCACGGGAAAGCTCATGCAGGTTCGCGCATGCAAGTGAAAAATGCATACTGTGCGTGTGACTGGATACTTGAGCCTTATCGTATTTCAGTCAGATAGGTGGCTGCTTACGCGTGTTAACTTATACCGTACACATCAACAATATTTTCCTTGAATCTCCTTTTTTCCGCTACCGCGGAACAACTGTACCGCAAACTCTACTTCTTCCTCTCTTCGATCGAATACGATCTACCACTATGCTGTCACTGTACTGTTTATTGTGGGATCATAATGGATCAATCCCGGACGAGCCGCTAAATGTGGGATTTAAATGAAAATCACAGCAACCAACTTAAATTCAAAAGATGTTTTTTATTTAAACTTTGTTATCACATGTTAAATTACACAAGTCTTGTTTAAATTCATTACAAATTTTCGCTTCTACTCGCGTCAGTGTCTGGTGCTAGACTGTCTACTCGCGTCAGTGGTTGATGGCAGACTGTCGTCGTTCTTTTTATGTATTGTCATTTTGTAGGTTTCGTCTTATGTTTTAACTGTTAGTTCTTCCGTTCGTCTGCTGTCGCGTGATTCTAAAGTGTGTTGTATGCTTTGTTTGGTTTCTAGTCCCCCATGCATGTACATACATGTTCATCATATATTGATATTAGTGGTTTATATTTCTTTGTTAAGTCCTTTATGTTAACGGTATATTTATTGAGAACTAATTTTTCCACGTGCCCCATATGGGATGAGATTTGGGATAGGTTATTGACGATATCAACTATCTCGTCAAGTGTCATGTCTGGGAAGTAGACCGTTTTGTAGACCTCATTTGACGCTGGAAAGTATGCCTCCTTTGTCAGTGCCTTGCGTTTCGGTAACCCATTGTTCCAAGAATTTCTGAATATATAATACCATTAAATATACAAGTACGTTATTGGTCGCTCCTCATTTAGTTAGTCTTGACTTTAATTAGATGCTATCCAGTACCCTATCGTTCTGTTGTATTTCGGAGAAAGGTCTTTTTTTTTAACTTGTAGGGTCATTATTGTAGACTCGACAGAGTGTTAATGTTGAATTCAAGGTTTTGGCTTTGGATTTTATTAAGGAATTACTAAAATAAAATCAGAATGTCCATTTTGGAAAGGATTTATCGAGTATAATAATGGGTTCTAAGTAGACACGTGCCTATTTGTTGGTGTAACTACGCTGTAGTCGAGGTTATCGCATACACAATAATAATGCAGTTGAGACTTAAAGCATGAGCGTATTGCTTTAACAGCTTGACTTCTTTTTTGTGTTGTGATAAGCGCTTATGTATTTATGTGTTTGTTAATAAATGTGTGTAGATCTCGATTAAATTATTTCATACAGATTTGTATTTTAGACTTTTCAAGAGATAGTACTTCTACGATTCTATAAAGTCCTTCGAATATAGGGGTTAATTTTTGTGGACTCTGTTTTTTATTTGCAATACGATACATGGAACTTTGTTGTGAATTAATCCATAACCGATTTGCATTTTCGACTTCATCTCGGCTATGTACGAGTAATCATCGTAATTGTATATATGTACATAGGTTGTAAATTTTTTTAAGAAAAAAAAAAAACAAAAAGAACTTAACACTCAACTGGGTATGACTACACTTATGATGCCAAGGCATATAATAAGTTTTTCGGAAAATGGGGCAGAAAGATGTTTGAGCTCAGTCGATATTTCGTTCCATGGGTGACATCCAACATTTAATGGAGAGATTAAATTTTTAGTGTGAATTGACTTGGTGATATATTTAGACAACCACTCATTTCTCGAGATTTTAGTTGCCTGAAAAAAAGTCTCTCGGTCGCGGCTGGTATTGAACCCTGAACCGTTCGATTGGGAAGCCCATACACTCAGTTTTTAGTTTTTTCAGTTTAAATGCATTTTTATTTGACTTGATTAATTAACTCTTACATGCTAGACAAAAAACGCTTAAAAATTAGCTTAAATATCTTAAAAATAATCTTATTCTAACTTACTGGCCCCATGCGGGCACTCTAGGTTAAACATATTACTTAAACTATGTCTTTCGACGTTCCGAACAGTCATTATTATTTGTATTACATATATATTTGTATTATATATATATATTTTTATTTTAAACTAAAACTATTGTAAGAAAAATTTTTATTGGGCAACGCAAGAACTTAGTATATGGACTTTCTATAAAAAAAAAAAACTAAAACATTTAAACTAACTACCGAAAAAAATAAACAAAAATAGAAAATAAATCTAAATCTTAACCTACTTATACTACGAGTATCTTATTGTAACATATATAAAACAATGCAATTTTTTTTCTTGTATGGATTACCCCTTTTTTAGAAAATAGTTGTCACCCATGTCTTTTGTTCTTTTGTACATATGTATTTTTTTATTTTTTTTCCGTTTTTAACATATATCTATAATATATATGTATATATATATATATTTTTTTTTTATTTCTTTTGTGATTTTTATAATTTTTTTTTCTTACATCTAACTAATTAGCGGCACCGCTAATCTGTCCTGGATCAGCCTTTTCATATCGAAGTAGAGGAATGCTTCTGGAGGAACAAAACCGTCAAAGCGTACGTATCTCATGATACATATAATTGGGGTAGTAAGCCCCGGAGATCAGGTTGTTCGATGAGGTCATTGCTCTTACAATGTGCCTTCGAGTCAACTTAATGACGATTCGCCCTATTGTATAAGACCTCATTAGGATAGAATTGTATGCACTCAGACTCTGGTGTTCTGTACATACATATAAGCGAAGACAAGTCCTAAGACAATCCTACTCAAACACCCGAATCTTTTCCAATGAACTTGCTCTCACGTTGAACCACACGGGACAACCAAATACAAGGATAGGCTGAATAAGGGCCATGTAGCAGATCACCTTCACCCTCGCATCGAGTTGGCTGTTATAAAACAGTCTCTTTGTAAGGGCAAAATCACCTTTGGCTCTGGCCAGAGCAACATCTATGTGTTTGTTAAAATACAGATATCGGTCTAGCCAGATCCCAGGGTATCTGACTACATTTCGACAAGCAAGTCGCTACCAAAGCTGTCCCACGATCGAAAATTTCGCCAATTCTTTCTGGTATCCTTAGAGGCCCCAGACAACGGCGTCCTAAACAAAATGGTTTCCGATTTCTGAAAGTTGATTCTCAATTTCCAGTCATCGCAATATAGTTTAATTTTAACGAAGTCACGTTGCAAAAGTATGTTAATGACCTCAATCGTTGGACCTGATCTGTAAGCGATTAAGTCGTCTGCGTACTCTTTGGTATGGTGAAGTGAACCTATCAGATCACTTATGTAAATGTTGAATAGGATCGGTGAATTTACAGCACCTTTTTGCAGACCGTTTTTAATGTTAAATATTCCAGATGAAGTCACATCGCCATTCTTCACGATGAACTGTCTACTAGAGAGCATATCAAAAAGAATATACAGCAGTGGTTTACAAATGTCCAACCTGTCCAGCTTGAAAAAGAGACCCTCTAACCATACGGTATCGAAGGCTTTTTCCAAGTCAATCAGGCAGGCACCAGTGCACTGGTTCTTGCCTTTGTTCCATTGGATATCAGAAACTAGTTTAGAGGTAGCATGAATTATATCATGCCCCGGCTTGAAACCGAATTGCTTATCCGGAACTATACGTTTGTCCTCAACCCACTTGGCCAGGACTCTATTGATCACCTTCTCAAAAATCTTACTGATGTTTGGAAGGAGACTGGAGATTCGCCGGTTTGGATGTGTCTGTATCCCTTTTGGGGATGGGGTGTACCACCGCAGTTTTCCAATGCGCTGGATAATGTGCATTATTCATTGCGTTATTAAACAGGGTGGTATAAATGTCCACCGCTTCTAGTGGGAGATGTCGAAGTACTCGTACAATGTTCGGTATGTCATCGGTTCCCGCTTATTTCTTACTTCTAAGTGATCCGAAGATCGTTTGGAGCTCTTTCTTCAATGTGAACTGGGGTAGTACCCTATCGTCGGCGATGACATTATTTGCCATATTCTCGTCACTGAATTGAGTGAAACCCGAGCTCATGAATCGCCAGTTCACTATTTCATTTCGAAGGTAGAGATTGTGCACAAGGACTAGATTTTCCAAGTCGTACTTTGGGCCAATGATGTCAACGTCAATCCGTCGGAATCCCCCGAAAAATTAGGCAATGGGGACGATTACTACTTCTACCAGGATAATGATCCCAAACACAAGGCCTATAATGTCAGAAGTTAGCTTCTCTATAACTACCCCCATGTGATCGAAACGCCACCACAATCGCCAGATCTGAACCCCATACAGCTTATGTGAAGTTATTTAGAAGAAAAACTAAAAAAACACCAAATTAGCAATAAAAATTACCTGATTTCAACTTTGAAGGATGAATGGTAAAAAATTTCACCAAATTATTACCAGAAAATAGTGAAATCGATGCCTAATCACCTAAAAGCAGTAATACGGCAAAACGGCTTTCCTACAAAATATTAAATCTTAAATTCTGAGACTGAATTAAATTTTTTTGTGTATTTATAATGTGTGTCCCATTATTACTTTGAGTTACAGAATTTGACCTTTTTTAGTTTTTGGTTGTTTTTTTTCCTTTGTGGTAATGAATTCATATGATTTTTGTTTCTTAATAAACTGATAGTATGAACATTCAAATTCGTTATCTATTTCATCTATAACATTTATAAGTTTCTAGAAAATAATTGATATTTTTCATTTTTGTAAGTGTCCCATTATAATGTTGAGCCACTGTACATACACAATACACACACATAGATATTATACACAATTCTAAACATTTATTAGTATATGCCTTTGTATATACTAATATATGTATATGTTTCTTAAATGCTAACCTAAACCTATGTAAGCTGGCCATCGCTATTCACAGAGCAAATAGATTGGTCAGCTCTGCCTCATTAGTGAGGCTGGTCCGTAATTGACGGAAACGACGACGAAACATCTACTCCATCATTCAACCACTAGAAATGCTGGTGCTGCCGAACGGCATCCCTCTTATCGTGATTCCCCACCGCCCTACTGAACCTGAGACGATCCACACTGCCGTGTGCGACGTCTCTGCCGTAGTTGAGTCGCCTGTCCCCAGCTTTCCGAGCGACATGGAATATTAACGGGACCGCTGATCTATCCTGGATCAACCCTATCTGATCTAGGTAGAGGAATGCTTCCGGTGGAACGAAGCCGTCAGAGCGCACACTCTCGTGGTAAAGGTAATTGGGGTAGTAAGCCCCAGATATCAGGTTATTCGTCGAGGCCATTGCTCTTGCAATGTGCCTTCGAGTCAGCTTAATTACGAAGTTGTCCACTCGTATTAGGTTCGCCCTGTTTTGAAGGACCTCATTAGGATAAAATTTTTTGTACTCCGACTCTGGTGTTCTGTACAAGCGAAGGCAAACCATTAGACAAGCCCTCTCAAACACCCGAATCTGTTCCATTAACCTTGAACCACACGGGACACCCAAATACCAGCATGGGCCTGATAGGGGCCATGTAGCAGATTACCTTTACCTTCGCACCGAGTTGGCTCCTATAAAACAGTCCTTTGTAAGGGCAAAAGCTCCTTTAGCTCTGGCCAGAGCAGCATCTACATTTTTGTCAAAATACAGAAACTGATCTGGCCAGATTCCAAGGACTACATTTCGACAGGCAAGAGGCTGCCCGCGTTGTCCAATGATCGAGAACTTACACCAATTTTTTCTAGTATCCCTAGAAGCTCCAGACAACGGCGTCCTAAAGAGAATGGTTTCCGACTTCTGAAAGTTGATTTTCAACTTCCAGTCATCGCAAAATCGTCTTATTTTATCGAAGGCACGCTGCAAGAGAGTATTAATGACCTCGATTTTTGGACCTGTTCTGTATGCTATCAAATCGTCTGCGTACGCAATAGTATGGGGAAGTGAACCTATCAAGTCGCTTGTATAAATGTTGAATAAGATCGGCGAATTGACCGCGCCTTGCTGAAGACCATTTTTAATTTGAAATATTCCAACAGTAGTCACATCACCATTTTTCACGATGAACTGTCTGTTGGTTAGCATGGGCCCCCGCCCAATTATCAAGGCTTCGCCCATTAATGACGTTGTCTAATAAAAAGCGGGGGTATATTATTCTATAACTGGTCTTATCGAAAACATCCTCAGATTTATAGCATGAATGGATGCTACGATTTGACCAGTTACAAGTTGCCGGTCATAGGTCTTGTTGGTGGCTTGACCACCGGTAGTCCATACCAGGACTTAAATCACGGTACCATGGGAGTCAGGAGCCCCCCGGATTTCGGTCCGGGCTTGACTTGTTAGAGGTAGGCCCCCTTGTGGGAGCGTCATGGTGGCTGTGGTTTAAACCCAAATCGCGGGTACGGGTTTCCTTTTTGGTTTAGCCCATTGTAGAGTTGCAAATGAAGTACTGGGTGCTGCGACCCTAAGAGCAGCAAGAGGTTTTAGGTCGGCCTCGACTCATACCAAGGGTGGAACTTTTGCCTTCAACACAGTTCCGAATTGGTATCAAAATTTTTGTGGCGAGCGATGGCAAGGCGTATCCTTGCTCTCTATGGGTGTATGGGAACCTCGTAAACATAAAGTCTTACGGCAGGAGGTTTACGTTAAAAATCCAGGTACGTTCTGTTGTTTAGCATATTATAAAGAATGTACAAGAGTGGTTTACTGATCCCCAGCCTACTCAGCCTATAGAAAAGACCCTCTAACCATACGGTGTCGAAGGCCTTCTCCAAGTCAACAAGGCAGGCACCAGTACATTGGTTCTTGCCTTTATTCCATTGGATATCGGACACCAGTTTAGACGCGGCATGTGAGATATCCCGCCTTAAAACCGAATTGATTATCCGGAACTATATGTTTGTCCTCAACCCACCTAGACAGAGCTATATTGATTACTTTTTCAAACTCCCGGATTGGATATATCCTTTCCCTTTTTGGGGATAGGTTGAACCACCGCCGTTCAGGGTGGTGTAAATGTCCACCGCTTCTAGAGGAAGATGTGGAAGCACGATGTTCGGAATACCATCGGTCCCCACTGATTTCTTAGCCCTGACTGTGTCGAAGATCTCATGGAGTTCTTCCTTCGGGTGAAACCAGAGCCCTCGTATCGCCAGTTCTCTATTTCATTTCGAATGTAGAAGTCGTGCCCCAAGACGCGATTGTCCAGGTCATAATTAGGGCCAATGGTATCAGCATATTTCCTGGAAAGTCGCCCCTATGGCCTCAACCTTCTCCTGTGGATCCTCGATCACAAAGAAGTCGTCATTATCAGCGGCCTCGTTTGGCAATACCTGCTATTGTTTTTTGTTTTTTTTTGTTTAATGCATTTTATTTTATTCTTCTTACATTTACTATATTTACATGCTAACAGAAAAAATGCTTAAATATTAGCTTAGAATAACTTAACGAACTTGTACTAACTTAATGGCCCTCCAAACGGGCACTCTAAGCTAAACTATATTATTGTTTTATGTCTTTCGACGTCATTACAAATAATAATTATTATTCTTATATATCTATTTAAACTAAGAAAATAAGTATTTAGAAAAAACTTTGTGAACGAACAATTTTTTTTGTATTTATATAAAACTTATATTTTAACCTTAAACTACTTAGCCTAACTATACAATCTAACCTAGCCTAATTGTTAGCAATCTTAAAGTTGCTAATCTGATCATTAGCTAACCCGAGGTTGCTAACTTTAAACACTTAAAACTACCCTAACCTATGTAAGTCGGCCATTCCAAAAGAAAAAATAAATAAAAATAAAAACAAAATGGCCCACTTTGCCTTTTGACTAGGCTAACTCGGACTTGAAGGAAACGACGAAGGAATCAGATCTTCTTCACTCAACCACCAAATATTTTGGTGCTGCAAAAAAACATCTTTTTTGTCGCGGCTTGAAACCGCCCTACTAAACCTGAGACGTTCGATACTGCCGTGTGCGACGTCTTTGTTGTAGTTGAGTCGCCCCTCACCCACTGCACGAGCTACATGGAAGATTAGCGGCACCGCAAAGTTATCCTGTATAAGCCCTTTCATGTCAAGATAGAGGAACGCTTCAGGGGGGACGAAGCCCTTCAAGCGCACACTCTCATGATATAAGTAGTTGGGGTAGTAGGCCCCAGATATCAGGTTATTGGACGAGGTCATTGCTCTTGCAATATGCCTTCGAGTCAACTTAATAGCGAAGTTATCCACTCTATTCAGATTCGCCCTGTTGTAAAGGACCTCATTGGGATAGAATTTTATGTACTCCGATTCTGGCGTTCTGTAAAGGCGAAGGCAAGCCCTCTCAAACACCCTAATCTTTTCCATTAAGCTTGCTCTCACATTAAACCACACAGGACACCCATATACCAGCATGGGCCGGATGAGGGCCATGTAGCAGATAACTTTCACCCTCGCATCGAGTTGGCTGCTATAAAACAGTCTCTTTGTAAGGGCAAAAGCACCTTTGGCTCTGGCCAGAGCAGCATCTACGTTCTTGTTAAAATATAGATATTGGTCTAGCCAGATCCCAAGGTATCTAACTACATTTCGACAGGCAAGAGGCTGTCCGTGTTGTCCAATGATCGAGAACATTCGCCAATTTTTTCTGGTATCCCTAGAGGCTCTAGACAACGGCGTCCTAAAGAGAATGGTTTCCGACTTCTGAAAGTTGATTTTTAACTTCCAGTCATCGCAAAATCGTCTTATCTTATCGAAGTCACGCTGCAAGAGAGTATTAATGACCTCGATTTTTGGACCTGTTCTGTACGCTATCAAATCGTCTGCGTACGCAATAGTATGGGGAAGTGAACCTATCAAATCACTTATGTAAATGTTGAATAAGATCGGCGAGTTAACCGCACCTTGTTGCAGACCGTTTTTAATTTGAAATGTTCCAGCAGAAGTCACATCGCCATTTTTCACGATGAACTGTCTGTGGTTAAGCATATTATGAAGAATATACAAAAGTGGCTTACTGATGCCCAGTCTGGTCAGCTTATAGAAAAGTCCCTCTAACCATACTGTGTCGAAGGCCTTTTCCAGGTCAACCAGACAGGCTCCAGTGCACTGGTTCTTGCTTTTATTCCATTGGATATCTGACACCAGTTTAGACGCGGCATGTATGACATCATGCCCCGACTTAAAACCGAATTGATTATCCGGAACTATATTTTTGTCCTCAACCCACTTAGTCAGGACTCTATTGATTACCTTTTCGAACACCTTACTGATATTCGGAAGGAGACTTATCGATCGGGGATTCGCCGGATTGGATGTATCTTTTCCCCTTTTAGGGATGGGATAAATCACCGCAGTTTTCCAATTCGCTGGATAATACGCATTATTCATTACATTGTTAAACAAGGTGGTGTAAATGTCTACCGCTTCTAGAGGGAGATGTCGAAGCACAATGTTCGGTATTCCATCAATTCCCGCTGATTTTTTACTTCTTATTGTGTCGAAGATCTCATGGAGTTCCTCCTTTGAAATGAACGGGGGTAGGTCCCCTTCATTGGCGATGACATTATTTGCCATATTCTCGTCACTGAACTGGGTGAAACCCGAGCTCTCGAATCGCCAGTTCTATACCTGCTATTGTCAGTAACCGTTCGTTGTCTGTTGTCCGGGCTATTTTAAGACACTGTAGGTCGTTTTGATTTTTTTCTCCGAAATAGTTTATTTATTCGGGTTGCTGGTGTTTACAGCCCGAACCCTGTTGTTCCAATACAAACTTACAGAAATTCTGTAATTCTCGTTTATTAAAGTTTGAATATTTTTAATCGACGCCTTCAGTGTCTTAATCTCCGGGTCTTGTCTGTCAGTTAACTGTCTGTACAGTTTTGAGTCTTGACAGAAGTCTACTTTTCTGTCGGTGCAGTGTGTCAATAGTAGGATTGCAGAAAAGGTCTTTGTTAGTCGTACGTCGATACCGCGATATTGTAGCGTCCATAGTTTGTGTAATTGTCTCGTCCATTTTATGTAATTGTCGATCTCCTCGTTTGACAAATTCCTATTGGACGGTGGGTGCAGCGTATTCGAGGAGACCGCACTTGTCATGGTTGCGGAGAAGCGTGTCCATCGAGTACTACTGTAGTCGTCGTACAGCGGGATATCCAAATAAGCCCCGCCTCTGGAAAACGACGGGTTATCCGTCGCTTTAAGACCGAGTCTGTACATGACATCGTGCTGACCCCACCAATCGAGTAGTAGGTTCCCTCTAGTATTTGGCAAATTATTCCCCCAATCTCTGTGTCTAGTTGAAGTCCCCACCGATTATAAAATAATTCTCCGCCGGTTCCAGCCTCAAAAGTCGAAAAAGCGTGTCGAGCTCTGTAATGAATAAAGTGGATTGTGGAGCCTCAGGTGCATAAACAGAGCCCAAGCACAGCCGCTTTCCACTGCGGAGCGGGATATAAATGACGACTGCTTCCAACAGCCGGAACCTACGCAATACTCCCTTGTACACTCTGTGAAATTTTATACCTTGTTTAATGAAGTACGCGACACCGCCTCCACGTTTGGATCGGGGCAGCTGGGCCATCTGCCCTTGGATTGCGAGCAAGATGGCCAGCATGTTAGGTGCAGCTTCCGTTGTTCTCGCTACCCTACCTGCCGCGATTTGGGCGTAGGGAATTTGGGACGTGACGGCTGGTGTTTGAAACCTAACAGGCGAACGTTTGACCTACACCTTCTGCTGCTGAGCCAGTTTTCATTTTTTAATGTCAGCGAACTTAGGACAACCCCGATAGTTTGCGGTGTGTCCCACGTTCCCACATAACACGCACGAAAGTTGCGGCCTATCGGATACTCCGTCCTACCCAGAGCATACTCCTCGGAACTGTGGTTCTTTGCGTACTTCACGCATCGAGGCTGCACGACGCGGCGTGCCCGAACCTCTGGCAGCGAACGCATTGTATAACGCCTTCGCTCCTTTTTAATTTTTCTCAGTGAATCAACTGGTAGTCTAGGAACTTGATACTCCTTAGACTATCCAGACGGCTTTCGGGACTGAGCTGCACCAGGAAGAACGACAGACTCCGTTTCTCCCGCCTGGCTCTAGCTGTGGTAAATGGCTTTACCCCCACGAACTTGAGTCCTTCGCACTCCTTCTCTTTGAGCTGTGCCAGGAACTCCTCAGGATCAGAAGACAGTTCTAACCCCTTTAGCAGCATCGATTGCCGCTTTTCATACTTCGGTGTGAATGAGTAGTGCTCCGTCGTCGTTTCCTTTAGGAGCTCTTTCACTTTCGCGTAGCCCTCCACTGTATTATAGTGGATGGCATGGCGATCATTCCCCAATCTCTTAATATTAAAATTATTACCAATGACCAGCCTACACAGGTCCTTAGTAGCATTTACCTCCAATTTATAGGTGTTGATAGGAGGCACCTTCTCCTTCTTCTTCTGCTGCTGTTGTTGTTGTTGTGGTTGTTGTCGTTGTTGTTACTGCTGCTGATGTTGTTGTTGCTGCTATTGCTGCTGTTGTTTTTGCTGTTGCCGTTTTTGTGGCTGCTGCTGTTTTAGCTGTTGCCGTTGTTGTGACTGTTGCTGGTGTATCTTAGGCTTTTGTTGTAGCACTTGTTTGGTGTTGTGGTTGAGTCTGCTTTTGAGCAAGCTGCTGTTGTTCTGATTGCTCTTGCTCTTCCCTCTTCCTTCTTACCATTTGCTTTTCTTTTATGGCCAGCACTCTTTGTTGTAGCATTTTGATGCTGCTACTTATGGCCTCCATTTCTTCCTCTTCATCTTCAGATTCGCTTGCTGCCAATGAAGCGAAGTTGTTCTCTTTCCTCACTCCGCCAAGCAGCTTTACAGTGGCCGTTGGTAGGGTGGGACGTTTTACCAAGTTCGAAGTTGGACTAAGCTTCCTCCTTCTCTTTGTTTTTGGCGTTTGGCTCTAACCGCTCGAAGCCTCACCTGGTATTTCAGCCGATCCCGCTATAAGCATAGCAGACCGCTTACCACAATCCATCACGTGATGTTAGTCCAAAACCAGTAACACTTTAAATTTATTATTTTTATTTAAGAAAAAAAAAATGTCTGTCGACTATACTCGGAGTCGAACCCACAAGCTTTGCAGTCTCAAGCGAACACACTATGCCTGCGCTAATTGTATATGATATCTATAGTTACATAACAAATTAATAAGCTCAAAGATGAGAACATGTAGAGCAATTGAATTTTAAAGTTAATGACAAAATGTATGTATGCAGACACCAACTAAGTAAACGTACTAATTTCCTAATTATTTTCATGTAATAACAAAGGGTAAGTGCACATGGTTTGGCAAATAATAAATAGATAAATAAAAAATTAATTTCGCTGGTTTTGACGCTGCGGGAAACTATAACTCGCCACCCATGGGTTATAATTCCAGGATAAAGGTAAGGCTGCAAGTTTGTGTATGGGGCGAATTAAATGTCCATTGTTAGTCTTCAATGTAACGACCCGCACATGATCGTCTTTTCCAGGGTGGATTTCTGTAACACGGCCCAAGGTCCATTTTCCTGGCGGTAGGTTAGCATATTTGATAACAACAAGATCGTTGATATTGATGTGTCTTAGTTTGCTGCCGACGAGGACGGTGCTGGATAGATGTCATATATTCCATATGCCAGAGTTTTTAATATCCTTGAGCTTTGGACTGCAAAAGTTGCCAGCATTTTAAGCTATTTGTTGGTATATCTAATTTGGGCTCTGGGATATCAGCATACGATTCTCCTAAAAAGAAATGAGCTGGAGTTAATGGGCCAATATCAGTGTCGGAAATCTGGCACAAAAGCCTGGAATTTAAAATGGCTTCTATTTGAGTCAGTAAAATACAGAACTGCTCAAATGTCAAAATATCGGAACCTTTCACTCGACGAAGATGATGCTTGACAGATTTTAAGCCCGCCTTCCACAAACTGCAGAAGGGGGAATAAAGTGCCAGGCAATTCCATCGCGTGTCAAGGTTTCTGCTACGAGGGAATTATGTTATTCTGATCTTAGTTCTTAGTTGGTGCATTTCCAATAATAAATGAGCTGATCCGTGGAATTTTTTTCCATTATCGGAGTACATGTTTGATGGTTTCCCTCGACGAAACGTCGAAATGAAGCAAGGAACGCGTCCATTGTCAGATCACTCACTAGCTCGAGGTGTATGGCTTTAGTCACCAACCAAACGAAAGGTGAAATATGACTTTAGTAAATTGTGATTTGCGCCCTAAATTCGCTTTCAGGATTATCGGGGCGGCATAATCACATTCGGAGTGCCCGAAGGGTCTACTTGTTTGGATCCGTTGTGGGGGTAGATTACCCAGTACCTGGGTGGTGGTAGCTTTATTTGACTGAAGCAACGTATGCAGTCATACGTTAGCTTTCGAAATAAATTCCGACAGCCGATTATCCAATACTCCTGTCGAATTAAGGCAAATAGTGTATAGGTGCCGGGATGTAAAAACCGAATGTGTGCATCGAAAGCAATTAGTTGTGTAACAGCATGTCCGTTTGGTATTCTGGTAGGGTGTCTTTCGTTGAATGAGATAGTGGCCTGCTGAAGTCTTCCTCCGACTCTCATAACGTTATCAGTATCTGGAAAGGGAAAGAGATCTATTATTTTCGAATGTTTATAAAAAAAAGCCATGTTTCTTGTAGAACGATGTGTGATCTCCAAAGTACCAATCTTGCAACCATTGCATGACTTGAATTTTAGAGTCATAGATCTCGTTCGGTTGCAAATGATGTGAAGACATGTCCCACTGTTTTCGGGATACAGCGATAAAGCGATAAAGCGATGTACTCGTGAGATAGTTTGAATTAATATATTCCACGATGAAATACGGTTAGCGAATTTGTCGTACGGGTGATCTTTGTTTGTTGCAAAATATGAAGGAGATGCGACCTTTTTCTCCTCATGTTTGCAAGTAGGATCTTCTTCAACAAGGTTAATTAGTAGCCAATTTTCAATCCTTTTTTTAACCAATGTGGACCGGTTCACCAAATAGGATGATCAACTATTGTAGATGCGATGGTGGCATACCGCGGGAAGTACAATCGGCAGAGTTGCACTCCGATTTAACATGGAACTATCTGTATCTGGTTTGTATTGCGAATCTCTGAAGTTCGATTACTGACAAAAACATTCCAACATCGAGGGCGAGAGGAGAACCAGGATAAAACAACCTTTGAAACAGATGATGGGTAGATGTTTGGAAACGTAATACCAAGCGATTTTTGGACTGCAACTAGTAACCTGGAGAATAAAACAGTTCCGCAGATTTCTAGGCGTGGTAGACTGAGTTGCTTAATTGGGGAAATGCGAGATTTTGCAGCCACGATATTAGTCTTAATGATTAGGCAGCTCGTAGCGTGAATAAATGACTGCACCATACGGGGACGCTGATGCATCTGAATACCCGTTTAATTGGAGCGATGTATTTGACAAACCTATAGTACGGAATTTAGATTTTTGTTAGCATTACTAGCTCATCACCATATCTGGTCCACTGCGCTGCGATTTGTTTGGAAATACGGTCATCCATTCAAATTTTTGGTGCCACAGTTTCTGAGGAAACCGAGGGGGTCGTTGATGCCTGCAACATCTCTTAGAATTTTGAGTTTTTTTTATTGGGTTATTAGGAGTGTAGTTTAAATTGAAGCTGAAAACATAGCGCTTCGCGTCCCAATAAACAGCAAGCACTTTTGTCCACGAATTCGAATTAGAGTCTAAGCAATTAATGGTACCGAACGAAGCATCTTGACCTTACAAGAATTCAACACCGTTACTTTCCCATTTACTCAACTGCATACCACACTTTGATAGAAGTTTAATTAAACTGTCACGTTTAAAAATTGTTTTAATCAACGTATCTCCACTTGAGACTAGATCGTCCATGTAAAAGTTATTTAGAATAATAATCTTCGACGCCATAGGATAGTCGTTTTTATAGTCCCTTGCAAGCTGCTAAAATGCAAGAACCAATAGAAATGGAGCACACGACGTGCCGTACGTCACATGTTTGTAACCGATTACGTTCTGATGGCTCTGAGGGTGACTTGCTTTCTTGCGCCAATCGATGCCCTGGAAGTCTGCATCCTTATCTGACACCCATATTTGGCAAAACATCTTAATGATGTCTGCTGTGAAAACGAATTGATCGCGACGAAATCTGAGGCAGACCGAGAAAAAATTTCGTTCAATAGGTGAACCTATCATTAGTGAGTCATTTAACAAATTGCCGTTTGCGTCCTTATAGGATCCGTCGAAAATGACATGAAGCTTTGTAGATTTGCTGTCTGGCTTAAAATATGTTGAGGTAGGCAGAATACATTACATTGGACATTGCAACCTCCGGATGAGGGATTTTCGGCATGTTTCGGCATTCGGCGTTGGGACGCAAAGTATTTATCGAGAAACCGCGAGTGGTTTACGAAAAGTTTTAGTCGCGCAACGGCTCCATTTAGTGTTTCAGCAAACTGGATCAACGATTTGAATAGAAGATCGACGATATAATTCCCCTTTGAATCGCGACTATGGGTTCGAAGAAAGCGTCTTTCGATGTCCAAATGTTCTTTGGAAACAAATGATGTCGCATCGGATCAATCGTCCAAAATGATTGTAGGATTGAGTTGATATCAATGATCGAGTGATGCGAAATAATGCTGGGATTGGTGTTGGATGGTAGTTGTCCAACTAAAACATTTGTGCTATGTATAACCTCCCCTTGTAAAATTGCCCACGCTTTTTCAGCTCCTAACAATACGAGTATATCAATAAGGTTCGATTTTTTGAATGATTGCTCAGCTAAATCTAACATTTACTGGGATCAATCATTTATTGGGATCAATCTTTTATGGTAAATGTCTAGGTATCAACCGCGGTACTAAATAAATCAGAGCGTGATTTAACTACCAGCGAAATAAGGTACTGGTAGACCCACTGCTGATGGTTATGCGAGCATTTCTCATTTTAACCCAAGTCGTTGAATGCAAGACTCAGTAACAAAAGAAACCTGCGACCCTGAATCTATTAAAATACGCACTTGCTGATAATTACCATTAATATCGAGTATTTTTCCAATAGCAGTTGGAAGCAAAGTCTGAGGTACGTGATACGTGGAGTTGACTGAGTGATTTTTGATTAAGCGTTGAGATGCTGCTGATGTTGATGGGCGATTTGAAGTGATGGTTTGAGGAGGAGATTGGTTTTTAAATTTAGATGGACAGCGCGCCGAGGGGTGCCCGCCGCGTAAACAATTAAAGCTCTGCGAGCGAATACCTACGAATTCAGGGCATTACGAAAGCTCATGAGAAGAACTGCATTTTGCACAAAGTGTAAACAATGAAATATCCATGCTTTTTACTACATCGATCCTTGGTCGACTGTTTTCGTGAACGTTCACCTTGCAACTTTCCAAACCCTCACACCGACGATCCAGAAATACTAAAAATTGGTCTGTGGTAGGATAATCTTTTATAATACTATCTTCCGACAACGCCTGACAAATTTCAGGATCCAATTTGTTGATCAAAATATAAATGAGCCACGGATCCCTATTAAGTGCGTTAAGCGATGTAAGACCTCTCTCAATTTCATCAGCTCCGTCCGATATTTTACGTAGAAGGTTTACATTTAATGTGTTGGTTGATAGTAGCTCCATAAATGCTTTAACGCGAATGGTTCAATTCGTATTTTAGGTAGGAGAAGATCGGAATTTTTCTCCCCCGAGTTACCTTTGTTAAATGTTTCCACTAGAAGCTTTTGTTGGGATCACTTATTGCGCATAATAAAATGGATGAGAGGGCTTAAAATTTGGACTTGAACTCTTCGTAGTCTGGCATCGGATCTACATAACCTGCGACTTCTACGAATTTATACATGCGGCATTGAGTTCCATCCACAACTTTTCTGCACTGAATCATAGAGTCTGTTTATATCAAGAGTTTTATTAACGAGCCTTAGATATGACTACGAGTTAACTGAAGATCAGGCAAAGAAATCGTTTCAGTCATTTTTATCAACAGATGAATCTTACAATTGAACTATGTGGAATAATATTTTTCAAACTTTGTTATAGGAAAGGACATCTTTTATGCGCTACCGGTCCACGTGGAGCGGTTTAGTTATTTAGTCAAGTGCTTCACACAATTAAAGAAATTTTATCGAGTAAAAGTTTTTCGATTATTTGAAACTCAAGTTGCTTTAGAAATATATGTGCCTTTCCAGAGAGAATTTGCTAGTTTGTACGTGAAGACGATCGCGAAATGTTCTTCAATAAAAGTGCCATACACGAAATGTTAGTAACCGCGTGGTAAAATTTTGAAATCTTTAGGGGCTTTTATGACCTCTGCTCGGTTCCGGAAGACCCTCTGCCGGCAAAACTAATCCAGATTGCGGAAAATATGGTAATCCGTTGGGGAAATATCAGGAGAGTATGGTGGATTCGGAAGAATTTCAAATCACAACTGCAACAGTTTTTGCACCGTGATTTGTGAGGTATGCGGTCTAGCATTGTCATGCAAAAGGATCGGACCGTGCCTATTGACCAACGTAGGTTGCTATTCAGCCAATATGGCATGTAGTATGTCGATTTCCCCACAATATTTGATAGCGTTTATGGTTTCTGGTCGAAGAAATTAAAAGTGGGTTGGTGCGTTTGATGTCCACCAAATTGTCACCATAACCTTTTTTGGCTGAAGACCGGTCTTGGGGGTGCGTTTTGGTTTTTCATCTGCATGCAACCACTGCCCAGATTTTTTACGATTATCATACAGTACCCACTTTTTATCACGGGTGACTATCCGGTGCGAAAACGGTTCAGTTTGGTTTCTTAATGTAAGCGATCCGCAGATTTCCAGGCACCGTAGTTTTTGGGATTCGTTCAGTTAATGTGGTACCCACTTATCGAGCTTCTTTACCTTTCCTATGAGAGAAAGGTGTCGACTTATTGTTACTAGGTATACTCCCATGCTTTGTGCAATCTCCCGCATCGATTTGATTGAGTCCCCATCCACTGTTGCTCTTAAAACATCGTCGTCAACTAACGTTTACGGCTTCCCACGTGGTTTATTTTCGAGGCTGAAATCTTCCGAACGGAACTTTCCAAACCAACGTCGTATAGTGCGTTTATTTACCGCTACATCCTCAAACGCGTCATTAATGTTTTTCATTTGCCAATGACGCATTATGTCCCATTTTAAGTTCGTAAAGGAAGGGGATTCGCATTTGATCTGCCGACAGCATAGTAAATGATTCTTAGAAAAAAAGCACGCTTACCACTTTATTTTATATAAAAAAATAAAATTTAACGTTCTGGCATAGAACCTCTTATTTCCGACTGAGCGAGAATCGGACATTTCATGTGGTACAACCAATACTTCTAAAGTTCAAATAATCCGGCTCGAATTTGCATTTTGGTCTGTATTGTATTGTGTTGTAATATACATATACGAATATATTCAAGGAAGCAAAAATCGAAAACCAATTTTTTAAACACAAGTACAAAAAAAAACAAAACATGTAAGCAAGGTCTTCAATGTTATAATATACCATAAGTAACTTCCTTGGGAATCAAAAAAAAATTTTTTTGAAATGTTTTTTTTATTTTATTCAATATAGTCCCCTTTTAGTTTGATACACTCATTCCAACGATTTTCCAACTTCTTGAACCCGTCCGAAAAGTAATTTTCCGGAAGTTCTGCAAAATACTCCTCCGTGGCGTCGATGATTTCCTCGCGTGAGCTGAATTTTTTTATTGATGAGCCATCTTTTGAGGTTTGGGAAGAGATAATAGCCCGAAGGATCCAAATCCAGTTACCAATCGACGCCAAAAGTCCGCCCGATTTCGCATCAGTAGGCCCAAACACTCTTTCGAAGTGCTCTTGTGTTCGTGTTTTTGGTCAGGAGTAAGCATGCGCGGCATCCAGCGGCATGATAACTTTTTCATATGCGGAATATTGCCCAAAATATGGCGTGTGCGCTCAATACTAATCTTTGTGGTATCTGCTAGCTCGCGCACCTTCACTTTCCGGTCAGCCAACACCATTTCATGTATTTTTTCGTCATTGCCCTCTGTAACCGCATCGGAGGGCCTGCCACTACGGACTTGATCGGTAGTGGAGTTGCGGCCACCACGAAACTCTCGAAATCAATATTTGACGGTGTAATCTGAAGGAGCATTAGCCCCATAATATTTATCCAACTTTTCATTTACTTCCTTGCCGTTTTTCCTCTCAAAAAATAATGTTTTATGACTCAACATGATGCCAAACACGTCAACAATAATCAGCTGTCAAAACAAAACTAAAGACAGTATCGCACTAAAATTTGGCATGTCTACCTAAATATGAACTTCAAGGACTTCAAGGCACCATAACCTTTTTTGCAGTAGCAGCGTATTCTGGCGGTCAGGGAGGTTGCTTTTCACTCCACCTAGTATTCGGCTTAAGCGGGCAGTACGCATTTATTACAGTTTTTTAAAAAAAAAATTTTTATAGTAATGTTTATTTTATTATCCTAATTTTCTTACATATAAAAGTCAACATCTCAAACTAAGGACTGAAACGAATAAAATTTGGAAACTTCAAAGTAAAAAAAAAAATATTTTCATAATTCAAGTAAATTTTTTTTATTTGCTTTAAAACTCTGTTTTTATTAAATTCATTCACAATTACAAAAAATAAAAAAAATTATTTGGGTTCCCATTCTTTCCTCAACTTCTTTCGAATGTCCTTCATAAGGTTGGTGACAGTTACATCCGTGATCTTTTTGGATGCTCTTTTCCATTTAGTACTAAAATCTGTTACGTCCTTTGCACACTGCTCACTTTTCCTCAATTTAGCTTTGACCAAAGCCCAATACCATTCAATGGGACGGCACTGTGGAACATTGGGTAGATTCATGTCTTTTGGGACAAAGTCGACATTTTTAGCAACTAGAAAGCTCAACGTCGCATGAGCATAGTGAGCTGAAGCTAAATCTGGCCAAAATAATGTTGAACCCTCGTGTTTGTTTAAGGAAGGAATCATCCGTTTTTTTAGGCACTCGTAAATGTACACTTTTCTCCGTTAATTGTTCCCGTTGTAATAAACGATGAGCTTGTTTGACCACATTGGCAAATGGCCTGCCAAACGAGATATTTTGACCCGAATTTTTCCATCCCAATCGATGTTGTTGATTTCGGAAGAATCTCAGTTTCAAACCAGTTGTAAAACTGCGCACCTCGAAGAGTAGTAAAGTCGGCTTTGACATAAGATTCGCCATCCAAAATGAAGCACGCTTTCTTGTTGCCGATCAACTCGTATAGCTTTCGGGCTCGTGTTTGTATGACTTTTTTTGTTTTTCAGTGACTTTTGGTATTTTTTGTTTTTTTCGTGTTTTTAGACCGTTACGTTTTTTAGATCTTTGTACCATTGTTTGGTTGGTATTACATTTCCGAGCAACATCTCTGGATGACATAGTCCGGTTTTTTACGATGGTACCCACTATTTTCCTGTCGAAATTTGTATCATGTGCTCCACTTTTCTGTTTTCGCTTAACTGTCATCGTCTCCAAATATCGTTTAATAACAAAATCCACTGTATTGCGTGGTATTTTTAAATTATTTGCGATGAAATGGTTTGGACGCGAAGTACTTTCGAGCCATTTGTCGATGATCTTTTTACGGCGTTCCTCTTGACTCATATTTTATAAATATTTTAAACCGCACCGAACTAAAATCAATAACAAACTGAAACTAGAGAATATACAGGCTAATTTGGGTACAAAATGGGATTGCAATTTTTACGCATTGGAGGTATAGCCCGTATTAAAATTTACAGATTTTATTCGTTTCAGTCCTTATATATATTTTTTTATTTTTGTAATTTTTAAGCCACGTGTGGCCATGATATGGGTGCCTGAAGTTAGGCATCTAAAAAAACGGTTGGCAAAAAATCTCAGCTCTGGAACGTCTCAAACAAAAAGTTCAAAATTGATATTAAAGCGTAAGCCAGCCGCTATCGTCTGAACTACAAACAAGTATTTTGGGTGAAAAAAAAATGGCGGAGTTTTGAATTTGTTCACCCCTTTCTTTTAGTGAAATAAAGGTTAAAAATGGATTAAATATCAACGGATTTCCATGATTGTAGTTCATGCCATAGCTACACATGTGCAATATATGCCCTCAAAATTTCAGCCCAATCGGATCGATAGTTTTTTCAAAAAATTGCCAACCAGATCATAAAACATGGTTTTGAGAAAAACCACCGAAAAGACAGCCGCGCGCTCAGATGCCGTTATGCTACATCATGTTTGGTTTGGTTATTCATCTATTTATATAACATATGGTACACTATTTTTAAAGGTGTCTTCTATAAGAGTTCGATGTTTTTGGAAAATCGATTTTTTCAAAAACTAAATGTGTACTACCCCCTTAAATGTTGCCCCCTTCACTGTTGAGATCCAAATGGACGAGAAATCGACATAAGATTCTTGTTAATTAACGTTCATGCAAAGCTGTTATTCATAATAAACATATCAAAATAAATGATGTCAAAATGGAAAACAAATACACCTGTGCATAACGAATTACAATATTACTAAAAGAGAGAATATAAGTTAAAGAAAAGTAAATTGATAAATTAAAAAAAACATAACTTCAGGCAGATTGCCTGACCCTTTATTGGTTATAACTTAGACTAAAGAATTATTGGCTACTCGATATGTATTTATAGGATTAATTTTGTCTAATCAGCAATATGCGGTTCGATGAAGGTGCACTGGAAATATTTGCTAAGGTGTTCAGTTGCAATTGTTTCTGGGAATTTCGTCTGGCAGAATTCAGGTCAGGTCGATGAATTGATTTTGATTATTTGGCGTTAACTGAATTCAGGTCGATGAATTGATTTTTGATTTATTTGTCGTTAACTCTTCCCCCTCCAAATGCGATAGTCCTCAATCGCTTAAAAGTACGGAAGGTCGTAGAACTTTGTTCGGGAAATGATGGGGTCGTTTGATTTTGGTGTGATTTTCATGTGTAACGGGATTTCCGCATTTTCTATTCTTGGTTGTTGAATGATTACCTTTGTGTTTTTTTCCTTATCCAAGATCTTGTAGGCTGCTAGGACTATGATCACGATTCCAATTGATATGATTGTCCCATAGCTGATAAGAGTTTGCGACTCGTGGTCTAATTGCAGCAATTGGATTTTTTTTGTGTTGTTGATGTGTAAATCGCCTATCATCTCAAGGGATAATGGTTTGTGAAATTTGTTCTCCTGAAGAGTCTGCTGTAGGATTGGTGGGAGGATTTGATGTGTAGATACCTCTTGTGAGATAAATATTCTTTTGATGATGGTAATGTTGGTTTTATCAAATTTGATCAGGAAAGTGCCAGTGAGGTTATGATGAGTGGATTCGACCTCAAGAGTTCCATTGAAGTCATTCAGCAGTATTACTCCGGGTGATACTTCTTCTATTGTGGGGATGTGCTGGCTATTCATCAAATCGCATGTTGCTTTTTTGCTTTTCAAAAGATTGGAAATACATGTGGAGTTTACAAGGTTGATAATATTTCTCTTATTACAAATTGAAACATAATTTATTGTTTTACATTCTTTAACTAAGCCATACATTTTTTCTTTGTTCATTATAACTTCTTTATAATTGATGTCTATTGCGATACCATTTCGTTTGACAGGTTTTATTAATAGTTTTTCGTAATTATAAGGATCAGTTATTGGAATATTAACAATGTATAGGATTGAAACAGAATTGGTTATAATTTTAATATCGGCAAAATCTAAAGCTTCTTCTATAGTGGGGAATGGAATTTTTTCTTTATTTAATGTATCAATAGCTAATCTTATTTCTTCTTTTGACAATATTACTGAGTTTACAATTCCTATTTTTGCCCAATGAATGGCTAAATTTATATTTTGTAGTTCTTCTTTTATAATTTTGAATTTATATTGGAGTTTGGATATAATTATCTTCTTTTAGCATTGCTTCAATTTCATTAGTGATTTTAGTAAGATTATTTATTCTTTCGTTGTGTAGTTTATTAATGACAATTTGATTGTTAGAGTTTACTAGCATATTATTTATTTTTCGTTTTATTGTTACAAAATCTTCGTGGTCTGGATTGCCGGCAATCCACTTCCACGCTGACCCTATAAAGTTTAGAGGTCTTTTAAATTTTCTTGGCTTGAGATTAAAAAGTAAATTTTGAATTTGTTGGAATTCGTGGGATAGGTAAGGGAATAGGGGATCGTTTCTAGTCGAGTTGAGTTCAAGTGTTGGAGAAATTGTCGTCATTAATCGTTCGTACTGGTCAAGGTCGATTTCGTGTATCAGTTTTAAGTTTCCGTCCTGTAGTTTTGCCTGTCCGGTATGTATGGAAACAAATCGTGAGTTAGAGAAATCTAAGATTTGGATTTCTCCTGTTACAGAATAGAGTGCAAGTCTGAAAAGAAAGTAGTAGAAGTGTTAGTTAGTTCCTAATGTGGCTTTTGTGAATAGTCCTTCCTGATTCTGTCTTCACTATTGTATTTTTGTTTTCTTTGACTATTTCCTTTTTGTATCGGAACGTCAGTTTGGAACCTAATCTTTTGTTGTGCTTGACGAAAATAATATCTCCTGGGTTGTATGTTTTATTTGGCCTTCGTTTTTTATTGTGATATTCTATGTCCTTTTGTTGCTTTTTTGTAATCTTTTCTATGTTCTGTTGACGGCTTTTTTCGAATTCTTCGGGAGTTATTTTGGGCGATCGACCGAAAAAGAGTTCGACTGGTTTTTTGCCAGTTGTAGAATGAATTGTGAAATTGTACTCGTTAGTAGCTCTTTCGAGCAGTTCTCCATAAGAGCGGTCAGTTTGTTCTGCCTTGAGGCATCGCATAATTTCAGAAAGAGTGGAATGGAACCGCTCAATCTGTCCGTTGACTTCGCTTTTATATGGCGGGGTCTTATAGATGCGTATCCCCAATTCGTCTTCCATCATGGAAGTTATTGATGCAGAGTTTAGAGCTTTTTCGTTGTCGATGACAACATTTTCAGGAATGCAAAATAAGAATAAAATTTCTCTCAAAGGTTGCCTAATATCAGTTATTGCTCTTGATTGAATTATATGAGTTTTTGCAAATTTGGTAAATTTACATATAGCGGTTAATACGAGGATTTTTTCCGTTGAGAAGATGTCAAGGTGTACTGTGTGGCCGGGATAATTTGGAATAGGGGTTGGTTCGATGAAAGGTTTGTTTGGATGTCTGTCGTATTTGTTTTCCTTACATGTTTGGCAATTTTTGACAAGTCTTTTGATTTTGGATGCCATTATGGGAAAATAGAAAGTTTCTAACAATTGCTTGCGGTTTTCTTCTGGACTTCGATGAGCTCTACGATGGATTTTCAAAATTTTCTCCTCCTGTTCGGCTTCGTCTGTTACGTCTTCTACCTTTGTTTGCGTAAACCTTACTTTGTAGTTAGAAAAGTGTAATGGATAGATGTTTTGTATTCGTCCCATAATCTCTTCGCTTGTGAGTAGACCGTTTATTGTACTAGGGTTGAGGTATTTCTTAAATATGTTTATGATATCAGAATCAGTATAATTGGGTTGTATGAAGATATGTCTGTGATATGTAGGAAATGTAATTACAAACAGGTGGCTAGTTTCGTTACCGATTTCAAGAATGAGTTGGTTGCGAAAGGTGTTTATAGGTGATTCTACGGCTGGGATCAAGTTATGTGAAGAGCTCTCGTCACTATGTTGCGACATTGTCATTGAGTTAATTTGTGTCTGTGTCTGAGGAAGTCGTGATAAGGCATCGGCAACTACATTCGATTTTCCTGGCTTATATGTTAGTTCGTAGTTGTACTCTTCCAGGATTGCCTTCCAACGCTTCATCTTATGGTTTGTATTCTTGTTACTCAGCGCATATGTTAATGGCTGGTGGTCTGTGTAGATTTTTACTTTTTTTGTTCCGTAAAGGAAATTCCTGAGCGAGTTGAGAGCCCAAATTATGGCAAGCATCTCCTTCTCGTTAGTGGCATATATTTCTTCTGTTTTTGTTAATGTCCTGGATAAAAATGTTATTGGCTTGCCGTCTTGAGAAAGTACAGCACCAATCGCAAAGTCTGAAGCGTCTGTTGTGAGTTCGAAGTCTTTTTCGAAATTTGGGTAAGTGAGGGTTACTTCTTGTGAAACTAGGGATTGTTTAAGTTTTTTAAAGGATTCTAAAGCTTTTGCATCGAGGCTGATGGGTTTATTTTTTGAGATATGTTTGGACACTCGTCCGTCTTCCCCTCTTAAAAGGGATGTCAGGGGTTTCGCTATTTTCGCGTAATCTTTAATAAATCGGCGATAATAGCCTGACATACCTAGAAATGATCGTAAGTCCTTAAGAGTTTTGGGGGGTGATATTTCGGAAATGGCCTGAACCTTTTTAGGGTTGGTTTTAATTCCGTCGGTGCCTATAACAAATCCTAAAAATTCGACCTGTTTTTGGAAAAATTCGCACTTGTCCAACTGGATTTTCATGTTGGCGTGCTCAAGTGTCTCAAATACAGCTTTTAGATTTTCGAGATGTTCGGTTTCGTTTTTACCGAAGATGACTATGTCGTCGATATAGACATAACACCGTTTTCCAATATGCTCTCTTAGGATCTCATCGAGAGCTCTTTGGAATATATCCGGAGCATTTTTTAGGCCAAATGGAAGACGAGTAAACTCGAACTTTCCATTGTTAACAGAGAACGCAGTTTTTTCGATATCCGACTCTTTGAGCTTTATTTGATGAAATCCACTTTTTAAATCTATTATTGTAAATAGTTTATTGTTACCGAGGTTAGCGAGAACCTCATTAATTTCTGGGATAGGGTACCTGTCCGCGATGGTAACGGAGTTTAATTTTCGATAGTCGATAACCATCCGAAATTTCTTTTCCCCGGAGGCATCTAATTTCTTAGGTACTATCCAAACCGGAGAATTATACGGCGATTTGGATGGCCTAATAATGTTATCCTCTAAGAGTTTATTGATTTGTTGCTCGACTTCTTCTTTGAGCGCTCTTGGATAGTTGTATGATTTTGAATAAACGGGGTCGCTATTTGTGGTTCGAATTTCTCCTTTAACCGATGTCGCGTAAGTTAATTTCTCGTCCGGATCGGAGAAAAGATTAGGAAATTTTTTAATAATGTTATTTAAGTTAGTGGTTTCTTCTTTACTCAAGTGGGAGGTCCTAATATTTATATTATTGACATAGTTTGTGAAATGTTGCTTTAGGGGCACGATTAGGTTAGGGTAGATTGTCATATAGTTTCTTTGGGTATAAATGACAGCGTTTAAGTATTTCAACGTGTCGTTACCGATTATACCGTCGAAAGTAATAAGGCTGGGAAGAATAAAAAATTTTAATTTTTCTGTATTGGGGCCGAATAATTGAATAAAACAGTTGTGAGTGATTTTGATATTACCCGCAACTGAGTTGGCAAAAAAGTTTTTTTCGTTGGGGATAGGGTTTCGGATATGCCTTGGTTGTACGTAGTTTTTGCTAGATCCTGTGTCTACGAGGAATTTAAGTACTTGACCGCTCTTCCCCACATGCTCAAAGTATGGAAGAGAAGAGCTTTTCAATCTAAAAAATGGATATCCTCTAATTCTTGAGGTTGGTCAAGGTATTCCTCTTCGTATGGGTCGACACCGTGGTTTTCAACAGGCTGTTGGTGGTCTTCATGGTTATTGGTTCTTTCTCGTCTACCTTGGTTTCATCTGTGTGGTAGATGCGTTGCATTTTTTGTGGTTGATGAATCTGTTGTATTTGTTGACGTTTTGGGGCCATGTTTTGGGGTCTGTTCTGGTAGTTGACTTTTGCTGATCTCATAGTCTGGTCAATATCCATTGGTTTTGGAGGGAGGGGGCGCTGATTTGGTGGTAGCTGTTGTTGTTGATATGACATGTAGGGTTGACCTTGTGTTCTAGTAACCTGTGGTGGCTGAGTAAGCCGAGGATTTTGGAGTAGTTGGGGATAAAATTCTTGCCTAGGAGCGGGAATGGGTGCAGGATTAGCTGGGCCTAACCTTCTGGGAGGAACTGGTGGTTGAATATGTTGGATGTTTTTCCTAATAGTCGACTGCGAATTATTAGCGTGTTGTGCTCTAAAATCGACATTTTGTAACTTTAGACACAAGTGCAGCGCTTGAGGGTCACTGGTTATATTGATTGGCTGATCAACATCGTTATTAATGTCTGACGCGGGATTCATGATGGAGGTGAATATCTGACGTCCTTGTATTTGTAACGTCTCCGCTACTAGTCTTGAAATAAGTTGGATTAGGTTATCGTCAGGGGGATTAGGGACTTGGGATTCAGCATTTTGGACTGGTATTTCTAACCGCGCTGGTCTAATCAAATTATTTGGATTTGACATAATTGAAGCAATGGTAAAGTTTGACAAATGATTGAACAATAGTAACAGTAAATTAGGGATCAAATTTTTAAATTGTGGGCTTAAGTCAAATATCGAATAGAATAGCGAATTTTACAGAATACAGTGTTACTAATTAATTATTAATACAAATGTAAAAAATTGAGTCTAAACTATAATCAAACAAGTAGTCAATACAATCTTATGAATATGTTATTAAAAAATTAACATCGACTTACAGAAGTAAGATAATTTCCATAACAAATTTATTTTTTTCGGCAACTGCTAGACGCTGGTGAGGGCGGCTATCCAACTGGATTCCTTTTTGTCCTTTTTTAAGGGATTACTGGGGGGCCTCTTTTCCCTCTCACAAACACTGGTCCGCGTGGCTTGGTGTCCACGTTACTTATTCACAATCACTTTTGTGGCTCGATGTCCACTTGTTTCTTGTGGTTTGTGTTTATTTTTTACACTTTTACACTTGGTGGCTTGGCATCCACTCTCTCGTGTTGGTTGTGGCTTGGCGTCCACTTATTTTCACGCACTTTTAGACTTGGTGGCTTGGCGTCCACTCTTTCGTGTTGGTTGTGGTTTGGCGTCCACTTATTTTCACGCACTTTTACACTTGGTGGCTTGGCGTTCACTCTGGTTCGCGAACTATAACACTCGCTACTCTCGCGCTTGATTTATGCGTTGAATTATTTTGGAACAGTGCCGCGTAGCAGTCCCTGCTCGGGCGCCAGTTAAAGAAAAGTAAATTGATAAATTAAAAAAAACACAACTTCAGGCAGATTGCCTGACCCTTTATTGGTTATAACTTAGACTAAAGAATTATTGGCTACTCGATATGTATTTATAGGATTAATTTTGTCTAATCAGCAATATGCGGTTCGATGAAGGTGCACTGGAAATATTTGCTAAGGTGTTCAGTTGCAATTGTTTCTGGGAATTTCGTCTGGCAGAATTCAGGTCAGGTCGATGAATTGATTTTGATTATTTGGCGTTAACTGAATTCAGGTCGATGAATTGATTTTTGATTTATTTGTCGTTAACTTATACACTACACATAGTGTATAACAAATTAATGAGCATAAAGATGAGAACATATGGAGCAATTGAATGTTAAGTTAATGACAAAATGTATGTATGCAGGTAGTAAGTAAACGTACTAATAACATAATTATTTTCATGTAATGAAAAAGGTTTGGCATGGTTTGGTAAATAAACAAATAGATAAATACGAATATAATTTTGCTGGTTCTGAAGCTGCTTTCATTATCAAACAGAGATAGTTTTATTCCTTACTAATTTTTGAGTTTTGTTTGTGGCAGGGCGTTTCGAGTTTTCCAGGCTGGAATTAACTCCATTTCCAAGCTATCCCTTGTTGTTAAACGCTCTTTTGCGGCAGTCTTCAATAGAGTGACCTAGGATTTTAGTGTTCAATCCAATTCAATTCAATTCACTTCAATTCAATTTTATTATTATTGTAAAATATTAAGGTACATTAAGATAAGTATCTTTTATAGTACATAGAATTGGGACAATAAGAAAATAATTTGTATAGTACAATACAATATGTTAATCTTACAATTAAGTTTACAATAATAAGGTAAAGGGTAAGAAGAAGAAGAAAGCAGAGAATGGAAAGATAGGCTAAATATAAGCAAAAAGAGTAGGTAGAGGGCAGTTGAAGGGAGGAGAGAAATTAGAAGGAAGACATTAGGATAGGTTTGAGAAATGAAGAAAAACTGAATTTTTAAAGCGATTGGCATTGGAGATGGTTCTGATATTTATTGGTAGTGAGTTCCATAATTTTACAGCATAAATAAAAAATAAACGGGACGATTTAAGATAGTTATAAGACAGTGAAATTAAACAAAGGGTTCTAAGCGAACGAGCAAAATTAAGTTTTTCATATAGAAACATAGGAGTCTTAGTTGTTATTATGTTATTTAAAAGTATACAGTTTCTAGCGTTAATATGATGTTTAAGGGTAGTTACAGACCACAAATAAATACTGGTGAGGTCCTCATTTAGGTTGCGTACAGCCGTATTGTTAAATCCAGGCCAAGTAGAGTCGAACATCATCAGCATAGAATTGGACAGAAGTATGTTTCATTTATTAACATACAAAAGGTAATGGGACCGAGGATTGATCCTTGTGGCACAACCTGCTTCATTGGCAGAAAAGCGGAAGAAGAATCGAAAGTTATAACTTTCTGAAATCTATTTGAAAGAAAGTTTTCAAAAAAAATTCACTGCACTGTTACCAAAACAAAAGAGATGTCGTAATTTCCAGCAAAGTATTTTATGGTTTGAGAAATCAAGCGTTACACATCCGTTATCAAACTCTTTTCTTATGTCTTCTAAAATATTTACCATCGCAGAAGAACAACTGTGGTTAAACCTAAAACCCGATTTCCCCCCATACAGAAGGCAGTTAAGAGATAAGTGTTCAATAACCTATATTGCTATGAGTTTCACAAAGACTTTTGACAAGCACACTAAAATACTGAGTGGTCTGAAATCACCAGCAGATATCGGGTGTTTTTTTTTTGCAACAGGTACAACTCGAGCTATTTATTTTCTAAGATTTTGGGAAAGCTGACGTGATAATGCAATGGTTGATAATAAGGGACAGGTGAGAAATAGTATAGGGTAAAAACGGTTTTACAAATCATATTGGTATCCCATCTTGGCCGGTAGCATTTGATTTAATAGCTGCAATACAGTTTATGACATCATTTTCGTTAACCGATTCGATTTCAAACCTCGTTCTGAATGCACGAGCGGATTAGGATTATCTGACAGATTAAAATTGATTTGCTCAGTATTGTTATCGAGAAAGAAGTCAATTTCACATTTTAAATTACTTTTTGCACTGGAAACACCAATTTGTCGCAGATTACTCCAAAGCTTTTTAGGGGGAAGATGGGTATTTAGGAGTAGTAAATTCTTTTGGAGTTCCGTAGAACAACAGTCCAATGATTTCAAATCGCGTTGTAAGCGAGCCAATTGGAATTACATGGACTATGTTTCCATTTGCTGTAAAGCTTATTACGAGCTTTGATGGTTGCGACAACTTCAGTTGTAAGCCAGGGACAGGTGCTATTGCGAATTTTTACTGTTCTGACTGGTACACATTGTTTATATAACTCATTAACCACTGGAGTCGTTCGCAGATCTCGGCAGAGAATAGACGTGTTTCGGCTTTTGCTAAAGTAAAAAAAAATAGTGTGATTAGATAGTGATTCAGTTTGCCTTCTACAAATTATTTGCAATCTAGTTAATCAATTCGATAGCCAAGCGGTTAGCGGCGTCGTTGGTCAGCAGTAGGTCGTGGGACGCGGGTTCGATCCCGGTACAAAATTTGAACTTTTTTTTTTTTTTGTTTTTTTTTTCCGTTTCACTTGTGTAAACAGTTAAAACAAAACTCATAACCTACCTGATGGATGGTGGAGAGAGTTCCGCTCGTCCCATAACGGGAGTTGTAAAAGGCAACAACACTGTTGCTTTGAAAACCACTCCAAACCTAACAAAAATTAAAATGGGTGCTGCTTTAACAGCACAACAAGCAAAGAAGCAATCAGATGATACGTTGACGCACATCTCGGATGAGGTCCAATACAAAGGGGGCAACAACAACTTTGCCTCTCTAGCGGCATCCGAGTCAGAAGATGAGGATGAACTATTGGAAGATCTTAACAGCAGCATAAAAAAGCTGAACGAAAAAGTGCTTGCTATTAAGCAAAAACAAATTGCACGCAGGCAGAGGGAGCAATTGGAAGCAGAGAGCTCCCAACAACAAGAGCAGAAACAGCAACTGCAGCAACAACAAAACCAGCAGCAGCAGAAACAACAGCAGCAGCAGAAACAGCAACAGCTGCAAAAACAACAGCAGCTGCAACCTCAGCAGGAGAAAAAACTGCAGCAGCAGCAGCAACACCAACAACAACAACAACAACACCAACACCAACAACAACAACAACAACAACAACAACAACAAGAACAACAACAACAACAACAACAACAACAACAACAACAACAGCAACAACAACAACAACAACAACAACAACAACAACAACAACAACAACAACAACAACAGCAGCAGCAGCAGAAGAAGAAGAAGGAGAAGGTGCCTCCTATAAACACTTATAAATTAGAAGTAAATGCAACCAAGGACCTGTGTAAGTTGGCCATTGGTTATAATTTTAATATTAAGAGATTGGGGAATGTTCGCCATGCCATCCACTGTAATACAGTAATACGCGAAAGTGAAAGAGCTCCTAGACTACCAGGTGGTTCACTGGGAAAAATTAAAAAGGAGCGAAGGCGGTATACAATGCGTTCGCTGCCAGAGGTTCGGACACGCCGCGTCGAACTGCCAAATGCAGCCTCGATGCGTGAAGTGCGCAAAGAACCACAGTTCCGAGGAGTGTGCTCTAGGTAGGGACGGAGCATCCGATAGGACGCAGCTCTCGTGCGTGTTATGTGGGAACGTGGGACACACCGCAAACTATCGGGGTTGTCCTAAGTTCGCTGACATTAAAAAATCAAAACTGGCTCGGCAGCAGAAGGTGGAGGTCAAACGTTCACCTGTCAGGTTTCAAACACCAGCCGTTACGTTCCAAATTTCCTACGCCCAAATGGCGGCAGGTAGGGGGGCTACGGTACAGCAAGCGACTGTTGCTTCTCCGGCGCCAATGCCGAGAACAACGGAAGCTGCACCGAACATGCTGGCCATCTTGCTCGCAATCCAAGGGCAGATGGCTCAGCTGCAAAAACAGGTGCAGGAACAGGCCAAGCGGGTGGACCAGATCTACGCGCTGCTGCCGGGCCTAACGCAACACATGTCGTAATGGGTACGCACATGGTGGAGCAAACTTTGAAGGTCATTGCGGTGAATGCTAATTCACTGATTAGGATCGAACGAAGAGCCGCGATGTTTAAATTACTACAAGACCAAACTCCTGATGTGCTTTTCGCTAACGAAACCAAGCTAACCGATAAGCACAAACTGGAGTACAATAATTATATTGTTAGAAGAAGAAACCGGCCCGAATCCAAATGTGGAGGCGGTGTCGCGATTTTCATTAAACAAGGTATAAAATTTCACAGAGTGTACAAGGGAGTGTTGCGTAGGTTCCGGGTGTTGGAGGCAGTCGTCATTTACATCCCGCTTCGCAGTAGAAAGCGGCTGTACTTGGCCTCTGTTTATGCACCTGAGGCTCCACAACCCACTTTATTCATTACAGAGCTCGACACGCTTTTTCGACTTCTGAGGCTGGAATCGGGGGAGAATTATTTTATAATCGGCGGGGACTTCAACGCTAGACACAGAGATTGGGGAAATAATTTGCCGAATACTAGAGGGAACCTACTACTCGATTGGTGGGGTCAGCACGATGTCATGTACAGACTCGGTCTTAAAGCGACGGATAACCCGTCGTTTCCCAGAGGCGGGTCATATTTGGATCTACTGCTGTACGACGAACGTATACGACTGACAGGTACGAATTTACAAACGCTAAACTGTCTGCGCACATTCGTGTATGACAGTGACCATTGCGGTTTTAGCACCGAAATTACAATTCAAAACGAAATTGCGGAATTGGAGGAGTTTGTCCAAAGATATTCTTACAACTACAGTAAGACTCGATGGACATGCTTCTCCGCAACATTGACAAGAGCACTCGCCTCGAATACGCTCCACCGTCCACCGTCCAATAGGAATTTGTCAAACGAGGAGATCGACAATTACCTAAAACAAATGGACGAGACAATTAAACAAACTATGGACGCTACAATACGGTGATATCGACATACGACTAACGAAGACCTGTTCCGCAATCCTACTATTGACGCACTGCACCTACAGAAAAGTAGACTTCTGACAAGACTCAAAAACTTGTACAGACAGTTAACTGACAGACAAGACCCGGAGATTAGGACACTGAAGTCGTCGATTAAAAATCTTCAGACGTTAATAAAAGAGAATTACAGAATTTCTGTAAGTTCGTATTGGAACAACAGGGTTCGGGCTGTAAACACCAGCAACCCGAATATGTTCCCGCAAATAAATAAACTATTTCGGAGGAAAAATCAAAACGACCTTTAGTGTCTTAAAATAGCGCGGACAACAGACAACGAACGTTTACTGACAATAGCAGGTATTGATCCAAATGAAGCCGCTGATGATGACGACTTCTTTGTGATCGAGGATCCACAGGAGAAGGTTGAGGTAATAGGGGCGACTTTCCAGGAAATATACAAGGCCACTGATACCATTGGCCCTAATTATGACCTGGACAATCGCGTCTTGGTGCACAACTTCTACATTCGAAATGAAGTAGAGAACTGGCGATCCGAGGGCTCTGGTTTCACTCGCTTCAGCGAAGAAAATATGGCAAATAATGTCATTACCAGAGAGTGTGACCTACCCCCGTTCATTTCGAAGGAAGAGCTCCATGAGATCTTCGTCACAATCAGGGCTAAGAAATCAGTGGGGACCGATGGTATTCCAAACATCGTGCTTCGACATCTTCCTCTAGAAGCGGTGGACATTTACACCACCCTATTTAATAATGCAATGAATAATGCACATTATCCAGTGCATTGGAAAACTGAGGTGGTGCAACCTATACCCAAAAAGGGAAAGGATATATCCAATCCGGCGAATCTCCGGTCGATAAGCCTCCTTCCGAATATCAGTAAGGTGTTTGAAAAAGTAATCAATAGAGCTCTGCCTAGGTGGGTTGAGGACAAACATATAGTTCCGGATAATCAATTCGGTTTTAAGGCGGGACATGATATCTCACATGCCGCGTCTAAACTGGTGTCGGATATCCAATGGAATAAAGGCAAAAACCAATGCACAGTTGCCTGCCTTATTGACTTGGAGAAGGCCTTCGACAGCGTATGGTTAGAGGGTCTTTTCTATAAGCTGACTAGGCTGGGGATTAGTAAACCCCTCTTGTACATTCTTTATAATATGCTAACCAACAGACAGTTCATCGTGAAAAATGGTGATGTGACTTCTGTTGGAATATTTCAAATTAAAAATGGTCTGCAGCAAGGCGCGGTCAATTCGCCGATCCTATTCAACATTTATACAAGCGACTTGATAGGTTCACTTCCCCATACTATTGCGTACGCAGACGATTTGATAGCGTACAGAACAGGTCCAAAAATCGAGGTCATTAATACTCTCTTGCAGCGTGACTTCGATAAGATAAGACGATTTTGCGATGACTGGAAGTTAAAAATCAACTTTCAGAAGTCGGAAACCATTCTCTTTAGGACGCCGTTGTCTGGAGCCTCTAGGGATACCAGAAAAAATTGGCGAATGTTCTCGATCATTGGACAACACGGACAGCCTCTTGCCTGTCGAAATGTAGTCAGATACCTTGGGATCTGGCTAGACCAGTTTCTGTATTTTGACAAAAATGTAGATGCTGCTCTGGCCAGAGCTAAAGGCGCTTTTGCCCTTACAAAGAGACTGTTTTATAGCAGCCAACTCGATGCGAGGGTAAAGGTAATCTGCTACATGGCCCTTATCAGGCCCATGCTGGTATTCGGGTGCACCGTGTGGTTCAATGTACGAGCAAGCTTAATGGAAAAGGTTCGGGTGTTTGAGAGGGCTTGCCTTCGCTTGTACAGAACACCAGAGTCGGAGTACAAAAAATTTTATCGTAATAAGGTCCTCTACAACAGGGCGAACCTAATACGAGTGGACAACTTCGTAATTAAGCTGACTCGAAGGCACATTGCAAGAGCAATGACCTCGAAGAATAACCTGATATCTGGGGCTTACTACCCCAATTACCTTTACCACGAGAATGTGCGCTCTGAAGGCTTCATTCCACCGGAAGCATTCCTCTACCTAGATCAGATAGGGTTGATCCAGGATAGATCAGCGGTCCCGTTAATCTTCCATGTCGCTCGGAAAGCTGGGGACAGGCGACTCAACTACAACAGAGACGTCGCACACGGCAGTGTGGATCGTCTCAGGTTCATTAGGGCGGTGGGGAATCGCGATAAGAGGGATGTCGTTCGGCAGCACCAGCATTTCTGGTGGTTGAATGATGGAGAAGATGTTAAGTCGTCGCTTCCGTCAATTACAGACCAGCCTGACCAATGAGGCAGAGCTGACCAGTCTATTTGTTCTGTAAATAGCGATGGCCAGCTTGCATAGGTTTAGGTTAGCATTTAAGGAATACATTTATATATTAGTATATATATATAGTATATGTATGTCATTGTGTATAATGTCTATATGTATGTATGTGCGTATTGTGTATGTAGGTTAGGTAGACTAAGGTTTATTTTAAGTTAGATATTAAGTTTTTATAAAAAATAAAAAATTATGTCCATATGCTAAGTTTTTTGTTAAATTCTTTTCTTAGCCTTAAGCATAAAAAATAAGTATTAATAAATAAGTATTAATAAATAAAAGTCAAAAGACATAGATATAAGAATTTAGAGTAGCTTAGAGTGCCTGTGTGGGGCCAGTAAGTTAGTATAAGTTTGTTAAGTAATTTTAAGCTAGCATTTAAGCATTTTTTGTTAGTATGTAAGAGTTAATGATTTAGAAAATAAAAATGCATTTAAAACTAAAATTAAACTCATTAACCACTTCTTGAAAACAGTTTAGCTTGCCATCAGGATTAGAAATAGAGCGACAGCCATCCCAAGGTGCTAAAAATATCGCGTTTCTTAGGTCTTCCATATTTATTGACTTAAAATCGTTAAATGAAAAAGTCAAAGGAGCAGGAAAATGATTGAAGTTAACATTGTACGTACAAAATAGAAGATTATGATCCGATATAAGATCAATTGAAAGTTTGTCGAAGAGGATACCCGACGATGGATCAGATACAATTTTTTTTATTTTTTTTTTAAAAGAACTTAACACTCAAGTGGGTATGAATACACTTATAATGCCTCAGCATGTGTTAAGTGTTTTGGAAAATGGGATAGAGAGAGAAAGAAAGATGTTTAGGCTCAGTGGTTATTTCGCTCCATGGGTTGCATCCAACATTTAATGGGGAGACTAACTTCTTAGTGGAAGTTGACTTGATGTTGATTTCTACTCAACTTCTCGTCTTACTTGATTGTCGTCAACTGAAAAAATGAATGATATGTCTTTCGGGCGAGGCTGGGATTCGAACACCGAACATTTCAATTTGGAAGCCAGTCCACTACCACTTGAGCCACGGCCACCGAGGCTAAGGATACAATTTTAGCAAAACACGTAGGATAATTGACATTAAATATTTGGAGTCCTAAGGAAGAAGCAGAGTCTTTTATTTGGAAGCACGAGAGTCATTTTTGAACAGATCAGCATTTAAATCACCACAAACTATTATATGTTCATAAAGAGGCGAGAATTGAGAAAGAACAGAGAAAAACGGCTGAGGGGAGTAACCTCGATCCGGAACATAGGCACAAGCAATCAAGCCTCAGTATCTAAATCAACCGATTTGCTAATAATTTTACATCTGCAGTAGATTGCAATCCCACTCTATCATTTCCTGATTTTATAATTTATATTGCATATCAGATATATCAGGCTTAAACCAAGTCTGACACACGCAAACAACATTAACTCTAGAATCTGTAAACAAATATTTTAAGTAAATCCAATCAAAGAGTGAAAAGAAAAGAGTGAGGATCCAATCAAAGAGAAAAAATGGAGAAAATAAGGAGAAAACAGGGAAAAAAGAGGTAGTCAATTAATAATATGTACCTATAGTATATATGAGAAGTATAACTATGTGATACAATACGTTGAATTCAATGATGAGTCACAGCAGCACCAGCACAAACAGCAGCATTACTAGCAATGGAGTGGAAGTCGTCAGAGCTGCTGTCGATGGAAAGCATTTTCCGTTGGCCGTCTTTTTCGCAGATACAATACCGGATTTGGCGTAAACTGAGAAAAGTATATTTTTCTTCTTTAAACTAAGCGCATTTTGTAAGAGAAAGTGTGAGTGCTTGCTTAAGCTCTCATTCAAGTAGTAGCTGTCATTAGATGAAATGCCAATATCTCTCAGCTTTAGCACTCTGTTCTTTTCTTTGCGGTAATTTGCAGCAGCTCCAACACAGCATTATTTTCATGTGTGGTGTTGAATTTTACGACAATTGATGGTGGAGTTGTCGCTAGGGTTGTTTCGCCTTCTGGCACGAAAAACATTGACTATTTGAGGTGGAGGGCATTTTATGGTGTCACAGAGCTCATAGAATATTTGCTGAGGATTTTCCTCAGGCAGTACGGGAACTCCAAAGAGCACAGCATCGCAGGCGATTTCTTTTCTCTTTAAGATGTTGACTTGTTTACGAAGACCGAGGACGTCAGCACTTTTCATATGAGCCGTAGAAGAGTAGTTTTCATCAATTCTATCAACTCGAGATACTATGCTTGAAAGCGCGTTGCTTAAAGTCTCGAAACGCTGAGCGAAGCTTTCTTTAATTTCGGCAATTTTGTTGACAAATTCAGATCGCATTTTATCAATTTCTTCAGTGAAGCTGCGTTGTAATGATGGGATTGGAGATCTTTAATAGAGATAATTCCTATGTTGTTGCCTTCAATAGATGGTAAGAGAGGTCCAGTACGAGAAAAGAGAGCATGTTTCTGAGTTATGTTTCGTGCTATTATACTCGAAGATGATGATGAAGATGACATTATTTTCGCGAGAATAACTTTTTGCCACAAAGAAAAGTGAGTGCAAAAATAAAAGCGATTACTCTATGCACCGGTGGTATTTTAAGAAATCAGAGCCCATGATTAGACTTTTCCGAGAACAAAACGTTTGTACTTCGCAGTAATGTGCTATTTAGCAGATTTAACTGGACCGATCACGAAAAACACGTCTATTCAATGTGACTGCACATTGTTAGTGTACTAACAAAAAATGTTGTCACGTACTGTGTCAATACCAGATCTATTTGAAAGTGACCGACTGTTATTGAAACTGGTCTGTGGTATTTAACAAAAGGTAGCCTTGTCATTATTTTTGGGGCTGGGATAAGTGTTTCTGGGTCTATGACATTCGCTAGTGGTATGTGTTTTCGTTGTACGCATTTGGCAGTGCCCGTAGGATTTGCTTGAATACACGTACGTGGATGCGAGAAGTTCGTCAAGTTCTTTGCATCTCACACTTTTGACGAAGAGTTCTAACTGTCATAGTAATCCCCTACAGAAACTATTCAACATAATGGCGCTGTTTAGCAGAATCATCTGCAGTATTCCTATTTGTGTTGGTCAATTCATCAGAAAATGTGTTTGTTCTTGCCGTGTAGGATGCGACAAACTCGCTGTATCCTTTTCTAAACTGAAAAGTTCCCGTTTGGATTATCTGAATCGGTGGGCATTTCTTAAAGTTTCATTCATTATAGTCGTTATACAATATTTTAATATAGCGTTAATTTTGACCCCACTATGCCAATTAGTTCAAGCTTATAAGCCTCGTCCATTGCTTTCTTTGACTGTAGACCGACTACCTGGATAAATCTGTCTAGACTTTTGGCTGCCTAATCAAACTCATTCCTAAGACAAATTGAACGTTATTTTCGGTTGAGTGTGGAAGATCTTCGTGGTATTTGAGGGGATTGGCGGGCTGAAATTTGATGACTCTTTCGTTGGTTCCTCCCCTTGTGGGAAAGACGACGGCATGATCCATTGATATCGGATACTGTTTGTGACGTTAAGTATTCTACCAGTGGCCTTTTCACCTTTCTACCGCTTCTTAATGATACTCGTATATTGATGTTAAAAACTGATATACAGGGTGTCCCCTAATTCGTTGATGATAATTTGGGGAAATGATTCCTGGGGATATTCTAAGAAAAAAATCGTTCTACAGTAAGTGTCTATCTCCAATGTTGACAGCATTTATCGAGAATTTAAGAAAAGGCTTACTTTGGTTGACCCTGACCCATGTTAACGGAAATTGCTCAGTTAGTGCTAATGGTAGAAACTTCGTGTTGGACTTTATTTTTAGAAGAAATACAACAACTTGTAACGGTTTAAATAAAGTTAATATCTTGTTTAAGTCTTTAGATATCCAATTTCTAAGCCTGTTCCATTTGCATTGCCCATGTTAATTTTTGAGTTTGAGCTCACTTTTCTCCAGAAAATGCTTAATTAACATTTACTATTTTTTTCTTATGAAAGCAACAGTAATAAAAACAAAATCATCATCAAGTTTGCACAAACACCCATAGATTTTATGATACTTGAGAAAACCTGCAGCAGATGAAATTTAAGTTGTTTGCTTTAAGGTCCAAAGGCTATGAATAAAAAATGATTTATGTGGGTTTGGATAATTTTTATGTTATGTGTACCATCAAAAATTTTTCGGAAACTATTCAGAAAATTTAAAACACAAGTTTATTCATCTAAATCTATATTGTCCCCTTCAAAATAATCGTCATCGAATGCAACACACTTATGCCAGCGGTTGATCCAATCCTTGAAACATTTTTTATATTCGGTTTTCAGTATGTCCATCAGTGTTTCCTATGATTTTTCCATTACTTCCTCTCGGCTGCTGAAACCCGTTCCCCGTAGTGGTTTTTAACTCGATTGAACAGAAACAAGGCACAGGGAGCCAAATCAGGTGAATTTGGTGGCTGTTGGATGGAATTTGTTGCATTTTTCGTCAAAAAGTTACGAATAATGATGGCACTGTGCAACGGTTGTTGTAATCCATGAAAACCGTGAGCATTGCCTTCTTTTTTGACTGAAAACGACGTGGTTTTCTTGGTCTCGGCTCATTTGGATTGCGTGTCGTACTCATAAACCCACGTCTCACGTCTCGTCTCCAGTAATGATCATTTTGATGAATGTGGGATTGGATTCAGTCTCGCAAATCATCTCTTTTGCGACGTCAACACGGTCTCTTTTCTGCATGAAATTGGGGTCTTTTGGCACCAACTTTGCTGCTACACGGCGGAAACCCAAATCATTAACCAAAATGTCTTGGACGGATCCATAGGCAGTGTTCAAATCCTCCGCTATCTCTCTGATGGTTAATTTGCGTTTAATGACCAACATTTGTATTACTTCATCAATGTTTTTCGGTTTTCGATGTCGATGGCCTGCCACTGCGATCATCATCTTCGATTGACTCACGACCACTTTTGAACCGCTCGTGCCACTGGTAAACGACCGTTTTCTTTAGAGAATCCACTTTTCCAAAATTTCCAACGTTCGCGCACGCGTTTTTTTATGCAAAATTTAATACAAGTTCGTTGTTGCAAATTTAAATCCATTTCTATAATTGTAAAAAAATCGCCAACACACACAGAGATAGATGTACTTTTGGCTACGTAACTTTTGCAAATGTCAAGCTATGCGCTAAGATTTAGAGGCAATGTCAACAACATTAACAAAAAAAACAGAACTCAAATCGGAACAATGGGAGCGTCACACGGTGTTGTGGTGCGGGAACTTTTTTTTCAAGGTAGTATACTAAAACTGTTATAACAGGTGCTCGAAGTGTCCTTCTTAGTTTTGTATGAATGCTAGAACCCGATTTGGGCTGCAATGCGAATGTTTATTGATGCTAGCTGCTGTCTCACTATTGATGACGCTTCGAGAATAAGCTCTTCCTATTCAACTAAAGGTGCTATTTCGGTTGAATAAGCAAGTTCTTTCATTCTTCCCCATACAAAAAAATTCAATGCTGTAAGGTCAGAAAATCTTGCAGGCCAGTAAGCTTTTCCATTTCTACCTATCCAACGGTTACTGTACTCTTCATCTAGCCAATTCTTAACTTCACGACCATAGTGGGGTGGAGCAACGTCCTGTTGTAAATATGGTGGAGCTAATTGAATCATTGGAATGTCCTCCAATAGTTCTGGTAAATAATTTAGCAAAAACTCCAGATAGTTTGTAGAATTCAGCTTAGGTGATACTCGTAGTTTGAAGGGGCCTGTTCAGAAGCGTTTTTCTGAATTGATTTATATCAAGCACATAAACTTGATATTGTGTTGAAGGTATGTATTGTGAAACAAGCACTAAAAACCGCTGGTAGCTGAAATTAAAGGCGGATGGTATCGATATTAATCAATACTGACTTTATTCTTGATTATTTCACGTCTTTTATACAAAAATATTGCTTATCCTAATATTTACAATAAATACTTAAAATTAAAGTCATTGGCGGTACTGCAGCATTCGCATAATAGGTCGTTGGCTTGACCCAATAAATATTGTATTCATGTTATGGTGGCGTCAGCACGATGGTTGTTGTTGATGTGAAGTAGCTCCATTACCTTGACTTATATTAGGCTACGTGCGCGTCGTCAGCACACAGGTACTTGAACTTAACATTCTCCCCCGTGTTGAATGGCTATTCATTGAACTAAGTCATGGTGACAACGAAATCCGAATTTGATTGTGTTGGTTGTGTTGGGTGTGGTGTCTTCGTGATAATTGCTGATCTTGTTGTTTTGTGTTTCCTGACTAGGTAGATGATTAATATAATTGACAATGTGAGAGCCAAGTATCCAATAGCGAAGTTGTGATGACTGCTAACTTGAAGTTTATTAGGTATGTAGGTCAAGAACTTCTTGTTGTAAGATAATCCTTTGTAAGTCTGCTAGATTTTCAATTTGGGTATCGTAGCACGTAGAATTGAATTCTTGGAACAATGACTTGTGGTGCTCTGGTGTTGAAATTTCCGATATGTTCCCAAAGCTTGTGTAGAACCCTTTCAGGTTGATGGAGAATGTGTTATGACCTTGGATAGTGATAAATTTTTGTCTAAGTATACATCCGGGCTGCAACGTTAGTATTCCGGCACCTTCTGAAAGCATTTTCTTTCCACAGATCGCGGTAAGTCGAGATGGGGTGTTTGAAGCATATAACCATTGATTTTTGTGCTCGAGTTGAATCCAAGTTGAGTTTGTTGTTGTTGATTTGTTTAATACACAAGTAGGTTGTGTTTCGTTATTGAAAAGATCCACTTCGCAAGAGCAGACCTCTGCTCCTTCGCTGTATCTTGTTTGTACGTTGAGACATAAATATTGTTCATAGCTTAAATTGATGCAGCCTTCTAAAGTGGCGGATTGAATTGGAAAATATTGGTCGCGATGTGCGTTCAGATCCAGTATTGGTGCACAGGGGGTGATTGCTAACATGGTGTTGCTTATGAAGTTTGGTATAGGTGTCATCTTAATCAGCTCGTAGTGTTCTTGGTCTACTAATGGAAGAGTGATCCAAAATATGGCTCGGTTATCCGGTATTCCTCCCTTTACTGTCATCAGTTTGTATAGCTTTAAGAGATCTTCTTCGTCTGCGGGTATATCTAGAAATGTTGGTAAGTGAGGGTTGATGATTTTCAGCTCTCTTTTTAGTTGATGCGTTGACAACAACAGTGAACTGATTTTGCCGTGGTGAGTGTCCGTGAGTACATCAATAAGCGATGATTGCAGTCTTTGAATGTTGATTATTATTAAAATGAGTTGAGATGAGAGAGATGCGACGATCTGAGACATTTTGGCTTGATAGCTTTCTTCACCGTTATCACGTATCCTTGCTCTTATTTCGCTTGATTGGTTGTTGATCTGAGCAAATCTATTTTTAATAATTACTTGGTCTTGTTTTACAATGCTCATTGTTGAGTCGATAACTGAGGTTTGATTTCTAAGCAACGTTAATAAGTGATTTTCGTTTATGTTTACTTGCTCTATTCAGTCTGCATACTCCGAATCCAATACTCCAAATAGAGAATTAGCAATTTTTCCAACTATGTTAATAGCTCCTCTTTTAGTTCTTTTGGTTGGTAAAAATATATTTTCCGACTGTAGTTCGGATATTATATGTCGAAGTTGATTTAGTACGTTTGTGCAAAAGCTCCTTTGCTGAATTTCATGACATAAATGGTTGAGCGTTAATGTTCCATTGGATAATGCCTTATATTCTTCTATCAACGATTAAGATTATAATGTACGATGAAGTTCCATTCGCATGTCGCTATTTTTGCTGAGCCAATGTCTTTAAAGTAGATTCCGAGATTGGGTTGGAATTTGCTGATTTCGATATTTTTACTGATAACCATCGGCAGAATTAGACAAAGTGTTAATAATGACGCAATTCCGCCAGATGTCCTTCGCCTTTTGGACGGTGTTGTATGCAGTGGTTCTGGTGCTTGAGTGCTATGTTCATCTACAGTCTCAGATGCGGTGTCATTGTTTACTTCATTCTTAGTGGGTAGTGGTGCTAATTTGTGAATTGGACGTTTCCAGATTCCAGATATTGTTTTAACATCGACTACTCGAACAGCACCATCATCACCCTTATACGTTTTAATGATTCTACCGAGCGGCCATTGAAGTGCTGGAACGTTGTCTTCCTTTAGAATGACCATGTCCCCGGGGTTGATATTCTTAGACAATTTCTTCCATTTGTGACGGTATTAAGTTCGGAAAGGTATTCCTACGGCCATCTCTTCCAAAATTCGTGCTTAAGATGCGAAACCAAGTTCCATCTAGTCACAAGAGTTTGTTTCATCGGGACTACCTGCGTGTCGATTTGAGCAGTAATAGATTCCCCGGTCAGAAAGTGTCCTGGTGTTAATGCTGTCAGATCGTTATGGTTACTTGAAAGTGGCGTGAGTGGTCTAGAGTTTAATATAGCTTCGATACCAATTAGTACCGTTTCCAACTCTTCATACGTCAATGACGCTGTTGATACACTCCTTCTTAACAAGTGTTTTGCTGATTTCACTGCTGCTTCCCAGAGACCTCCAAAATGTGGAGCCCTTGGAGGAATAAAGTTGAAGTGTATCGCATTATTACTGCATTCCCTTATAATAGCAGTACGCGCCTTTTCTGAGTAAATAACGTTTTCCAATTCGGACAATTGATTATTTGCTCCCACAAAATTTGTTGCGTTATCGCAATATAAGTGCTGGCAATGTCCTCTACGACCGATGAATCGTTTTAGCGCTCCAATAAATGATTCGGTAGATAAATCGCTTACAAGCTCTATATGTACTGCCTTTGTGCCGAAGCAGCAGAAGATTGCCACATAAGCCTTTTGAGGTCGTTTACCGTGAATTTTATAATGTATCCAAAATGGTCCGCAGTAATCGACTCCTGCATTTATAAACGACCTCGCTGGTGTTATTCTTGGTGGCAGTAAGTTCCCCATAACTTATTGAAGTAACTGAGGTCTGGCTCTGCTGCATTTCACGCAATGGTGTACTATTGATCGTGCCATTATCTTGCCTTTTATTGGCCAAAATCGTTGTCTCATCTGCGCCAATAATGTTTGGGGGCCACACAATTCCATTCTTGGCAAAGTTTGTTTCTTTAGTGCTCCATAAGCCTTTCTTTCTGCTCCATAAGCCTTTTCAGATGCATCGCAGAAGGCGTGGATCTGTGTTGCTGTTGTAACACTATTGTTAAACATGTGGCGTTGAAATTGAAAATTGTTTAGTTCCTTTAAGTTATTTCGAAATGTAACTCTTGGACGAATATTTTTACTGTAACAACTACTGGAGCCATCACGCCCAATGGATCGAATAATCTGGCAAGATCTGAAGTGACAATCCGTTTTGTTACTCTCCTTGTCGCACATAAATTGGTTTTAACACAAAATGTATCAATTTTCGGTTGCCATGTTAGTCCTAATGCCTTGATTGACGCACTGTTTTCGTTGCTGAAGTCGAGATCGATTTCCTTATCCTCTGCTGCGATGCCTTGTAGTAGACGGGGATGATTGGCGCACCATTTTCGAAGTTTAAATCCTATAAAATGGTTGTGAGTTGATTTTGTATTTCTAATGCAGTTGATAAATTGTCACAATTGAGGGGAGTGAGTGTGCGTATAGATTGCTACTTATTATTATTCAATAATCAATCTAACTATAAAGTAAAATTACGTATCGTTTACCGGTGCATGCTGATTGGTTGGTTGTGCCTCGAACCTGGACTTTTGTTGTTGGTGAACTGCTAAACTGCTGCTAATGGTTATGGTTGGGCTTTTTTTAGTCTTCATGACTAGATAAAATCACACAATTTTTTTTTTTTCATTTAAGGAAGCAAACAACAGAAAAGGAAAGTTACCTTTAGCATCTCTTCGTGACTGCTTTACTGGAAGGAGAGAACTGTGGCGCCTGTAGTATTACACATCACAATACTTATACAATAGATGTCGCAACGGATGACAGATAACAAATTTTAGATTCCAAAATAACGAGTTCTGAATAGTAAAAGGCTGTAAGACAATCGTCACCTTCGATTTTTTCAATACCTTGAAGAAAAATACGTATTCAATTCATTCTTCGTTTATCATCCGTGCACTTCAGAAGCAGAAGTAACCTCCTAGTTAAAATGTTCAAACTAATTTTTATATTTATTAAATAAAGTTGATTATTGAATTTAATTGCGTTAATTGTGTTTCCGGTTTTTGAATTTTCATTCTGTGAGGCTTGTGCTATTATACGTTGAATCTTTTCCCTGCATCTAATTTGACAACTGCCTTTTATTTTTTCCTTCGGCTGTGAAGTGTATAGAGCTCTCTAAACAAAAATGTTAACTTATCCTTTGAATAAAAAATTTCTTCCGTCATTTTTTGCCAACTGTTCTTAATGGAGAACGAAAAGGAAGCGAAATAGAATAATTACGAACAAGGAGAAAGAGAAAAGTCAAAAAAGAGGCATCGAAATTCTACCCACTACTCACATTTCAAAAGGGTCACCGTGTAATAGCGAACTTAGCACTAACTGTGTTTGTTTATTGAACATGTGTGAATATTAAAGTTAAATTGTATAATTTTCTTAGTCTGCTATTATGTTATCATGAGTCACTAGGTTGAGTTATTGATTTGATTTTTTCTCTTTTAACTGTTGATGTGTCGTCTATCATTTTTTGGCTTTTTACAGTGTTTATATTTCAATTTAATAATCGTCTTAATGTATATTAAACAAGATTCTTGTTTTATATTCCAGCCACAGCGCATCTCGGCAATTGAGGATTGTGTCCAAGTGGCGGTGAGTCGAGAGGATGACATTATATGTACTGTTGATATATTTATGCTTGGGGATCGGGTTGTCAAATTTTCAATGGAAGACCGCGATGCAACCGAATTTTCTCTCGTTTTATCAGGCTATTACCGTTTGTTAACTGGTAAGTTTTAAAACATTCTCTAACATAATTGTCCCATTACATCTAAAATTTGTAATTTTCCAATAGGTAAAAGCCTGCCTATAGATAAGGAACGTGAAACATATGATGAAGACAATGCACCTTCATATCTAGCTCAACACACGGTTTTAGCCTCAACCTGGAGCTATGTTTTGCCTTTTCACAATAGTGTACATAGTATCAACTTTTTATTGGCGCCACCATATCAATCTGTTAAACAACTTTCAAAATCGTCTTCCATTAAAGCCAAATCAGAAAAATCTAGTCCCTTGCAAAGGCCCAGTAACTTAACAGAAAATGGTATGAGTACGGATGGTGGCAATCAATTTGACCGTAATTTGAATCCAGCGGCAATGAGCATAAATAGTTACAACCCTTCACATTCCACTTTGTTTAATGGTGGTACAGGCAGTAATTGTTTGTCACATACTCTTGACTTAGATATCCACAGTGTAATGGCGATGGAGTTATTGGAAGAAGCAAAGGATTCTGGACTTAGTGATAGTAGTGGAGGCGGTAGCAATTCGGCAATGTACTGTCCTGCATTAAATGGGTTAATCGAAGCTCGCAACGAAGGGGTTCTACGGCGAGTGGCAGAGATGCAAAAGATGGTTGAAAATTCTGAACAGTATTTGAATGAACAGGGTGAGATTGTTGACGAGGAGTATGACGAAATGGAAAAGGAGGCATATTTTAGTTTACAGTCACAGAGTAAAACTGCAAGTGCATACAGACCAAGTTTAAATATTGATACTGGTACAGTCGAATATTTTGATAGTGATTGCGATAGTCTTAACAGCAGCAAAGTATCGTCGAATGAGGACGCACCATCAGCTGGCATACTGAAACATAGCGATTCGTTGGTACTTTTAGCAGAAGCAATTAATCAGGATCTTAGTGGAATAACTAAGGGCCTAAATTCCATTGACGGAAGCATTAAAGAGGGAACAAACAGTGGTACAGAAAATCTAAGCGCTTCGACTCCTAAATCAATGTGGAAAGTAAATGGGTTGAATCAACTTTTAAGCGAGTTACAGGTTTTGAGTCACGATTGTTCGCAGAGCGAAAGCGATTCGGAGTCGATCCATACGCCAAGTATGTCACCAATTCAGAAGCAACCGATACTCGAACAGCAAAATAAAAAGAAATGTAGATCCAGCTTTGGGTTACATAGTCCAGATGAAAGTTCAATGGTAACTGATGCCAAGGATTATAATCTGAAGGAGTACCTTAAGCAGCTGAAAGATTACAGCAAGTTTGATGACAGTACTCATGATACCGATTTTGCGGCACAGAAATTATCAGAAATTTATGGCTTTGAAATAGGGGAAGACACGTTCATAGAGACTGACCCAGATCTAATAGATTTAAGGTCTATACCGCCTCCTCAGACACCAGATGAACTCGATGCATTATCAATTTTAAATGCAGCGCCAAGAGGATTTGGAGATAGCAGCAGTAGTAATCGGAGCGAAGATAGCGATGGTGATTTAGATAAATTTTTAGAAAAAGTAATTATAGCGCCGCCAACAGAGGCGGCAACCTCCGCGAAGGAGCTCACCCCAGAAGAGATAATGTCATTTATCATTCCCCCCCCGCCCAATCTTGAAAGCATTGCAAACCGGAGAAGTAAAGCAGAGTATGTTAGCTTGGACGAATCACTTTACAGTAATTCACAGAGGGTTTCTGTAAAAGACCATCTAAATGAAACCAACAATTCTACTATAAAACATGTTAATGTTTCCCCTGTTATCGAATATGCCACAGTTGAACGTAAAGGAGCATTTTCTTGTTGCGCAAAAGGGAAAAAAGTTGAATCTGCGAACAACATTTCTCCAATACCCCAAGCAAAAGGTTATACAGAATTCGCTTTGCCACCCAGGCGTTGCACTCATTCCGATAGTTGTAGTCCTCCAGCGCGACCACCAAAAAGTGTTAAACTTCAAAACCGTTTTTCTCCGAAGAAGCATAAGACAATAGATGCCGGTGTAAAGCGCGAGAGTTCAAATGCAATTGATAACATGCCCCTTCCGCCGGCAATTCCGCCTCGATATGATGAGCGCAGTCTTTCACCAGTGGTGAGTGTTCCTCCAAAAAAACCGCCTCTACCTCTTCATTCTGCACGACCTGTTACACGTGTTGCACACCCATTGTTATCACCAACCCAACTATTTCCAACAATCACTGACTCCATTCACTTTAATGCCGATCAGAACAATATTGGCAGTGCTTTTAATACTACACAATCTGATTTGCATCATGGCTATATCAACGAGCACTATAGATTTAATAGTAAATGTAATTCGGTTTGCTTCAAAAATCTTGACAGTAAACCACATTTTTTAAATCTCCGTTCTCCTGTAACTTTAAAAGAGGTTTGTGACAGCCAGAGACAAAATGATAAGCTTATTAGCAAAAATGGTTACATTATCGATGTTGAAGCTCTTCTTTCGAAAACTGATATTGCAATGACCGGTTTATTAGCAAAGTTAGATCACGTAGCCGCTCAGTGTACTGCTGGACACGCCGCTGGTGGTGGTTCCAATATCAACGAAGATATGTTTCAACGTGCTAGAGAAGAACTGACAGACCAAAGTTTAGCGTTAGTTACTGCATCGAAGTTGTTGGTCGTGGCAATGTCCGATATGACATTGACTACCCTACCAGAACACTTGACTTCTTGTTTGACAGCTATACGAAAGATAACTGAGTTTACAGAAGATATGTCTAGGCATACTTCATCGCCCTTACAAACAAGAAATATTGTTCTTAAAGTGCATGATGTTGCTTCAAATTTCAGAGAACTAGTTTTAGTGAAAATAGGACCATTGGGAGCAGGAACATTGGCGTTGCAAGCAGAATGTCTAGCAAATGTCTTAGCAACACTTCTTCGAAGCTTACGAGTATTTTCTCCGTAATATAAAATTAGTTTAAACTAAACTTAATATACATATATTTGGATAACAATGTTGTAAATTATATTTAACCATAAAAAGCAAAACATCTTTATTTTACCGTTAATTAAGTAATCTTGAAACATTTTGCGTTAATAATTTTCTAACAAGGCCTTAAGCAAATATTTAGGAGCATTTTTCAGATATTCAATTTCCATTTGGCATTGATTTTTTTTAACGTTAGTTTTAAAATTATTTTCAATTCTGTTTTATTAGTTTAGGTTGGGATTAAAAATACATGCATATATTTTGACTCTCAATCAATTCTTTTCTTCAATTCCAACGAATACGGAATACTTAGTAATTTTTATCTACTTTCAATATGAAATAATATTAATTTTTACTGAAACTGATAGTTATGGTAACAATAAAAGTGTGTGCGCTATCTACCTTAGTGTGCTAATAACACACTAAAATTGTCGCTGGTTATGAAAAAATATTTGCAAGAACTTGTGATACTCACTAAATTCAGATAGTACACTTTTTGTTTACCTCCCGGTTGACAATTTGATAAGGTGCGTTCGATTTAACGACCCTTTCGGTGCATTTAGCAGATGCAGACTAATTTGCAATAGGGTAAAAGAAAGGAAATGAGAAAAGAACACCAATATATGTAAGCGAATCGTGAACGTGCGTTGGATTTTCAAAATTATAGCGGACGTCACATAAAGGAAACTGATATTTTTCTAAAGACAACAAACAGCAAGCTTAGAAATTGGATAACCTTTAAAAGGAGCAGACGAATTTGAAAACGAGGAAGCCTTTGAACAGAAGTCAACTCTAACCGAACTGTCAATATAAAAAAAACATAAACAATTAAAATAAAAAGTTGAGCCTCAGTAGACCAGATTTGTTAGCTTCATTTATAATCCATTGTTTTGTGATAATACATTTTTTTGAGCACTTAACTTTTTTCTATTAGTATAAAAAAATGCATACAAGGAGTTTTCGTGAGATTTAAAATATACACATTACAGTATGTAATCCATCTAATTTTTAAGGTATTTTAATTTTCAAACAATAACAAAAGCTGATAGTATTTTTGTAAATTTCCCTTATTTAAAACTTAAGTCCATAAACAAAATCTTTACAAAGAAGTATCATTCATTATAGCTTTACATGTTCGTTTGATGGCATCTGAAACCATGTCCGACCTCTTCCTTCTCCAGAAGGACATCTTCAGACCATTATACTTCACCTTTCCGAAACATTCATTGCTGAACCTCTCTCTTGGCTCCTTACTTACCTCCTGTATTCGTCCATCTGCGACGTGCTGTTTAAACTTAGGCTCATCAGAGAAGTTGAAGTCATTTCACATACCTTGAACTCACAGTTCTTGAGCAGAGAGAAGACATTGTCTGTCTCATAGTTCAAAACCTTGCTTCGGTACGGATTGAATTCAGAGAGCCCAGCTTTAATCTTAAGCCTTCTTCACACTAAACTTCTTTCTGGAGCCTTTTCAAATTAAATTTTCTCGCGCTTAGATAACAATATTTAGATTTTTTCTATTTCCACACTTGTATTACTTTATTCAACATATGATGCATTATAGGTAATATTTTGTACTAACGCTAAAATAACATTGGTACGCTCCAACTTTTCAAGAATTAGAACTCTAAAAATTCAACATAAGTTTGACAATGAAAATTTGCAACAACAACAAAAATGTAACAAATATGGTGCTGTTGAACTCGTAATTCTTTCAAAGTAAATGTTGGCCTACAATTAATGCGTCAAAAGTTATTGGAAGTCAAATGTGCTTTCTTTTCTTTAAAAACTTGAAATTTGGAGTTTTTCATAATTTTTTTCGGAAAAGTACTACTTTTTTCAACTTTGAGAAGTGTACCAATTATTTACACATAGAAATAACAGTAGTTTTGAAGCAAAAAAAAAAACAAAATTAAGCAGATCTCTTATGAAATAATATAAAAAGAATGCAAAATTATTTGTATAACCAGTTGGTACTTTTTAGCCCAGATATTGACGTTTTATTCACAATATACTTGAGGATGGAATTTTCAACACAAAAATACGCAGACATTGTTTATGTCTATGGTTTCTGCAACGGTAACGGTCAACGAGCGAGATTTTGATTTTATTTTTTTAAATAACTTTTAAAGATGTTTTGGTTCAGTGGTTATTTCGCTCCATAGATGACATCCAACATTTAATAAGGAGACTAAATTCTTAGCGGAAGTTGGCTTGTTATTAATTTTTAGCCAAGTACTCATCTTACTTGAATTTTGTTAACTGAAAAAAATTAATGTCTTTTGGGGCGCGGTTGGGATTAGATCACCGAACCTTCCGATTTTGTAACCAGTCCACTATCACTTGAGCGACGGCCACCCACCCTTCTATATCGTTTCCTTCGTTTCCATTGCTATGGTGAATAAAGCACTCGGGTTGTCTCATGAAAACAGTCCCCTGGAGATTACCGTATAGATACCATTTGATGCACAAAAAGATTAAATTGAGCACCCAACGTGCGTGCGAAAAGTCATATTGAAGTATTGGAATATCTGAGGTGATACTAATTATTCGCAACACCCTGTATTAACAATTTTAGATTAATTCTGTTCCGCACTTACAGGCCGTCCCATTTCTATAATATCGTTAGAGTAAGCAAGAATTTGAGTGATGCAACATATACACTAACACCATAATAATCACGGTAACTTTCCAATACAAACTCCATGCGAAACATGGTATAGCTCTGTGATCACGGTTAAATTAGAGGGTGGCTAAACTTCAAATTTAAATAAAACATGTTATGTATAGGATTTTATTAATTTTTTTTTTACTTGAAACAGTATTCGATTACATTGTGTACGGAATATGATAACAGCCAATTGGCCGCCGCGGCTTTGCTGATCCCGATGGCCGGTTGACCTCGCCGAAACGCGAGATAACCATGTCGTCGAATTTGTCGTGCCATTGTATTGTTGCATGCGCTATGTGACGTCGCATTAAGATCCATATCTTCCAATTTAGACCAGAACAGATTTTCTGGTCGTATTTGCAATTGATAGGACTCATGTGCACTGTCATCTCCTCAAATGCGATAATGATAACTATTCATCCGAAAATGAGCCTGGTCGCTGAAGATGATTTTCTGTCCCAAATCCGGGTCCACTTCAGACTGCTTCAGAGTCAAGTCAGCGAATTCTCGACACTGCCTACGGTCCTTTCCAGGATAAATTAAATTTTATACGTTCATTGCCACAATGCAGACTTGAAATTTTCCACCAAACGACGAATGGTCGACTGTGCCGGAGGCGCACGGAATCTAGTTCAAACTGATAGTAAAGTTTAATAATTTGCACGTATTGCTGAACAATGTAATTGTCTATGATGATTTGCCAAACATTAATTACTATAACCACATTTGACAGCTGTGGCTTCTCGGACATACTCTATTGGAAAATCCGTTAGTATAGTACTAGTATATATGTTATTCTTATAATATAGTGAACGATTAAGAAAAGAAAACCATTTCTTACTTTCAACACTTTTTCTCTCTTACACACCATCACACTCCTATATATCATACAATTTATTACCTGAACCAGTTTTAACGCCATTGTCCAGTAAACGGAGTAATCTCTTTTTTGTTTTTCTTATTTTTATGATGTTTGTTCTTTAATAAGGTTCGTATTGTACATAGTATCTAATAAATATTTTGGGCTTGTTCCTGGTAGATACTAATATGAAGGGTGTTTTTTTAGAGGTTTGGATTTGAAACTGGCAACACGGCTTCTACAGATTGTCAATTTGACAGTTGAAAGTTGATTTGTGGTTAGTACGTTTTGCTATTTTACGATGAGTAGATTAACGCCAGAACAACGCGTGCAAATTGTGCACACTTATTTTGAAAGCCATGGTTCGGTTCGCCACGTGCGGTACGCCCATTTTTCGGTCGATATAATCGTCCATCTGTTATTCGGAACACGATGAATCGTTTTGGCACCACGTACACTCTAGTGGATAATACGCATCTCCAAAGACGACAAACTGTGCGAACAGAAGAAGTTATTGCCGTTTTGGAGCTTAGTGTTGAGGAGAATCCGAATGAGTCAATTCGTCATCATGCACAGCAATTAGAGCTATGACCGTCCATTTTGTGGAAGATCTTGGCTTAAAAGCTTATAAGATCCAGCTTGTGCAAGAGTTGAAAGCGCGTGACCATTATACGCGTTGTGGGTTCGGTGAATGGACCGAAAACATGATTAAGCTTGATCCTCATTTTCAACGCAAAATGTTATCCGATGAGGACCATTTTTGGTTAAATGGATATGTACTTAAACAAGCAAAATTGCCGAATTTGGAGTGGAAAAAACCCAAAAACCTTTGTCGAGACGCCCTTACAACCATGTTTGGTGCGCTTTATGGGCTGGTAGAATCATGGGTCCATATTTCTTTAAGGACGATGCCGGCGAGAATGTTACCGTGAATGCAGAGCGCTATAGAAACATGATTTCTGACTTTTTCAATTGAATTGCATTGACGTCACAGAGTTTTTGTTTAAACAAGACGGTGCGCGACACCATCAATTTATTGCGGGAGACATTAACTGAGCGCATAATTTCGCGTAATGGATCTGTGAACTGGCCTTCACGATCCTGTGATCTCACACCTTTAGGTTACAATACTTTCTTTGGAGGTAGTCTTTTGTCTTTAGTTACTGGTCTATGCCTGTATGTATGTCAAATTAGATTTCTGTTTCCGTGCAATCGGCTGTGTTTGGCCAATTTATTAGTGTGAGAGTTGAAGAAAAATCTTGTGTAGAAATTTGTAAGAACTGGCACGGTATTTTAAGGCATTTTCAAATATATAAATAATAAAAAAATATTTCAATTCAATATTGTACTTATTACTTTTTTTTAGAGCCTTGTTTACACCAAAACAATTAAAGTTTAACCAGTAAATATAATGCAAAAGGTAGATTTGTATACCAAATACATATAGCCTACTTTCGATAGAGTTTTTGTAACAGAACATATTTGCGTAAAAGTATATATACAGGGTCTCCCAAAAATCAACGTCATACCGGAAACGGGTGATAGGTCAATGGTGCCGGTTATCACAAAAAAAAAAAAAAAACTAAGTCATGTACTTTTAAAATTGTTGGCACTCAAAAAAAAATCGAAAAATCTGACACCCTGTGATGATCTTTCAAGCACTGTGACTACAAATCTTTACTTTTCTTCGATTTTTTTTTTGGTCATGTAACCCTCTTCTGTACATTACAGTCCAAAATTGAAACATAACTATATCGGTTTTAACTAAAATATTGCTTTTTTGTCCATCCATGTATCTGAAAATCATTAATCACCCAACTTGAACTGACTAAAGATGGCGTATTTAGTCTGCATTCGCATATTTTTGGGAAGATCTGTAGCGATTTTGGTAGCTAGAGGTCGATTTAAAAGCAATGGGTACTTCATTACTTGCAATTCAATATGAAGAGGCATCGGTAGCTAAGTTAATTGCTAAATCTGGTCCTTAATGTGCAAACGGAGTGCATCGACAAGCTGCTGTTTCATATTTTTAAAAGAATTTCCTTGTGTAGATCCCTTCACGCAAAAGTTAAGTGGTACTACCAAAGAAGTTCCTGTCTCATTTAAATCGGTGAGACGACGCATAACTTCATCTGCTGCTATTCTTGTTTCTGAATGCCGAATGCCTTTGGTGTTCGCTGTTAGCCATAAATGCTCAACTTCTTCTTTCAATACGCAGTTCTCACGATTGTCACGCAGATCATTTTCTGATAACAGTTTGAATACTGCTTTGAGATTGGACGAATGCTTTCATCTCTACTAATAACTAATATGTCATCAATGTATGTATATTGCAAATCAATTGAGGCCTGTCAAGACTTGCTCTATTAGTTTGATAGGACCTTTACTACAACGAAAGGCTTTAATGATTCTTTTTTTTTTCTGGATTTATAAAGGATGCTTTATTTCACATTTTCATTTATAAATCTTAGATTTTACAAATTCGTTGTTAAAAAAAATAAATGTGAAATAGTAGGTACAATCTATTGTCCAATTGGCAAGAGTTGAATGTACCAGTCTACATACAAAAATATAATATTGATATTGATGGGGAGATTCAAAATGAAAGCAAAAGATATTAGACACAGTATTTTAAAAACCAAAATACGAAGAAATAGTTAGACATTCAAAGAACAAAACTCATTAATAAATAAACAATTTATAGCGGAGTAGTCAAAGGACAGTATCCATTTTTTAATACCATTCAGAAATACATTTTTCACTCTTTCACATCTCATAGTATCTGGAAGTAGGTTGAACAGACGGGGTGCGGTGGCAAAGTAAAAGCGTCCAAAAACTTTACGAATTTTAGGAACGGTTACAAAATTTCTAGTATATTCTCGTAAACCATAGTTTTCGATATTTCAAACTGCGTAAATACCAGCATTTTGGAAAAATATTTTTATAGCAGTAGAGATGCCTTAAATGAAGAGCTTCAAGGTTTCTGAACAAATTCAAACTTGGAGTTCGGCGACTTACTCTGCATAAGATTCGAATTGCGTGTTTTTGTTTAATTAATAAAGGTTCAGTTTTGTTAAAAAAAGTTCCATCCCACGAGGAAATACCATATTCCAACTTAGATTTTAATAGACCGTTATATACAAGTCTTAAGGTTGATTATGGACAATAAAGGCTAAGGTGATACAGTTGTCTTATAACTTTATTAAGATATTGTTTGAGATAATGTGTATGATTGCACCAACTAAGCTTATTATCTAAGACAATACCTAGATATTTAAAATTGTCGATGCACTCAACCTTAAAACAATTACTGCAACAAGGTGTTAAATTGTTAAAGGAAAAAGTATTATCGTCGCTATTAAATAGGGGAGAGCGTCTGCAACTCGGAGAGTGGTAAAATAACGGCAAATCATCACAAATTTTACTTTATTTTTAATACTGAATATCATAAATTTCGTTTTCTCGCTGATTGTGAGCTTGTGTGTTGAAAACCATTTTCTCAATAAAGCGAAGTCATAGTTTACATCCGCGAAAATATTTAGCAAACTTTTACTTGAGTATGAGAGCGCAGTATCATCAGCAAATGCAATAACTTTACCTCTAAAGGGTTGAATAAACAGAGGATTTGCATATATCAAGAACAGAACACCAATCTCCATGTTTTTCGGAGAGCTGTAAATTTGCCTGATTTTTACAATTTGCTTGCGGTTTTTTAAATATGAAATAAACCAATCATATACATATGTATATAGGCTCTAATATGGATGTGGAACAGCTTATCTAATAATATTGAGTGATCCACCATATCAAAAGTTTAGTGATATCTACGAGTATAAATAAAGAAGCTGGGATCTCTGATGTATTAATGCTGTGATATAATTCCTAGTTAGCTTTAGCAGTGCAGTTTCAATGGACCTTCCACTTCTAAAACCGAATTGACAATCACTGAAAAAGTGTGTTCTTTCTAGAAACGACAATATTCTTGATTGAATAAGCCTCTCAAATATTTTTGAAAATACTGATAACAAAGATATAGGACGATAGTTATTTAAAATGGTATTTTCGCTCTTTTTATCGAGTGGCAATATTATTGCCGTTTTTAAAGATTGTGGAAAAATTCTTAACTGTATACTGCTATTAAAAATAAAACATAAAACATCAGGATCTCTAACGCACTGAATGGTTCACAAAGAAAACTCTGCTTGACTTGCCATATCTACTAAATCAATACTATTCCTGTAAGTGAAATTGTTGTTGGCTGCGTTCTGAAAATAACTAATGTTGCAGAAGAAATCATTAAATAAACCAGCAATTTCCAAAGGGCGGAGATGGTTGAGTTGTGAATATTCAAAACTATTTCCACTTCTGAAACTTTTCTATTAAGCATTTCGTCAACAGCCCGCCATTCTTTTTTGGAATTGTCTTGCAGTTAATTTACTACAAAAATAATTCTCTCTGCAGTATGGGACTTCCACTTTAAGCACTTTGTTTAGTATTATTTGTTTAGTATTATTCTCTGCAACGAAGACAGAGTCTATGTTTTTTTCGGATTTTTCTCAGAAGTGAAAGAGTCACCCACGGCTTCAGACATTTATTTTTATTGCTTATGCCACGTTTGCTATTCGTGATATGAAACTGAAGTTTCATTAAAAATATATTGAAAGCTATTGATAGATCAGCTGTGCTAAAAACTTCTTCCCAAAATTTAAAGTTCAAACGGTTCTTGAAGACATTATAGTTGATCTTATCGAAAGTTACACACTCAGCTGGTTTGGTACCCGTAAGATAACGATCCATTTGAATAGTTGTCAAGTGGTGGTCTGTTAAATTCTGGTCAAATGACGCAGTTTTAAATTTCATTTTGTTATTACAGTGAACCCTCGCAAATATGTGGTCCACACACGAGTTCAAACAAAAAGTTAAAACCGAACGTAGATAGAGTCGTCAAGAAGTGATCGACGTCTGAAGAGTCAGAAAGAATATTAATATTAAAATTCCTAACCAAGTTTGAATCTGGTAGCAGACTCAATAGACATGCTGTTTGTCGAGTTTTTTTCAATTTGATGAATTGTGTGTATCTCAATTTCTCGATATTATTTTTTTGATTCTTGAACATTGTGCAATATTAAACGAACTCTTACTCCATTTACAAATAATATTATACTCGTACGTTTGAAGTTTTCTAGTTGAAATAATTAAGCTGCTTAGCACAATCCGGGCGTTAATCGAAAATTTTTATAATTTTCAATTTTCATTTTTTAAACAGCGTAGGTATAGTGTCACTTCCACTCAAGGGGTGTACAACCAACGTTTCCTCTTTAGAATGAGCATATTTGTCTACACTTTTAGACGAATAAACTTTTGTACCCACATTTCCCGTACCTATTTTCTGACAGAAAATTGCATGGTGATGTGACTGGGATCGTCCTATTAATAGAACTACGAGTAACAGAACAATATCTTCTCAAATAACGACGGTAAACTATTTCTGTCTAGATTCTGCAATGGTTTATTCAATGTTAAAGACATCAGCATCATATCTGTCTTATTTTGTAGCGATGTCAACATTTTTTAATTGCTCAATTGGCATTTCAATTAAATTGTTTTTATTCTGTCGATTCGTCAAAACTTTTTGCTTTTATATATCATATAATCGTTATTTCATCATTTTTGTAGGTTTATTAATAATAATACTAATAATAATAACAACAATAATTATAATATTCTAATGAATTATTAGCGTTATCCTATATAAGGATTTGTGATACAAAATTTGAAGATAATTTTGAGTTCTTCAAGTTCAATAATTAATTGTTTACCTAAAGATTACCGAAGGACGTAGATATACAAAATGAGATATTTAAAAAAAAACAATTTTCGTGACTTTTGACCTCTAATAACTTAAGATGCGAGCACAAGATTCTAGAGATTGTACAGCGTACCTTTAGACTGACAAAAGAACAATTTATGCAAAAGTTTGCTGCTCAAACCTACTGATGCTATATGCCCATTACGCCCACACTTGTTACGTTGTACCCTTGCAGATTTACAGGAGTTACGATTGTAAAGATTCCAACATACTGAGCAAGACTTCATCTAACTCGTACCATTATTATTTTTATTGTTCGTACTATCTCATGAGCCGTCTGAGAAATTATGACTTCCTAATCATTAGATCCACGACCTTTTCTCCACAACCACCTTTCTATAGCAAATTACATATGCACTATAATTTCTTTTTATTCTTTTTTATTCTCGTAGTCAATTGTTGTGTGAACGTGAATTAAAAAAATTGATCTTTTTCAATTCCGTTACTTATTTTTTAACAAAATTACTAATGAAAAAATAGGTTAACACTGTTATATTATGTGGAAATAGGTTAACAACTTGAGATCAATATAATTGCGTGGTAATTGGTGTCAAACCGGAAGAGGGAATTAACGAATGAGATTAGAAAGATAGAAGACGGTTGTCGTCTTGTCAAACCGGAAGAGGGAATTAACGAATGAGATTAGAAAGATAGAAGACGGTTGTCGTTTGGCTCGTCAAAGGTATTAACAGTTCAAAGAGCAATTCATATCATAAAAAGCTTATTGAAAAAGTCCGAGTGGAAGTCCTGCTTGTTTTTCTTTTTTTTTGTTTAAAGCCACGAAGGCTTTTTTGAATTAACATTTAATATCTCCGTAAAAAATTAAATTTAAAGACAAAAACGTAATTTTTCCCCTCTCAGGGGTCGATACAAGATGTATTCGTAGAGAGATCTGAATATTACAAATTAAAAACTAAATGGATTACTGATTTCATCTTAGTATGGAAAATAAGCGAAAATCTTCGGTTAAAATGGCTCAATAAATGACTAGAGGTAATTAGTGAAGGGACAGTATTTTCCTTCCAGAGTATAAAGGCAAGGGCGACACTAGAAATTCCAACATCTCGATGGAATCAATGTCGCCTGAAAATATACGAACGAGTTCTAGACATTCACGATTCAGCGTGTATGAATAATGATATAAAAGTATCGCGTGGATTCAAAGGATCTGCATATCGTCTTCACCGACTTGGAAAAAGCGTTCAACAGAGTTCGCAGCGATTTTATTTAGATGGCGTTAAGATCCCAAAATGTACCCGATTCTTACATAAGAATGATATGCGATATGTACGATGATGTTAAAACGCTATGCACTAAGCTTTCGTTTATAAAGTCCGTTACTTTTTAGATATTCTTTTGAACCAACAGATCAACGAGTCCGGAACAATTTCTCTTCTTTGTGTCGATGATAGCGTTATTATAGGCAACAACGTGACAATTCTTCAAGAAACTTTTATTAATTGAAGGAAGGCGCTAGACGATGACGAGTTACAAATCAGTCATCTGTAGCAAACAAAATTCTGACATCTATTTAGAAGGAGTTACTGCGGCTCTGTCGTTAACCAGCAAGGACATTGCGATGACGATGTCGTACATAGAGTCAGTGTGGGGTGGCTTAAATGGTGCGAATGCTCCGCCGTATTTTCTATTATAAAAATGCGGCTAAACTTAAGGATTTGTTATAACTATATGACTGTCGGTCGTCCAGCTTTAATATACGCATGTTGGATGATGTAAGAAAAATATAAAGGAAAAATTACAGCGTTGGAAACGAAAATGTAATGAATGGCAGCGGGTGTAATGAAGGGTGATTCTCGGAAGTTCTACATTAATAAACCGATAGTAGAAAAACTTCTGGATAAGCAAATCAGCTGATTTTGCCATGTAAACGATGATCGTCGAAAAATCCGATCCAAAGAGCAATAGTGGCTCTAGTTCCAGCCGAAGTAAAATAAGAAGTTGGAGGCCACAAACGACCAGTCAACCATGTGAGGTCACTGCCGAACCCAGATGAAGCCAGAGGGTTCAAAAGGCGCCTGTATATTGCAGCACAAGGCTAATTTAGGGCTTAAATAACGCGCATTTGTTAAGCATCGATCGTTAGGTGTTTTCAGTTTATTCACTTCGTCCTAAACAGAGAAAAGTAGCAATGGTCACCACATTGCATATTATATAATAGAAAACTAGAATTCATTGCGAGTATAATGAAGCATCGTTTTCGATCGTCAATCGAGATCTTACCTCGTTGTGGGCTGTGCTTTTCCAACACTGTAATTCGCTTTCACTATTTTTTTTTCTTATATAATAGTTTCCTTAGCATGAATGCTTACATTATTTTACGCGTATATGGTTAATAAAAGGGTCATAAACAAATACAGTTTTGAAAAGACCTATAAAATCAACATTTCCAGGTAAATTTAATAATCCAATTACTTTTTACCGAACATATATACTTTTCAGACATAAACGCTCAAAGCTGTTAAAGAGTAAAATAGAAGAATTAATCAGCTTTTTACATTGACATGGTATCGTACTTTTCGATTTCACATCCTAGAGGTATGTACTTATGTAACAATTATTTGCTATACTAAACTTATATTAATTTTGCTTGTTGTTTGTGCTTATGCATTTTTTGTTTTATTTACAACATTAAGAAAGGCTAGTTAAAGATGTTCGGTGGTAAAATGCAATGTCCACAAGTTAATGTGTGAAGTCAAGGTTATTTCTCATCTTTCGATTTTTGGAATCGCCCTGCGTTAACTCCTCCTCCTTTATGAATCTTCGTCCCGTAGAAAGCTGGTCTGGAATGATGAAACTCCAGTCTCGACATTCGTATTGGAAGTACTCGTTATAAAATTTTCTGTTAATTTTGCGCCTGACAATCGCGACTGCTGCAAAAATTGCCAGGAAAATTGTTTTATCCACGGCTAGAGATATAACATGGTGATCCTTTTGGTAATATTGCTCAGTCACTTAATATTGCTTAGACTGATTCCATGAATGTACCTGACATCGATTATATGTATTAGATACGTTGGCAAGCACTGATGGTTGTTCTTGAAGGGATATTGCTGCGAAACTTGAAAATGTGCGGTTATTAAGCTGCACTGGGTCGTTGTTAATTTGAATTATATAAGTTCGAGACAAGTTCTTCTTAGGTTCATTGGTTGCGATTTCGCCTTTAAAATTCGTAAGAAAAATTGTGTCTTCCCTCAAAAGTTCGACGACCGCATTTGTACGTTATTAATTGACTTCCTTTAGGGCATTTTGTTCGCAGACGGTCAGATTACCTATAGTGAGAAATTTTGAGACAGTGCCATGTGTGTCTCTGTGGTTACCAATATTCGGTCAAATCGTAGACTGACTTGCCTTCCATTGGATTTTGTTATCAGCAAATTGTATGGTGTGTAGATGTCTAAAAAATAATGGGATCCCACACTGCAGCGCTTCTACTTCATTTACAAAGAGCAGGGTCTCAAGTTCGTTACACTCCTTGCCATTTGACACGTTCTTACTACTTACTTGACTTCTTCTTTGATAATCGTGCTCTTGTTGATTCCGTCTTGTTTGAATCTAACCCTGCTAGATACCTATACTTGCTTTTTGGAACTTTTGATGACCTAGTTGATTTTCCTTATTATTTCCTCAGCAATTGAAAGGAACCTCTCGTTGATACTGTATTGCTGGTGGTTGCCTTCAATCAAGTCTTGCTCACTTCGCAGAACAGTTGCTGGATGTCGTCCTCCTCATCGGCCTTTCCTTTAACAGATTGATGCGTACGCTAATCTGAGCCAGATGGTGTTCAGCTAGGTTTTTTGTTTCCTGTTTGGGTATTTCGGTTATAATGAGGTCAACCATCGTCTTACGTTGACCATGTATATTGGTTTAAAATGTCAACCGATGTTCCAGGCCTAACCTTTTAGATTGATGCGATAGGCGAATGGTACTCGAAAATGTGGAATACTTGCACGGCACTTGTTAGTAATATTCTGTCTGGTATACAATTTTGTACAATTATGAAAAAGAAGTTATACCCATAATATAGTAGTGAAACTACTAACAAAAATGATAATGTTTCAATTCTAAAATACACGTTTATATATAAATCTATACTCCCAGAATATAACAAATTTATCTTTTATTACATTATATACGAGTATTATATGTAAATCTTGGTAAACAAGATTTTTTTTCTTTCCGCAATTTTTTATTTCTTTCTTTATAACATTCAAGTGGTAGTGTTGTTAACCAATGTTAAAATTATAACTATAGCTATTTTTCAGCAATAGTTCATGTATCATAATTATATTTCATGATGCGAAATTCGAGCACTATATGGATATGTACAGTAATTTAATAAGTGCTGGCTTGAGATGGTTATGTGTACGTAAGTGCGCAATTATTATGTGTTTCTAATTTGTGCTGTGTGGATTTTGCGACCCGTGTTTTGACCACTCTTACCTTATTACGTTATTATCCTTTTCCACCACTTCTTTCCCATAAATTGGTTTATGCTTGACCTAGACTCTTTTATACGGGGTGTAAACTAAATTACCATTTTTGAAAGTTTTAGGTGTGGATCTTTTAGAATTTCGCCGTTTATTGATTAATTCCTGTTTTTTTTTTTTGCAGTCTAGCTCTAAGGCCTCTATTTGATTTAATTTGTAAGTTTACTAGATTCTGGAAATTTTTTCTGGTCGTTCGGTTGAAAAAAATATCGGGCGGCTTTTAGATCGTCACTGAATAGATTGCGGTATTATTCCTGTCTACAGTTTTCAGAAGTTCTTTTAAATTCAAGTCCTTTTATTCTGTCTTTAGACAGCGGTAAATTTCCATTAGTGTGAAGTGAAACCTCTCCACCTGACTATCTGCATACATTACTCCAGTTTACTGCTGTTTGATACGTCTGTATGTCCAACATCTTACCAAAGTTCATTACAATCGGACTGAGGAAACGTCACTATCAGTCACTATCACCCTCGGCACGGTAAAGTAATCCAGTATTTTTACTAATTTATTTCTTATGTATGAGTATATCGAAGATTTATTTTCATGTGAAAGTGCTTTGTGAATATGCAGAATGTGTCAATACAGCTCATAAACCTTTCGTTCTGGAATTGTATTATGTGTATGTAAAACTTCGCATGAACATGAAGGCATAGGAGTCTTTTGGAGTTGCGAAGGCTGTCGTATTTGTTTACGAGGCAGATTTCACAAGTTTTAAGGTAAGTCCTGTTCATTCTTGAGAAATGGTGCTTCTCCAGGATTTATTCTTTATCTTCTCTCGTGTTCGTGTGAGTTCTCCTGTGTTCCTTGCTGATCGACGGTCAAATTCACTCCTCGTAATCTAATTTTTAATATCTAAAAAATCTCTAATATTTAGAGATTTCAAAATGTACCTCCTGAAAAAGTCCCATATGAGTTTCAAGTATTTTGATCCCACTGATGGTGTTGGGATAAAGACTGGATTTTGAAATAATTGGGTTTAAAATAATGCCTGAAGAAACCCGGATGTGGCTCCTGTTTGATTTCCAATTTTTAGCATGATTTAGTAAATAAATCATAAATCAATAACGAAATACGTTGAGTGGGATCTCCACATGTGATATTAAATCTGAATAATCTTGGTTTGTGCTATGGACAGTTTCACTAGCAGAATCAGTAGATTCATTATTCGCTTCAACCGTTTCCGCACAGGAACAGTGACTGCGGCTGTGACTGTCAGGGATTCTGCTGTGTCAGTAATAAAACTGCCTTCCTCGGCTCTTTCCATTAAGCAATCTCTCATAGTATTCAATTGAGGTATCGAAGATCTTTAATCTAGAAAGGGCATTGACCACCGAATTTGATTTATCTCGTTTTTAAATTAATTTGTAGCTGTACTCTTCTATGCGAGCTTTCTATCTCTTCAGTTTAGCACTTTTTTTAGCACCACATAGGTAGGATCGATTGTAGATTATTAACAGCCAAAAAGAAACTATTTCAATTTCTTATTAGTCTTGACTCTACATAGGTTTCTTATTAACTAACTTCCACATTATTCATTTATTTTCTAAGCTAATTTTATTTTGCTAACTCAACTTTTTGACTGTGGGAAATTATTTTATAAAAATTTCGAGTTTAGTTACAGCGCGAGCATTGTAAGAATGAAAAGGTAAGGAAAAAAAACCGAGCATGCACTGTATACCTGGTGAGTGTACTCGGTTTCCGTGGGACGTCACGAGAAAAGGATCAGCAAAAAAAATGTAGAACCACTCCGGAATAGAAAATATGGAAGAGTTCTGATACCTTTCTTATATTTTTGATTTATTATTTCTTTTTTAAAATAATTTTTTTTTTTTAATTTCTTTTTGATATGATATAATATAATTAATATTCTTATGAAATTTAAGTATGTTGATGTTTTCTAAATTAACTCAAAAACAGTATATTCAAAACTTAAATGTTTTGTAAAGTTATACTTTATGTTGTCACTGTAGACGAATCTGTCAACAAATTGCATGTTTGTGTGACTAAAGATTTGGTTTAATATTTGAATTGTACTGTTATTGATTACAATTAAATTGCTTCCAATTAAATGGATCATCACAATCATTTACTAATTCTTTATTATTCATATTTTTGCAAATTACAGTGTAATCCTCTAGTGCCTTTATTTCGACTACTTTATTTTGCCTTAATCTACAACTATTGTATTATATGTAATACAATGCTTGGGTTCGGTTAGGTTAGATGAAACAGGGGTATGACGGATTTGCCATCACACAGACACCAGGCACCAAAACGGGCCCATCGCGATCCCTGTTCAACCAGTTGAATTTGTCTTCAAATGGCAAAAAACATAAACAGTCTCTCTGGTGAAACACCCAATTTCTTTGCAGAAGCCAAGAAGGCCTTTCAAGTGCATGCTATCTATTTCCTCTAGGTTTTTGAAAAAGTATTTCCCTAAAAATTTTCTTCGACTACTTGCAGATAATCGCAGAATCTACAGATATCCGTATCTGACAATTTGAGTCTCTTTGCGTGTTTCTGCATCAGACAGTGTCCTGTCAGGATTCCTATTACTGTTCTAAGCTTATCCCTGTTTAGTTTTATTAACTTCCTAGACCTTTTGCCGTCAAAAAGTGACCAGAGAGCCTTGGATACTCTCTGTCCTTCAAGACTTGACAACCTTAGGATGGTCGTCTTTGGGATTTTTTCCTCGATAGTGCCCCTCACTATGCAAAGGAGTGGTTTGATGTTGGCAATCTTACTATTATCGAGTAGTCTTCCTTTTCTTGCAAGATCATCCGCTTGTTCATTTCCTTTAATACCGCAGTGTCGTGACACCCAACACAGTCTCACCCAGTTCTGACTGCATACTTAGTGCCTTTCGCACTATGAAATAATACCAAATTGGTCTTATTACGCTTTCAATTAATCAAATTAATTTCCAGGTTGTCTCTTTATTGTTGTAATAGCAATATTAATAATGACAAGAAATAATAACAATAACAGTAATAATAATTACAAAAAAAAATAAACAAATTAATATTAATTCCAAAAACAAAAAAAAGTCATTTAACAATAAATCCTGTGCTGTTCTGTACAATTTGCCTGCAAAAAGGACACAGAACCGGATTATTATCGTTTATATACCTCTCGGAGAGAATAAAATCCAAACAACAAATATATGGGGTAAATTGAAAGAATTTGCTCGGAGAGCAAAAAACTGTACTTTACATACAAAAAACCTCGCATCCACTGTTAATCCTACAGTGACCCCAAGCAGCGGGTAGGTGGGCGGCATCATGCCCCCCCCCATACTTATCACACTGTTATATTATATATATGTATATAAACAGTAGAATACGTATGTGGGGAATGCCTGTAACCCTCCTGCTTGCGGTCAATGTAGGATTTGGAGTGGGTGCGAGGTTTTTTGTATGTAAAGTTCGGAACTGCACCCATTTTTATTTAATATTATAAATATTCTATTTGGAGTTTGAGTTGGTCTTATTGCATTTTAGCAAAGTGAAATAAGAACAACTTTAAAGAAAACTTATTGTTAGACAAACTAGAATGAAATGAACTCTTAAACTTCGCTTTATTAAAGGGAAATAAGTCCAACTTTGCTTTATTTCTCGAAATAAGTCGGCGTTATTTCACTTTGCCACTTCAAATGTTGAATAAGGCCAATTTTTGAAAATAGGCCTTATTTCACTTGGCCTTATTTCATGGCACCTTTGTTTTCTGTCTCCCGCTATACTGTTCCTGAAGTTGATAACGTTAAAATGGGAGTTGATTTCAAGCTGTTTGTTTAAATTGAATATTGCATTACTGTCATTTTCTTTTATTATTCTCGTATACTTTGTCGTTGTCGTCCATGGTCCCGAATAACCATTTTTGTGCTGTTCCTATAACGTTTACAAGTAATCGTTTTTGTCTTGTTCTCATTTCTGGTCCTATTGCAGTTATTTTTACTTGAATGCTTTCTATGAGTTTCCTAATTATAAGATTGTCATTTATTCGCAATTTTTGAATACTTTCTTGTATAGAATTGAGAGTTAGTCTTAAGTCAATACTGTTTATAATACGTAATATCGTTGTTGTGTCCTTAATTATTTCAGTGTTCCCTAAATGAATTTCGGTGTATCCATTTTCCGTTGTACTCGTAATTCTACTTATTGTCAGTGTTGCTGTTGTTTGTAGTGTCGTCGATATTACCTGTATGAGAAATGCTAACGTCATTACCTGCAAATATCCGGGGTCTTTTAATATTTATCGGGTGTTCCCCGTTCATTTATTTAATCTGTAGCAAGGCTCATTCTTATGATTGTATTTAACTGTTAATCGGCATAACCTTTGGTTTTTCTACATAAACTGTCATGTTCTGATTTAACTTTTGTGTCCGTTTCTGTCTTTGTATTTCTACTTGTCAAACTAAGGTTGATAAATCCGGGAGCATCGTTTCCTCAGGTGTCATTTTAAGAGTGGGCTGATACCTATTGTTATAGTTTTATAAATCTAGTTTCCTTATTGCAACTAATTTCTATTAGGTAAAATGAAGTTCTACTTTTTGTTTTCCTAAGAAGCGAAAATTAAATTATCAGTTTTGATTTTTCAGGTGTTGTCAAATTTTGAAAAATGTTCCTCCAAAGTTTAAATTTTTGTCTGCCAGTTTCTGTTGGGTATATAATATGCATATCCCGTTGATTTGCCTGTTAGAGTCAGAAACAGTTGTTTCATGAAATAGTAAATGTCCATGTGCAGTACATCATCCAGTCTGTCAGGTGTTTTGCTAATATTATATTTGGCCTGATTGGTTTTCGTTCGTATTTAATTTTAATGTATGGGTTGCAGTTGATTAGTTATTTATGACTTTGGTTATTTCTTTTATTAGGTTAGGATAGAAAATTAAATTTTTTTAGGCTGTGGTATGTCTCTATAATTCCACTGTGTATGCTTTCTTTTATATGGTAAAGTGAAATTTGTTTCAGTGCTTCTTCTAGAGCTTTGATTTCCCTAGCTCGTAAAGTTGCCTTGATAAATTTAACTTGCTTATCATGCCCAAAAAGTTTTATTAACCGTTGCTGAATTTTGTTGAATTCATGATAAGAGAGTTCAGTATATTTACTCATAATTTTGGTTAATTCAATTAATTATTTGGCTTAATTCAAGTTTAATCTAACTTAAAAACTAACAGAAAGACTTAAGAGTTAGAAACCAATGGAATGATGGTGGAGATACAGTTTGAGACGAGGAGTGCTCAGGCTGAAATCAAAAACGGAGAGGTTGGAGCCGAGCTTTTGGAGCATACGGGTGATTGGTACGTTGGAGCCATAAGAGGTGCGGTGGAACGGTAGATAGACGAGGTGAGGACAACGTAGATTAAGTGGGTTAGTGTTGAAGGAAATCGAGTGGTGCACAGTCGATGAAACATGTGAGCCGTCGATGAATTAAAAGAATGTCAGCTATATTCCTACGTTTTTCATATTGAGAAGATAGAGGCGGTCCTGATAAGGAGGTAAGATTAAAGGGTCGTTCTAGGGCAGACAACGGAGAGTAAATAGGAGGAATCGACGTTGAATACCCTCGATTCGGGGAACATGAGCTCGGTGAAAGTGAGACTAAGCTTGGCTGGTATACTCAAGCAGAGACGAACAAAAGTAACACAGAGAGATCTGGTTAGATACAGGTTGGAAAATACCTCGGATCACTGTTTAATAAAGCCAAGTGATGAGTTGGCTTTAAGGATAATTTTATCGATTTGCGAATGGAAATTAAGCTCACTGTCGAATAATATGCTAAGGTCTTGAAAAGACTGAACCAGGGGAATTGGTTGACCACAGAGAAAATAAAGTCGAGGAGGAGACGGGTTGCATTTACATGAGAAGGTTATAGATTAACATTTGGTTATATTAAGTTTTAGGCAGTTTTTGAGGCACCGGATTAAAAACCGACCAAAGTCTACTTGAAGAAGGGCAGAGTCATGCGAAGAAGAAATAGATAGAATAATAGTAAGAATAACGAGAAGTGGACCAAGTTGGCTGCCTTGTGGAACCCCTAATGAGGCCAGGAATGGAATAGAAAGGGCGGATCTAAACCGAACACTATAATAACAGTTTATCAGGTAAGATAGGATCAGAAGAGGATCAGTTGATGAGATATCTTATCAAACGCTTTAGTGAAATTAGTTGCGATGACGTCGATTTTTTCGCCGTTTTTTAAGGCTACGAGAGCAAAAGACACGAATTCAACTAGGTTTGTGGTAGTCAAACTTTTAGAAAACCATGTTGTCGGGGCGAAATAAAAGGCTTGCATTTGACGCTTAAGGTTTCGTGTAAAACGCTTTTAAATAGTTTGGGTATATGAGAGAATTTAGCAATGGGACGATATTAGGTAACTCCATGCTTTGATCTCTTTTTGTGTATCGGGATTATAAAAGAGGTCTTCCATATCTGGGAAAATTCTCCCTGTATAAGGTATAGGTAGGAAAGGGGTAAAGACAGGTTGGAAGAGTATTTTTTAAGAAAAACGGCAGATGGTCTGCACCATGTAGCAATTCATCTTTAAGATTAATAACTTTTCTTCAATAACTGCAGGATCGAAATTTTGAGTGAGAAAGGGACCAACGGAGAAATTTGGTAGGTCATTGAAGTAATCTGGTACGAAGGAGTTGCTAGCAAATGATTGTTTGAAAAATGAAGGAAGAAAGCAAGTAAGTTTGCAATTGACAATTGACAATTGACTTGGGACCATTTATAAGATTGGTTTGCGCACTATTCAGGTAGCGTTGGTAGAGAGAGTTGTAGAGTTCAAATTGAATAGTCGCTCATAGCTTGTTTCTTTTGTTTCGTTGAGAGCGGAGTATACGATTATACCTAGGAGGGGATGTAGATGGTGGGAATATGGCATATAAAGGTAGATGGATTTGAATATTTTTCTGTAAAAAATGAAGAGGGTCGATATAGATTGGTAAACTTGAAAGAAGCCTGCTTATATCGGTATTGATTTTACCGAAATTAGGTTTGTGAAAATTGTAAGAACCGGGGATTGAGGGAAGAGGCGACTGGAGCGGAAGGTTGTGGAAAAATGAAAGAAGAAGTGAAGGATGGAAGTTATCAATAGTTGAAAGAGATAGGGGACAACACGGTACTGAGGAGGGAAACGCTACTGACTTGACATATATTAGTCTGCTAACCGATCTAAGAATAGGCATTCCTTAGTAGAAACGGGATTAGAAGCGATGACAAAAGATAGGCATTAAGATGGAGTCCGTTTCAGCTGAGGCAGATTAAAATCGCCGATGATAATGATATCACCAACTGAACACGATAAGTCAGTCAAATCGTCAATTGCATCAATAGCAAGCTGGTTTGATTCGATAGGTTGGGCCGGAAGAATGTAACAACATATAACATACAAGCATATATGGTACGAGTAAGTGTTATTTTAATTGACACAAAGTCGAGTTTAGACGAAGACGAAGTTGCAACGAGAGAGGAGTCAAAGCTATTGTGAATGTCCAGTAGGACACCTCGACATGGACAGCCAATGTGCGATCATCATCCCGAAAAACAATAAAAGAAAGAGGGAATGACTCCTGGTTTTTTATGTTGGGGATAAGATTAGTTTCAGTTAGAGTGTAGATATCAAATGGTAGAGCAAAACGGCGTGCGTTGTAGAACGCAGTCCTCATACGTTCTGGTAATAGAAGGTGAGCGATATAGACGTATATTCTCATATATATTTTTATCCTTAAGCCTAGAGAGCGCATGGCAACATTCGGTGATATCGCTAGTTTGCTGCGTTAATTTAACAGTGGGTGGCGAAAGGAAGTCAATAGAAGAGGGAGTGATTAAGGAAGAGGGCTTTGATAGTGCAACAGATAGAATGTCAGAGGTTGAGTTTAAAATGTGAGAACTGATGAAGTTAGGATATTTAGTTCCAGTTCGGTGGTCGAAATTAGAGAGAGACGTGTGTGTTAGGGGTTGAATGGTGGTAGTTTGAGTTGTAGGGGTTAAACCGAAAAGACATGTTGACGTTAAAATTAGGAAATAAAATTAGTTTTGAAACTTCAATTAGAACTGGGTTTTTTGTAGGAAGTGGAGGTGGGTCTTGGCAATTTGGATTTATTTGCTAACTTATTAGCTGCTTTTGGTATGATGGTCTGCTTGACTTTATCCTTCTTTATGGTCGTATTTTCCAACTATTTGCAGACACGCATCTTTCCAAAATAGAAATTGTTGCTGGCTGGGTTATGGAATAACCACTAATATTTAGCCGGAAGATTGAGTTTGAAGCTGCGCTTGCTTCTTTGGTGAGATGTTGGAAGAAAATTGCAGTGGCTAACGGTGATCTTCTCGAAGAAATTCGAGATACAATCAACATCAGCCTTTGGGAGGGCACCTTTGATAAGAAATGTAGTGATCAGTTGATTCTTCGAAGCAGTCAAGTCTACCATGCCATTCGAAAGGTGTCCAAGTAGAATTAAAGTGGTTGATAAGCTTCCGTGGGGCATCGACCAGAGGAGTTAATATAGATGTGTTCTCTGTTGTCAAGTTGGAAGAAACTTCGCAGGAATCAGTAGTTTGACCCGTCCGCAGATAATTTAAATTTGGAGATGAGCGTGAATCCACTTCAGGTTCCGATAATTCAGCCATGAGCGATGTATTATAGTAGATTCTGACGTAAGGGAGTTTCTTCATTCCTGAATCTCCAGGAATCTAACTCGATTAGACCTGCAATTTGTTTATCCTTTATCCTTTTGTACTTTACCTTGAATTTTATTAGATCGGCTTTTAACAGTACTTTTAACACTACTTTCAATAACCGAAATTTTGTCCGTAATATTTTTGCCGCTTGCGTTTTGGTAGGAGTCATTTGAATCGCTTAGGCATTTTATTGCCAAAAGTATTTTCGAAAGTGAGATACTCCTCACAGAAAAAAGGAGGTTATCGGAGATTTCTTTGATAAACATCGTGTTTCTTTTGTTCAACCCTACACAAACGGCGTGAAAGGCTTTCCCACAGATGTACTTGCAAGCTACCCAGTCAGTATTGTTGCCATCGGTTATACAATTAGTAATTCCGCTAGACATGTTTAAAATTTAAAATGGATGATGTTGCACTAAACACACGGTCGCGTTGATAAATTAGTTGTGTAGGTCAGTGAGGGTAAAAATATAGGTCGCAATTATTGTTTGGTTGCAGTTTATGGGCTTTGCACTGAAAACTTATAGTAGACAAAAAATAAATGAATTCGAGCAAGAGCCGGAAAATGCAATTTGACGAAAATTTAAACTGAAAATTGAACAGATGAATAAAGAGAATAAGAAAAACAGGTCTGACTAATTTGAGTAACTGAGTATAAATCCTTGTTATGACTGGTTTAATATATCTTCTTAGAATATCTGTCCAGTAGTCCTTATCTTTTGTCATGTCGATGAAAATAATTTGTCGTTTGTATAAAACTTTTACAACTTACAATGTTACATTCTGTATTTATTGACAATTGTTTCTTTTATTGATATGTGGTTCAACTGCTGTTGTTCTTGTGGACAGTTGCATTGCCCAATCTTGGTAATGTAGTTCTCTGCACCGTCGGCTCGGCCGAATATTCACGTTGCGAAGGTTATGCTATGTATTTGGTGGGACCAGGTGGTTGTTATTTATAATGAACTGTTGAAACCCAACGAAACCATCACTGGGGAACGGTATCGACTTCAATTGATGCGATTGAGGCAGGTACTGCGCGAAAAACGAGCACTATACGAGCAGAGGTACGAAAAAGAGATTCTACGGCATGACAACGCTCGGCCTCACTTTGCCAAACCCATTAAAACCTACCTGGAAACGCTCAAAGGGGAAGTCCTACCCCACCCGCCATATTCCCCAGATATTGCGGCGTCCGATTATTACTTGTTCCATTCGATGGCACATGGTTTGGCTGATCAGCGGTTGCGCTTATATGAAGACATAAAAAATGGCTTGATTTGTGGATAGCCTCAAAAGATGAACACTTTTACCGTAACGGCATTCGAGCTCTGCCAGAAAGATGGGAAAAAGTTGTAGCTTGCGATAGGCAATACTTTGAATGATTCATTTGTAACCATTTTTTTATTATAAAGTTACATTTGTACCCCTGATTATATATCAAAGTAATATTTCTAAGGTGTTTTAACGTTTCCTTTAAATTAATACAATTCATTTGGTTTAAAAATGACAGAAGATCAAATACAAATGACAATATAAAACAAGTACAGATTATCGTAGTGAACAATTTTGACGGAAAATAACCATGATTTGACATTGAGGAAGATCGGGGCAAGCTGCCGGAAATTTCATAGTGATATCCATACCAGCAAACATGTTACAAATAGAAATGCTGGCAAATTATAACGGTGGGATTGTGTGAGTGGAGTTGATTATGGAAAAATCTTTGTAATCCGATAACACGCCAAGTCATACACGTCGAGAATTTCTGAATCGACGTCAAGAAAAGTCAGCCAGAGAACAATTTATAAAGCGGAATTATTTAAAAGCATGACTTTTTAACATTTAAAATTATAAGGGTTTGATATGAATTTTTCTTGTTTTAGCTGTATATATTGTATTTTCTGATTAGTTTGCTTTGTCTTCTTGTATAATTTGACCTGGTTTTAGCAGAGAGATTCTCCCATAACCTGAAGATTGGATCAACAATATATTCTCAGAATAAGTTTCGAACTTCAACTTCGGAACTAGAATGAGATTTAAGCTCTGACATGACCCTAGATCCGTAAACCTGAAACTCTGAATTCCAGATCATTACTTCATGTAATCCAAATAATTTTCCTCCTGAGAGCCATAACCATAGAGAGCAAGCATAATAGAAGCAATGCCAGTTAACAGATTGGAGGGATATTCAATGATAGTATCATAGAAATCCTGTGAAAAGTTGTGAGCAACGAAAGAGTCGATCTGATAATTTGCTTGATTGATTGGTGCCAGGGTGGATGGCCATGACTCAAGTGGTAGTGGTTTCCAAATCGGTGTTCGAATCCCAGCCTCGCCCGAAAGACATTCCTTTTTTCAGTTTACAAAAATCATGTAAGATGAGTATTTGGGTAGAAACCAACAACAAGCCAACTTCCACTAAGAATTTAGTCTCCCCATTAAATGTTGGATGCCACCTATGGAGCGAAATAACCACTCAGCCGAAACATCTTAGCTTCAAGATGCTCGCAATCGATTTGGCTGACCAGAGATCATCTCTATGCCCCATGAATTCTGAGACAGCAAGGATGCAACCATCCGTGATTCTCAATCCGAATATGCATTGATTTGTATATGTTGTTGTCTCATGTAATACCGTTGTTAGTCCATGAGATCACACTAGGGGCAGTCAATTCTAACATAATTGCGCAGGGTAGGATATCCCGAGTTCTGCATTAAAGTGTAAAGCGTTTATACCTGGGCAAACATAATTTATTAATAAAGGCATTGCAGGGGATTTAAAATTCCGCCCTCAGAATTGCACTGCACAAGTTGTTCATTTGCTCTTGGTTTTCAAATAAGGACACTCATATTCCTCATTGCCGGGGTGTGTTTAAGTTTCTCCGTATACCATTTTTTCCATTAACGTAGTTTGTTCTGGTTCTTGCAAATTTTCGGTATTATTTCACAATCAGAGTAACTGACCGACATAAAAGGTGTTTGTTGGTTTTTGTACGTTATCGGGTTTTGACCATTTGAGAGAACCGCATGCATAACTTGTTTTTTCATATCGTATCTCTTGATATCCCAATCTTTTGCTTCAGATGGAATCTTTATACATGCATTTTAAGACCAAAATCCATCTGATTTGCCATCAATATGGGACTATTAAGACTAGTCATCGTCTGGAGTTGTAAAAATTTAACAGACATATTCATGATTTTTCAACAAATTCGAAACAAATACGAATAGAAATGTTAATCAACTTAAGTACATGTTTATTTAAGGCAGTTTTGACTAATTTATTTTCTTTATTGTAATAGTTACTGAATTACAAGCGAGATGATCATCGGGGTGTATAAATTTAGGATTTATATCGGGTTTTCCAATAAGGACTATACATTTTTGATTTTAATACAACATAGACTATTCGAGATATCGAGAATACTTTATTGCCTACTAAAGTATATCTCATACCATTATAAATGGAACTCGACTTCATTCATATGCGGCGATCATCATCAACCAGTAAATTTCTGTGGATGTAGTTGGGTTTCATGAACCATATACAGTCCAATAGCGCATACCTTGATCAAAAAGTTCCCGGAATGTATTCAGAAAATTGGAAATACAAGTTTATTCATCTAAATCTATATTGTCCCCTTTAGAGTTAATCTCCATCGACTGCAACACACTTATGCCAGCGCTTGATCCAATCCGCGAAACATTTTTTATATTCGGTTTTCGGTATGTTCATCAGTACTTCTTGCGATTTTTCCATTACTTCCTCTCGGCTGCTGAAACCCGTTCCCCGTAGTGGTTTTTTAACTCGATTGAACAGAAAGAAGTCAAAGGGAGCCAAATCAGTTGAATTCGGTAGCTATTGGATGGTATTTGTAGCATTTTTCGTCAAAAAATTACGAATAATGATGGCACTGTACGACGGTGCGTTATCATGGTGCAAAATCCAAGTTTTCTGCGCACTATTCTGGTCTTGTTCGGCGAATTGATTCACGCAAACGTCTCATAGCGCCCAAATAATACTCTTTGTTTACTGTCTGGCCTTCTTGCAAAAATTCATGATGCACTACACCGTTGTAATCCATGAAAACCGTGAGCATTGCCTTCTTTTTTGACTGAAAACGACGTGGTTTTTTTGGTCTCGGCTCATTTGGTGAATGCCATTCACTTGTCTGATGTCTGGATTGCGTGTCATACTCATAAACCCACGTCTCGTCTCCAGTAATGATCCTTTTGATGAATGTGGGATCGGATTCAGCCTCGCAAATCATCTCTTTTGCGACGTCAAAGCGGTCTCTTTTTTGCATGAAATTGAGGTCTTTTGGCATCAACAGCAGCAAGCTACACGACTGAAACCCAAATCATTAACCAAAATATCTTGGACGAATCCATAGGCAATGTTCAAGTCCTCCGCTATCCCTCTGATGGTTAATTTGCGGTTATTGACCAACATTTGTATTACTTCATCAATGTTTTCGTCGGTTTTCGATGTCGATGGCCTGCCACTGCGATCATCATCTTCGATTGACTCACGACCACTTTTGAACCACTCATGCCACTGGTAAACGACCGTTTTCTTTAGAGAATCGTTGCCGAAACACTTTTCCAACATTTCCAACCTTCGCGCACCATTAAATCCGTTTTTTACGCAAAATTTAATACAAGTTCGTTGTTGCAAATTTAAATCCATTTCTAAAATTGTAAAAAATCGCCAACACACACATAGATAGATGTACTCAGATGTACAACAGATTTACCAACTCAACAAAAAAAAACAGAACTCAAATCGGAATAATGGGGGCGCCACACGGTGTTGTGGTGCGGGAACTTTTTGCTCAAGGTGGTATTTCGCTTGATGACGAAGCCATTTGGCCAGAAATGAGCTTCATCGCTGGTGATGATTTTGCAATGAAATTTCGAATCGGTTGTAACCGTTTCCAGAGACCAATTTGAGAATGTTCGATGTTTCAAATGGTCATCTGGCCTTAGTTCTTGAGTTTGATCTAGATGTTGCTAGAGCGATGCCCAAGTCCTGCGACCGTCGTGGAATGGATTGATTTGGTCGCTGCCAACTGATGAGCTTACGGCCTCAATATTTTCAGTTTTTCTTTACATTTCTTTCACTAACTACCATCGGAACATTAAGCAGCGAAAACATATCGTAGATTCAAATATTTGCAAAAAATTATTAATTGCAAGTCGGGCGGAGCGATTATTATGACCGAAAATTTGCGTTAGCGCTCTTAAAGTTGTGCCTACCGGCTCCGAATTTTGTTAATAAAATTGAATAATCTGTGAACGCTTCTCGTTCGAGCACTGAACCATGACTCAATGGTATACATTGACAAACAAAATAGTAATGACAGTTCACAAGAAAAGATTAAGAATGCGCTCACATTTAAAAAAAATATGTACAATGGAAATTCCTCTAAATGAAGAACAAGCACCTGTATTTATTAAGAACTTAAGGGGACGACCGAAGAAGGAATGTATGGTATGTGTATACATGGGAGCGTAAAGCCCTATTAGTCTTATCTATGCAGTTTGTTGGTTTTGAGAGGCAGATGGTTGAAATGGTTCATCATGTTGTGCAAAGGTATCGAGAAGATCAATGTGCTCGGTGAAATTTGGTAATTTTGATCTAGGTTTTCGGGAGTATTGAGTTCAGGATCGCCTTTGTAATACTACTTGACCAGTATTGTTAATATACTCCTATGGTTAGTTCTGTTGGGTCTATGCCTATATTGTGTACTTCTTTAATTGAATATCTTTGTTGATTGTTAAAGTAGGGTGGATAGTTTCAATTAAATCTATTTGTTTTATATGTGAAGCGTGTGTTTGCGGTTAAAGCGTCCATAGGTCCTGGTGGGATCGGTTTTGGTGAGTTATGTAAGTATGGGAGTTTGATTTTACGGTGAGGGCTGCTGCTGCTTAAAAACTCATTGTTGGCACGATTTAATTAAACTGTCTATTAGGAGGATTTTTGAGTGGCTGTTTAAAATTCCCTTGGTTATTTGGTAAATTGTTAGAGGAGTTTTGAAAAATATAGTTTTGTGGTCAAATTAACGGTGTTCTATGTATATACGGAGTTTGTTGGGAGGGTGGTTTTTGGTTGCTGATTTCTAAATGGTTTTGGAACTGGAGTGTTTTGGAAAAATGTGTCTTTTGTATAAAACATGTAAAAGATCTTATATAACAAGACAAAGCTGTGGGCAGTGTTTCTGGTCGCATTGCATACACAATTGCACTAATAGGTTTTTTGAGGCCTGAGAGGAAAATATTTGAGTACATCTCTCCATAGAGAATTTGTACATAGTAAACACATAATTTACTTGCTCTTTTATCTTGTTCGTAATAAGTTGGCTGATTATGAAGTTCTGTCTACGCACTTCAGAAACAGTGTTAATGAATCCATGAAGCAATCTGGGGTTTTCGTCGAATATGGAAAAATTCTTGATTATATCGGGAATTCTTAAAAAGTTAAAAATGTCAAAGTAGGATTTTTCTGGCATACTCGCTTGTAGCTGCCTCGTCAGAATTGATTCGGTTGTGGAAACTATCTGATTATTTCTATAGTTTAAATGAAGGTTTGCAGAACTCTGGTAGAAATTCGTATCTAATGCACTATCTTCCTCGGAAGCAAGGACAGGATTTTCTTATGCATGTATAAAAATATTTAAAGCCTTTAATCACAGTAGTCCCAAGAGTCTGTTATTCTACTTATAGTGTAGTTCAGTTTTTCTTTAACTAACTTCTATATCTTTCACTTAATTGTATATGCTTTATTTTTATTTTATTTAAGTTTCCATTTTTCTGCCATTTAGTTTCAGGTACTTAAATTTTATTTTACTTTTAGTTTTTTGTTTTTGTTACTTAATTTTACATAATACGTATGTTTTATTTTACTTTTTCTTTCAGTCTTTCTTTCCCTTAGTTCTGTAGGTAACATGTAGTTGGAAACGTCCCGTGACTAACATATAAAAACACAATCATTAAAATAGTCTCCTTCTTGAGTGATTCCAGCCCCTGTCTAACATTTCTATGAAATTCTTGTAGAACGATTTGTCCAAACCTTTAACATACGTCTCAATTTTATTGGAACCACATCTCTTTCTGGCGCGCATTTTTTTAGGTTTGCGGAGAGGTAATAGGATCCGTATTTCATGCATTGTTACACACCGGATGGAAAAATTCTTTTAATTTCTCTAAAACAGCTCGAAACAGCGTTCTGAATCATCAAACATTATTGTTTTTGGTCCAAACGCGGTACCCACTTCGAACAGAACCCAAATCCTTATACAAAATATGATGTACTTGTACATCTACTTATATCTTTACAATGTCAGCTATCTCCCGCACTTTCGTTTTACGGTTGTTGAAAACGATTTTGTGGATTTTTTTTTTTATGTTTCCTATCGTAACAGCCACATTTGGACGCTCTGAGCGTTCAGCATAATTTGTGTCTGTACGACCGCGTTTGAATTCAGCAAACCAGCGACAAATGCTTGCTTTCGACAGAAAAGATTCCTTATGACGCTTTTCAAGCCATTCTTTATTTTTAACGTTATTTTTTCCCATCAAATAACAGTGCTTTATCAATGTACAAAACTCGTATCCTCATATCGCTTGAAGATTGGTACTAACTAAAAATCGTGTGGATATATGGGGTAATGATACGGAAATGAAATCACTTATTTTAATATCAATGAACGTTTTTTTTATATTTGGCGTTATTTGCGTATTCCTCGTTAGCAAACCAAGAAAAGGATGAAAGAACAAAAAAAAGAAGGAATAATCGTGTGAAAAGTTGGGAGTGAGATGTATTTCAAGGAAAACGGATGGAACTATTTAGGTAAATTGGCATCACTGCTTTGTGAAACCAATTGTTTTACAATCTATTTCACAGAGAACAGAACTTAACACTCAAGTGGGTATGAACACACTTATAATGCCTCAGCATGTGTTAAGTTTTTTTGGAAAATGGGATAGAAAGAGAAAGAAAGATGTTTGGGCTCAGTGGTTATTTCACTCCATGGGTGACATCTAACATTT